>CM054061.1:126404922-126987796 GCA_028641055.1 Alopecurus myosuroides | reverse complement strand
TTTAACTGTATTTCCTAGCTACATGAGTCTCTGTCAATCTATATTTATTGAAATCCCAATTTCAATGATTTTTAAAGAAACCATATAGAGATTAGTTTATCCACCGGCTAGATAATATCTCACATTTTATGTTTCCAGACCCAATTTTTTAAATTTAAACGCAAGAAATGAATTTTCAAATAAACAAAAGTGTATTATGATTTGTAATGAAAATTTTCAAGTGATCACCTTGCTCAACGTTCGACCCCAGCTCGTGCGTAGGGATGTTCAACAAGCACACATAGTTGTCCAAGCGAGCCTCAGTCTCCTGGCCCCACCGTGCCACGCCTCTTAGTTGTGTCAGTGGCCATTGGCCAATGCGCGGAGCCGTCGTCGCAATATGTATTGGGGATTGTGGACGATTCAACCCTGCATTTGGATTTCACCCAGACTTCAAAACCCTTTAAACCCACACTACTCACCATCTATTGAGAAAAAAAAAGATGAAATTGCTTGTACCTGCAGACCAGAGAAGGTGTGGTGGGCAGTGGTGCTGCTACAGATGAGGATGGACGTGGAACTGCGTCGACGGCCATGCGCGAAGAAGAGTGTGGAGCTGCGGCGGCTCAGGGTGTGGCCAGGGTCCCTGCCTCCCTGGTTGCTCTTCATCCTCTTCAACCTGCAAAGAAAGGTGACATCAGCGAAATAAACGAGAAGGCGACAAATGGTGATGCAATATCAAATCAATGGTACATGATTAGCAAGAAACACAAACAAGATTCTGCCTCAATAGTCCTTGATTTCTCCTGCCATGTATACCTAGGGAGTGGCGCAAAGTGGGTTTGATTCTTAACTAAACATAGAACCCTCATAGGCCAGCAAACTCATACTTATCATCAAGCTACATAAGTAGAAAGTAAGAGTGCTATGTATCACAAAATGTCCACTTTATAACAATCAGGCGAGCTTCTTCTTACAAATAGAGTGATATGGGTGACATAAAAGATACGCTCAACCATGGCTTGCCATACATACTGTTTGTCACTTTTCGAGTTGCCGCACCCTATTCCATCTCTCAAGGAGTTAGAAGAGGATGAGATCTGCTTGGCATGTTGAATGACGTCGTCGTAATGAGCAAGGATAAAGTCGGGTCGGGTGCCGCCGCCGGTTACCTGGCTCCACAACGCTACCAATCAGTGCATTTTTTTGCATGCACGATAAACAAACCTGAGTTACATATATGACATGCAGATCACTCAAAGGCCAATACATACCAATCAGGAGAAATGAAAGGCATGTGAAGCGTTGAAGAACACTCTATTACATATAAGGAACAATGTATATAATTTTCATATGATTTAATGAGAAGATTTGTAGCAGGTTGTATACATGGGTCAGAGGCAATGTTTCAGCCAAGAATGAAGCACAGTTCAGTAGTGTCAAAATAGATATAAGGCGGTCACTAAACTGAGAGTATTCAGAAACAAATTAGCCTAAGCATGCATGAGAGACACAACGGCTGGAGTATTTCTCTTAAAATTCTTTTTTGACCAAAGAACCTCTTTTTTGAGCAAACCACCACAACTATCCATGGCATGAAGAATTTTCTAAGCCTTGCTGAATCAGAAAACCATAATATTACCCAAGATAGGTAAACCTAAACGAGGTCAAACTCAACAAAGTAATTTTACAATTAAGTAACTTGTTCGAGTTTTGTAACAAGCTCACCCAAGTAAAGAATAGAAATATTGTCAATCCAATTCGAAGATGAGTGTGGTAAGGTAACCATATTGCTCAAATTTGTCCTGCAATAATGACAGAATCATATAATTTGAGTTCAGAGTGAGATTTCAACTCGGCATACTTCTTATGCCAAAGGCAGAAGCACAACAATCTGGAAAACAAGATAAATTAAAATATCTACTTAGAGATAATTGTAAAGCATTCCACCAGAAAAATAAATCCAACAGGTGATGCCAATGTATAACATTTTCAGACCACCGAACCTAGATAATCAATGCTGGAGAAGCAAAAAATAATTTGTGCTTAATAATCTAGGATATGCAATGAATTAAAATTTAGCGGTCAACACCAATAATTCATTTTCCTTCTATACCACCGTTTGTACATGCTAACGTCATTCCTTTTCTTCGCAAAACAAAATATAAATTTACAAACTTTCAGTTAACTGATAAAAGCAGGTATTTAAGGGGGAAATATGGTTCATAGAGTGAACTGCAGTATCACATCATCTGACAAGGCCATGTGTTATGGAGAATTAGAGAGCACCATAAATACATATTAATTCAAAAGGGCACAAGATAGCATGTATTGGTATTGCAATCAGTGATTACCTTCTGCTCAATAATAGAGATAAGCCTTAGCTTGAGCTAATTCATGGAGTTCCCTTATTAAGGACCCACTACTGCCCACTACCTGCACTATAACAGTATTACGAGTGTAATCATTATAGAGGAAACATAGAAGGTGATATCTCATCAGATTAGTAGATACAACAGCAGAAGATGGAAGATACTTGTTTTGTTTTCCTATAAATTATATAGCCAGGTAACGGAAGTTAAATATTACAACAAACAAATCATTTGTCATAGCAACTTACACTAACTTTGAATAGATGTACATGAAGAGAAAGAGAAAGAGTGTAGGTGGAGAACAATTGGACCAATAGGCCGTACCAGACATGATGCCTCCCGTGCTCTGTCGCCTCCGTTCCAGTTTCCCAAGGAAGGAGTGCGTGGATGTGGGATGGAAAAATCCAGTTGACGCTGCCATGGAGGATCTCTCCACCAGCACCATGCCGCGGCCAGTGATAAGATTTCTTCCCGGGGAGTGTCGGCACGTAGGGGAGGGGCCGGTGGAGAGCTGCGCTACAAGGTTCCTATTCAAAGAAGCCAATGCTTATAAATACTCAATGTGGCAGAGTATATTTGTATATCAGGGATCCATGTGGCAGAGTTCTATGTGAAACCTCTAAACGGTAGGAGCACTGCAATTTAATTAGCGGACTTGTTGCGGGTGATACAGGGTACGCATGGATGACATCTAAAAGAAGATATAACAGCACACTGGACATTTTCTTATGTGTTGAATATAGTGGTGCATCAACTACTGCATATGTTCAGGTCCATCACGATTCGCAAAAAATTAAAAATTAAAGGATCAGGTTCATCACAAATCTTCTACAAACCTCAATTTGGGCACATATCAGGTTCCTAGTTGCATGCACAGTCAGCTTGCAGGACACATCAACCCCAAACGTCAGCTGGAAAGCAAAATGCAGAGCATAAGAAAACAAGGAAGCATCAAGATGAATCCTCATCTCACAAGTAATCCATACCTCACCGTCAAGGGAACTGACAGCCCGGCAAGTGCGGGATGGCCGCCTTAGCTGCCATTGATGGTATGGTTCATCTGGACGACGGCCAGCATCCTCTTGAAGGCATCTCACCAACGCAGGCATTGGCCTCAGGTGGCAAAGAAACAATCCACGCGAGAAATATCCTCTCCAACCTGTATGCAAATCCTATTGTTTTGATCTGAATTGAAACAAAATAAGAAACAGAAATCAAGAGAGATCAAGAAGTGCAATGTGGACCATGCTAAACGTAAGTCATGCCTTATAAACCTTCCGCACATACAAAACTTCAGTTAAACAAGGACGTGGCTGATTTGATCTATCTAAAATCGACACAAGAAATGGCACACTACAAACCAAACAATAGTTCTGCTACACATGATGCAAGGTTTATTATAAATGGACCAAATTTATTGGAGCCTACAAGTATGCAGATCACAAAAAAATATGTCCTTCAAAATTACATATGCGGGACTTCTTGAGATCAGTCTAATTATAAGATTGACGGTGCTCCGATGTATTTTGTAAGACATAAAAAATATCAAAACGAGCTAATCTCAAGTAATTAAACCTAGGGAAGATGATTTCTCACTATCCAAAGAACCAATCTGGGAGATACAACAACAAGTGAGAAAAATTTGCCCCACCACACATCCATTGGGTCCAGCCTTCTTCTTCCTCACCAGACAAACAAGAAAAGTATAAGCGTCAATGCTAACAAATCTGTACATTTTACCTAGAGTCCAACCACTCATCAGCATCTTCAATCCATGCCACAGGAGAGGGACAGTAGTTTTACCTGAATGGATCTGCAAGGTCGACGGCATCCCTGACATTTCCGGCATCCTACTTCTCCACTCCTGCCTCTGTCGCAGCGTCCGACCGGAACCGTGCCTCAAGCACCTCGGCGGTCGTCTAGCACACCTGTCTCCTGTGCAGCACCCTGTACACCTCGCCGGCCCTCCCCTTGTCAGCATTGATGCGGAGGAGTGCGGAGAGCTCAGTCTCCTCGGGTACTGCCCCTCCGGCGTCCATGTGGGCCTCGACCTCGCCAGCCCCGTCGGCGTCGCAGTAGGCGAAGAGAGCGGGGCCCTAGGTCATGAGGCGCGGCGGGGTGCCGGCGGCCGGCGACGGTGGTGAGGGTGGCCTCGTTGGGCTCCACGTCCTGGGCCTCCATCCCGGCGAAGATCTCAAACCCGCGTCGGCGTGGCGAGGCCAGCTTGCTCCGCGCGCCCGCTCTCTCCTGGATTCCTCCGCGATCCAAACTGTCCATCGAGAGAGTATGTGTGAGAGAGAATACAGGGAGAGGGAGCAATTACCTGCCCATCGGCCGCACACCAGGCAGGTGATATGCCGGCAGAGCTAGGGCACTTATGGAACCTGTCGCAAGAAATGACAGAGAGGGGATAGGAGAGGGCGAGAGTGGACACACCGGGGAGCGGATGCACTGACCACCGCTCGACGATCTCCGCTGTCCACTGCCCGCTCGCCACCGTGAATCCTGCGCCGCCGCCGCTAGGAAGATGAGATGGGCGAGAAAATAGGGTTGGCCATCCGCGTGCAGTACAATGGCTGCAGTACAATTGTACGAGGCAGTACATCGTGGCCCAATCCAAACTAACGAGAACGAGAATCGCCGACGCAATGTTTTTTTCTCTCGCCAACGCATCTCGCGACGACTTTGTCGTTTGTTTTCTTCTGCGGTGAAAGCCACGTGGATAGGCTGGGATGGCTCCCAAGTCCTCCGCAATTGCTTGTCTTCGATACACTCATTTAAAAATTATTTATTTTCAAACCGAGTGCATGTCATTTAGCGACACTTTTCTTCTTGTCAATGTTTTTTATTAAACTCTATTGTTCCTCTCTCTAACATAGAGGTGTTCCTTCTTAATGCTTGAAAATCCACATGTTAGCTCAATCAATTTTGGAGGAGAGGTCACATGAGATTCACGGATCATCGTCGACGGTGGCAGTGGGGCAGTATGGTCGACCCCCCTCCCATCCCACAAACACAAGTCTCTTGAGAAACTTATTGTTGGAGATATGTTTTAGAGCCAATAATAAATGTTTATCTCATGTTCAGGATTAATGTGTATATGTTTATGCTATAACTAATGTGATACTTTAATAAAGATTTAAACAAGAACTCACATGTCACTAGATGATAGCAATATTAATATGATGATGCCATATAGGTAAGTATTTTGACCATGAGAACATCACCTAAACATATTGCTGGTCTTTCGTAACCAGATAATGAATTTGTATATAGGTAAAACTCGTAACCGTAGTTGGATGGGCTAACATGCTCAAGCATATAAGGATGTATACATGTTCAATCCTAGGGATCGTCTCCGGTAAAAGCCATATCATCTTTGTTTGGTGTATTCTTGCGTGTGAGACGCTCTAGGTTACAATGGTTAGCCGGCTTGGTTCTCTCTCGATGGAGAAGCAAAACATTTGATGTGTGGGTGTGAGTGTGCGTGAATCTAACTCACGTGGGGATGTCAAACGGGCACCCGAGATTGGTATACAAGGTGCGGCCTAACTACGGGGCCTCCGAGCAGACCCACAAGATGCCAGGGTCAAGGCCCGTAAATCGGAAGGAAATATGAAAATTAGCCCGAATAAGGCTTGCCTTGTACGCCGAGACTAGATGAAAACCGACTCGCATGGAGCCCTCCTCGTGTACGAACCCCTGAGACCCAACATCCTATATGAATGTTGTGACGGGGTAATAGAAAAGATTAGGAGATACACCCGAGATACTTGCATCATATCTAAGCTCTGTGTCGCAACCCTTGAATCTAGGCGAACTCGATGAATCAATATACAAACATGCAGGAAGTAGGGGTTTCATCTTCCCTAAGGGCCCTAGAACAGGGTAAATCTTTGCCCTATTAATGATTTTAGACCAATCTTATTAACATACACCTGCCTGAAATTCCTCACCAAAATCATTGCAAATAGACTTCAACAAGTCATTTCTAGGACAATTCATGTTAATCAGTATGGCTTTATTAAAGCAAGGACTAGCCAAGATTGTTTGGTATGGTCTTTTGAATTTATTTTTCAATGTCAACAATCTAAGAGGAAGGTGGTTCTTAAAATTGACTTTGAAAAAGCTTTTGACACCCTGGATCATGATGCTATTACCCAAATCCTTAGATCAAAAGGCTGCCCTGAGTTATTTATTTCTTGGACTAAAGAAATCTTAAATTCTGGTACTTCTGATGTGTTGTTAGATGGGGTGTCGGGAAATTTTTTTTGCTTGTAAGAGAGGTGTCAGACAGGGAGATCCTCTATCCCCACTCTTATCTGTGGAAGGGGCTGATCTTTTACAGAGCCTGGTTAATGCTACTTATAGGGATGGCTTGATCTTTGCACCTATTCCTGTAAGAGCAGATTTCCCAATTATCCAATATGATGATGATACTTTAGTTATCATGTCTGCCTGTAAGAAAGAGTTGGGTGTCCTGAAGGCAATTTTGAAAGTCTATGCTTCTTTCACTGGTCTCAAGATAAATTTCAATAAATCCTCCATGATCCCAATTAATATCTCTCATGCTGAAGCTTTGGATTTAGCTCATAATTTTGAATGTAATTTGGGACTTATGCCTTTCACTTATCTGGGACTTCCAATGGGAACAACTAGACCCTGCATCATGGATTTCTCTCCTCTTATTGACAGAGTGGAGAGAAGATTATCTGCCACTGCTTCTTTTCTATCTTATGGTTATAGACTGGTATTAGTGAACTTTGTGCTTTCTTCAGTTGCAGCATATTACATGCTCTCCCTTGTTATACATGTGGGATTTATTGATGTTATTGATAAAGCTAGAAGGCATTGCCAATGGAGTAGGAAAGGCAAGTGCAGGGCTAACTCTTTAGCTGCTTGGTCAATGATCTGCAAACCTAAGAAGAGAGGTGGACTTGGTATTATCAATTTAAAATTGAAAAATGAGGCTTTCTTGTTCAAGCATTTACACAAGTTTTATAACCAAGTTGACACCCTTTGGGTTCAACTTGTTACTGATGCCTATTATCATAAAGTGGTACCACATTCTGTGGTATCATGTGGCTCTTTCTTGTGGAGAGGGATCTTTAATTGCAATGATAGTTACAGATCACTTCACTCCTGCTCTGTTAGCAGTGGCAATACTGCTCTTTTTTGGGAAGATTGTTGGATGCCTTTCAAATTGAACTCCAAATTCTCCAGATTATTTTCTTTTGTTGTCGATAAGTTACAATCAGTCTCAGAGTTTATTCACAGAGAGCATTGGATACAGTCATTTTCACTTCCATTATCTATGCAAGCTCATGATGAATTTGAGGAGCTACAGATCCTTTTACAGGATGTTCATATTGATCCTCTTGGAACAGATATTTGGACTACAACTATTGGTAGGGGGGATTTACACCTAGTATCATTTACAGGCATAATTTCTCCATTATCCCAAATGATGCTCTCTCTGGCTGGATTTGGAAGAGCAAATGTCAGTCAAAGCATAAATTCTTTGCTTGGCTTCTACTGCATGAAAGACTTAATACAAAGGATATGCTGATTAGGAGAAAATGGAATATTAATGATAATTCCAGCTATGTTATATGCCAGTTTGTAACTTTTGAGGATTGGAGACATTTGTTCTTCAATTGTCAATTCAGTACCAGAGTATGGAATTGGCTTCAAATTTCATGTATTCCTGGTAATAATGTTGAAGTCATGGTTTTGGCAAAAAAAATGTTGGTCCCTCCTTCTCAGAAATAGTCACTCTTGCCTGCTGGACAATTTGGAAGCAGAGGAATGGTGGGATCTTCAAGAACCTTAAAGCATGTTTTAGAGGTTGGAAGAGAAGTTTCATTCATGAGATCACTCTTCTTAAGTATACAGTGGAGAAGGATATTATTCTAGTTTTATTATCATGGATAGCTAGTCTACGTTAGTCTCTTCTCTTCTATTTTTTTGATTCTCTCGTATATTTGTAAATATTGTACAATTTTTTTTTGGTTGAGTGGTAATAAAAGGTTGTAGGGGATTCCCCCACAGTATTAGGTACAAAAAATATTTCCCCTGTGTCCTTTCAAGCCGAGTAGTCCACCACTTTTTTTCCTTTACGAAACACTAGCGCAGCAAGCATGGGCTATGTCATGGTAATCCCACAATATTTGGCGCCGTCTGTGCGAATCTGGAGCGGTGGATTCGAGGCTTCGTCAACATCAACTGCAAGCGGCGACTCGCCGATCGGGATGGATCGATTCAATTCGGGTCATTGGACTTCACCGAGCACTCACCGGCATCTTGCCCTGACCTTCGATACCCTTCACAAGACAGTTGACCTAACATTTGGCGACCTTAATTTCCGTGCAACCCTCGTCGGCGTTCTACGCCTTTAGGTCTCGACTCGCCCCACGTGGCGGAGACGACATCCCCATCCACCCCGGCGGCAGCTGCATCGCCGTTTTCCACCCCTGAGTTCGAGATCTGATCTGATTCCAGATCGAGTGCCTCCTACTGCCCCCACCTCCAACACTTTGTCGGGATGATACTATCGTGGAGTTGACACGGCAGTAGTCATCGAAAGATGAATTGTGAGTTCGTATGGCTTGTGTGAATAAAGAGTCATCGAGATCGAAGTAGATGCGAGTAATTCGGATGTACCCATGTTCGGCCCCTCGATATGAGGTAAAGACCTACTCCTATCTTGCTTCTCTCTTTCTATTATTGATAGGGTCTCGATTACAATGGGCGCTCTAGGCGAGTTGCCTATCGAGATCTAGCTTACTTGGGTCCTGGAGTCATCTTATATACATGGTGACCCGTAGGACCTTTCCAAGACTATAGGTGGAATGATACTTGGACTCAACGTCCGTACAACAAGTGTTTCCTAATTACAATGTGATGTGCAGTCATGTAGTCTTCTGGAAGGTTCTCCTGAAGTCAATGATCCACACAGGATGTCTTTCTGTGAGTTGCGGTGTGTACCGTGGTTCCACTCGTCAAACATCTCCCCAACATTAGCCCCCGAGGTTAGCTTGGGCGCTGCTACTACGATGTCTTCATTTCTTGTCATGCTTAGAGTCGCAAGCTTATCGTCCAAGGTAAACTACTTAATAAAAGAATCCATCCTCAAAGAATCATTTCGGCAAATTTCCTTCTACTCGTTAATTAAATAAAAACGAATGCCTCCGCTCCTCCACAATATGTGTACTGGGTTACGTGTATAGGAATTTAAAAAAATTGTCATGCATGCCGCACAACCACCAAGATCTAACTATGCAGATACAAGTGAATAATAATTTCAAGATCTAATTCTCGAGATCGTGTACCAGACACCGTAGAAACGGAAGAGATGTCACAACGATGTCGACGAAGCCTATAGAAGATCCTCATGCACAAACATGTGGGTGAGGATATTGCCGACTCCCCGTATCAAGAACCTTAATCCAGCAGAGTGAGAGTCTCACGTGTTACTCGTCTGAGAGTATGCACACATATGTCGGGGCCAATTTTGCAGCGCTTTGCCCTCGAGGACTAGACATCTCATGTGTATATGAAGGTGGAGTTCTCAACACATGAGAGAGAGAGAGAGAGAGAGAGAGAGAGAGAGTAACTAGAAGCTAGATCTAATTGGAAGAGAACACCTAAAACCCCCAGTTATAGGAAGCTCTATTCAATTAGAGGGGCTCTAATTAGAAGCACTAATTTTACTAGAGAGAGAGAGACAGAAAGAGAGAGGATTGCTCTGAAAATTATGATTTGGATCCAGCCTTGATGTTTTTTATAGTTGGAGGAGAGGGATACATAACAAAGAGTGAGGAGGAGTCCTTGTTGGTCTAGGAGGAGGTGCTAGCCGCACCAAGGAGGTGGTCGCACCCCTCTCCTTGCCAACTCGGATTGGAGTCCATATGGAGTCCAAGTCCACCTCCCTTTTTCCTTTTTATCTTTTTCTATTTTCTCCTTATTCTCTCCAATAAAACTCAGGAAAAATAATTGGATGTAAAGTACCGATATGTGGTGCCCTCGGTCCCACCTGGCATCTCCTATAAAACAGGTGCGGCCATGAGGGACAAACCTGCCCCTGTCCGCATTTCCCCCTTCTCGGTTTTTGCCCGAGACTCTTCCGAAAGCCCATGAACCCTTTAGATAAATCATCAATATTATATGTTAGAGATATATTTCCAATACCACGGGACATCTCATGCCCCCTTGCACTTTCTCCGTAAAGCGTGTACTATAAATTTCTATCTCGGAACTACTCTTGAGTAAACTTCGGTAGTAATAGAAATGGTTTCTATTACTCTAGGAGATCCAATGCACTCATTATAAATTCTCTGCGATATACAGAATAAATCTATCACGCGAAAACACCATTATGTTGATACTCCTAGTTGATCTAGACCTAGTGATATACACAAAAATCTGCCCTGACTTTGGTGTGTTTCCCCTACAGATTCGATAGTGTGTGGACATGAAATTGGAAACTTTTTCCTTTCCACTAATCGATAGCAGGGCCATGGACACTCATATTGATTCCCCCATACTATACGAATAAACTGCTGAACATGTTGGTCATTATACAATTCCCATTACTCATGATACCAAACTTACCCGAGATTATGGATTCCGGTATTACCGTGAAACAATCTCTCGTTCACTATACATTTGTCTTGTCTCGTTAACCGGCAAGTTTCCTTTTACTCGTTATTGTATTGTGATATCCCACATGATGTGATGCAGTGCACCCAATTCCACCAAGCCTTACATCGATACTAGACAAGGTGAACTCACTCCTCTCTCTATGTGCCTTCGGTGTCTTGGTGAATGGTGCGCTACCTCATGGAAATCCCTATGTGTGCTCAGGTTTGATCCCACAATGGAGCCCCAAGACGATGCCCAAGAAGCTCAAAAACATGCCCAAGATGCTAGCAATGATGGCCAAGAAGATGGCCCCGAGGAAGAAGAAGAGAAGGGAAAGAGAGATTCCCTAGGAAACCCGGCCTCTAGGCTGGCTTCTCTACGCAGCCGGCCTAGGTCGGCTTCTCTCCGCAGCCAGCCTCCAGCCCGTCCTAGGCCGGCTCCCCTGCATCCCAGGCCAGTGACCATACAGAGCGGCCCGGCCTCCAGCCCGGCCTAGGTGAAAGATCATCGTCCGTTTTGGTAATTATATGATAACACAACTATTTGATCTAATGTGTGTTCAATAGATGGAAATGCCCAGGTTTAAACAGGTTCACTTATTCTATGGGGCAAATGATCAGTTTATATGAAAAGTGCAAGGAGAAACGAATCCAGGAAAGTGAAATATGCAGGAGCGGAGGCTCCGGTGAATCCACTGGAGGCTCCGCCCAGGATCCGGTGGGGGTCCGGTGGGGGCTCCGCCAAAACCCCTCTCTGGAGCAAACGAGCGGACCCAGGAGCGTAAGTTCCGGTGGAGCTCCGGTGGGCGGAACCTCCGCCAAGTCCACCGGAGGCTCCGCCATCCTCCAACACACGTGCTGCACGCAAAAAGGGATCCGGTGTGGTTCCGGTGGTAGCTCCGCTTAAATGCCCTTCTGTTTGAGAAGAGCGGAGGTTCCACCGGAGCCTCCGGTGGACATCCGGTGGCCTCCCTTTCCCTAGGGTAACTGGCCTCCGGTGGGGGGTCCGGTGGATGCTCCGCTTAACTGGCTTTCTGTTTGAGCAGAGCGGAGGTTCCACCGGAGCCTCCGGTGAGCCTCCGGTGGGCGGAACCTGCGCAGGACCCACCGGAACCTCCGCCCAGTATTCCAGCACATACGAGCTGGTGCGCTGCGCAACTATGGAGTGGGCTGAAGACCACCGGAGCCTCCGGTGAAACCACCGGAGCCTCCGGTGCCCTGGACTGCAAACGGTCACTTAAATGCAAGGGGTATAAATACCCCTTCCCCTACCTCTTAAATGCTAAGCTTTTCCCATTCTCTCTCCTAGCCATTAATGAAAGCTTCAACCACCTAGATCTCCCACTCCGTCCACCCAAACACTCCCAAACTTGGTGGAGAGCTAGAGGAGACCTAGATCCACACTTCCAGCAAATGAATCTCAAATCCATCCACCACAACCTAGTAGATCTAGAATCCTACTTGAGGCCTAGAAACCTTAGTAGATCTCGTGCTTGTAGTTTCCACCTTGTTGCAAGAAGCTACGGATTGCTTGAGAGCCTCCATCCATCTTGTGGAGTGACCTCAAGTCCTTGTAAAGGTTTGGTCAACGCCTTCAAGTCGGCCTCATAGTGGAAACGAGCATCTCCCTCACCGGAGAAGCTCAAGGAGAACAAGGTGTGCACAACCGTGCTATTGAGGAGCGCCTAGGTGGCTCCCCACCTCTCCAACGTAGACGTACTTCTCTTTGAGAAGGAACTACGGTGAATCATATCCTTGTCTCCTTGTTTACACTTGTTGTTTGCTTTACTACCTTACGCTTTACTTCCGTTGCGCATATCGTTTTGTCCACATAGGTTGCTCACCTAGTTGCACATCTAGAGAACCTTACTTTATCTTGCTAAGCCCCACTAAAAGGAAAAGAAAAGAAAAATTGGTAGTCAACCTATTCACCCCCCCCCCCCTCTAGTTGACCATAGTGCACTTTCAATTGGTATCAGAGCCTCGGCTCTTACTAAGGGCTTAACCGCCCAAGAGTACAATGGTCGATGAAAATGCCCCCGGAAGTTCTAGTGCGGAAATCTCCAAAATGGCCGACACTATATCTAACCTATAAGATACGGTTGGAGTTCTCCAAACCGAACTATCTAAGGTTAGCTCTAGTGTTAGCTCGGAGGTGTCTAGCATAAAGAAAATGATGGAGGCACTGATGGGGAAAACCAAGGAGTCCACGGAACCACCCCTCACCACCAACGATGTTAGCTCGGACGAAGAATCCATTCCGGATATCGACGAGATGGAAGCTAACATCGCTTTAGCTAAGGCGAAAGCCAAAGCAAAAGCCGATAAAAAGGCTAAGAGTGGTGGGAGCTCCGAGGGCTCCAAGTCTCAATCGGCTAACGGTTCGGGGTCTCACTCTAAAGTTCCACCACCTCCCAATTATGATTCTATCCACCCTATTGCCACTATGCCACACATGGTTAATGTTGGAGTTCCTCCCATGCTTTACACTAAGGAGTTCTCTTCTTGGAAGTTTGATATGGAGTCTCACATTTCAGGATCTTGCACCGCTTTGTGGAGAAGCATTCTCCATGGATTCCACCCTCACGATCCGAACAACTTGACCCCAAGAGAGGATGTGGAATTCCAACTCAACAAGACCGCTCTTGTGAATATCCAAAAGGCTCTCCCAAGAGAACATCTTGAACACATTTGCGGTATCAAGACCGCCAAGGAAGCTTGGGATAAGCTTGACTCCTTGTTCCAAGGCAATGCAAGCATCCAATCATCCAAATACGATGTTGCTCTTGACAAGTCCGAAAACTTTGTCATGCATGAAGATGAAAGTCCCGAGGAGCTATATAGAAGAGTGGTCACCCTTGGCAATCAATTAAGAGACTTTGGAAAGGAGGAAATCTCCGATGAGTGGATCAAGAGGAAATTTGTCAAGGCCATAACTCCTTTTGAGAACAACCTCTCCACTAGCATTCGAACAAGATCCGACTACAACTCACTCAACTCCATTGGTGTCCTTAGTGAGTTCATAGCCATATCTTTGTCTCACAAGAGCGCGGATGATGCTCTTGCTCGCTCAAGAGGCCATGGGAAGTCTCCTAACCTTGCCTTAAAGTCTAAGGCCATGGCCAAGATAGAAGAAGTGGATGATGATGATGATGATGAGGAGGAGGACTATGAGGATACATACAAGGGTGCCCACAAATGTATTGCTCTTGCCATGCAAGGGTATTGGAAGAGATGGGAGGCTCACAAGGCCGGTGCCCCTAGAACTTCAAGGAACAAGACCTTTAGGAAGAAAGGGGAGCGGCCAAGGACATGTTACAATTGTGGAAGTGCGAACCACTTCGTCAAAGAGTGCCCTTTTAAGCCACGGGAAGAGAATGAAGGGAAGCTTCTTCGCAAGGACAAGAACAAAGCTCCACAAAACAAGAACCTCGGTAGAAGAGTCCCAAGGGCTCTATATGTTCAAGAGGGCCAACATTGGAAACATACTACTCCGGAGATGAAGGAGAAGATGAAGTCGTAGGTGTCGCCCACGTCGCCATAGCTACGACTTCCTCTTCATCGGTCTCTCTATTTGAATCTCCCAATGAGAAGGCATCGACCCGACCTACATGTCTCATGGAAAAAGCCACCGCGGTAATATCTTCCACCTCCAAGTCTATTATCACTAGCTCTCCCTCGTTATTGGATTGTGTAGAAAACATTGTTGATGATGAGGAGGCCAAGAACCTAGGATCTTGGTTGTGTAGTCTTGAAGGTGAAACTAAAGAAAAGGTAAAATCTCTCCTAAGGCAACTTGATGAGGCTAACTCCCTCAACGATGAGAAGGAGGAGATCATCATGACCTTAGAGAACCATGGCGGTAGCAATGATAATTATGATGACGAACTCATCAAGGCTCTTGAAAAGGAGAGATCCATGAGAGCCTCTCTTGAAGAGAAACTATCTAGTCTACAAGAGACATATGCTATTAGTGTTTCAAAGCTTAGAAAAGATAACGAGAAATCTCTTGCTAAGCTTAAGAAAGAACATGCCAAATCTCTTTTTTTTACTTAACGAATTTGAAGAGGAAGAGTTAAATCTAGGAATAGCCCATGAAAAACTTGTCGAGGAACATGACAAACTAAAGGGGGAGTTTGCATCTCTCAAAGAAATTCATGACAAACTTGCTAAGTCTCGAATCAAGCTTCTAGCTCAACAATCTAATAAGCATGTTGCATCTTCATCAAATAGCATTGTTATTATGCCTACCTCTTCTACTACAACTAACATTGTAGGGAAGGAAAGAATTCTCAATGATGCAATAAGCTCTCAAGGTGCCAAGAAAGGAAAAGAGGGACTTGGCTTTGTTTCCAAGTCAAAGAAGAAATCCAAGAGTGTCACCTCTCCCTCCAAAAATGTTATCTTTGTGAAAGAGGGTGAGGTGCCCAAAGAAAAGGAGACCAACGCCATTATGGGTGGTGATACCTCTAGGGGGAGCATCACTCATAATGATTTTGCCGGAAAATATAACCCATCTTATGTTCTTATGAAATCTAGAGATGGACATGTTTATGCTAAATATGTTGGTACTTCTTATGGTGATGATTATCATTGGACTATTTGGGTTCCTAAGACCCTTGTGACTAACAAAAGAGGACCCATTGAAGGATGGGTACCTAAATCAAGAAATTGATCTCTTGTAGGGAAACGCTTCCGGAGCACATAGATGGACAGTGGATAGTGGTGCATCCCAACACATGACCGGAAGCCATGACGCAATAAGTAATATTGAACCTCCTCTACCACATCTCAATTGCGTTACAATTGGTGACAAGTCCGAGCTTAAGGTATTGGGACGAGGCAAAGTAGCTATCTCAAATGATTTATCAATTGAGAATGTTCTCCTTGTTGAGTCCCTTGGCTATAACTTGATGTCCGTTCTTCAACTCGCAAATTGTGGTTTTACCTCGTTCTTTAATAAAGAGAGTGTGATTGTCACTTGGGAGACTTCTCTTAAAGTAGCCTTTGTTGGGTTTGTCGAGAAAGGCATGTATGTAGTGGACTTCTCTAAAGAAGACACGTGTGTTGCGACATGCCTAATGGATAAAGTTGATGTGGGATGGCTTTGGCATCGCCGACTAGCCCACACCAATATGAGAATTTTACATGACCTCCAAAGTGGCAATCACGTTCTAGGACTAACCAAAGCTAAGTTTTCTAAAGATCGTGTTTTGTAGCTCTTGTACCTTTGGGAAGCAACATGGAGAACAACACCCAACCAAGACAACTATCTCCACCACAAGAATTCTCGAGCTCATTCACTTAGATCTCTTTGGCCCACTATCTTATGATAGCCTCGGAGGAAAGAAGTATTGCTTGGTGATTGTGGATGATTATTCAAGATATTGTTGGGTGTATTTCTTCAAGAGGAAAAGTGAAACTCAAAATAGAGTCATCGAGTTCATCACTCTAGTGGAGCGCCAACACAATGCTACCATCTTGGCCATTCGGAGTGATAATGGCTCAGAGTTCAAGAACTACACCGTTGAGGGTTTTCTTAGTAAAGAAGGCATTGCTCATCAATATTCCACTCCCTATACCCCTCAACAAAATGGTGTTGCGGAGAGAAAGAACCGGACTTTGATGGATGCAGCTAGGACTATGATTGCGGAGTTCTCTTCTCCCTATAACTTTTGGGCCGAAGCCGTCTCCACCGCTTGTCATGCTACCAGTCGGCTCTATCTTCGCAAGATCTTGAACAAGACTCCCTATGAGATTCTCACGGGCAAGAAACCGGATGTATCTTATTTCAAGGTCTTCGGTTGCAAGTGCTTCATTCGCAAGAAAGGAAAACGGTTGTCAAAATTTGAGACTAGATCTTATGAGGGTATCTTTGTTGGCTATGCCACGAATGCTCATGCCTATAGAGTATACAACAAGTCCACCAGGCAAGTTGAAGAAGCTATAGACGTAGTGTTTGATGAGGACAACGGCTCCCAAGGGGGGCGTATAGATCATGGTGTTGTAGGAGATGCAATTCCTCCTATCGTCATAAGAAGAATGGGGATTGGTGAAATAATTCCCATTGAGGGTTACCGGATTACGGAGGGAGAAGGACTATGCCCCACTCAAGTGGAGCCATTGACTACACCCATTGATGATCAAGCTATCCAACAAGATGCACCAAGCCCTCAAGCCAACTATCAAGGCCAAGCTAATGAACAAGGCCAAGCAACACATCTAAATCATGATCAAGATTCTATTATTGTTGAGAATGCTCAACCTAGTGGTGATTCATCACCCATATTTGATCAAGGACGAAATGAAGATGGACATGTCTCCGATGAAGAAGATGATTCTCAATCAATATCCAAGGAATCTTTGGAGGAGATACTAGCTCGTAGAGCAAAGAGAAGGCTAGAGAATCTTGAACGAGCGGGTCATACGGAGGACATGATTCTTGGACAAGTTCGTGGAAGAGTGGTCACTAGAAGGCAATTGGCGGATTTTAGCAAGGCTCATGCTTTTGTCTCCTTCATTGAACCCAAGAAGGTATATGAAGCTCTCGAAGATCAAGATTGGCTTGAAGCCATGCATGATGAACTCAATAACTTCGAGCGCAACAAAGTGTGGAAATTAGTGCCAAGACCCAAGGATTGCAAAAATGTCATTGGCACAAAATGGGTGTTCAATAACAAGCAAGACAAAGATGGCATTGTCATTCGCAACAAGGCAAGATTGGTGGCCCAAGGTTTTTCTCAAGTCGAAGGTATCGATTTCGGTGAAACTTTTGCCCTCGTAGCTCGCCTTGAATCCATTCGTATCTTACTTGCCTATGCATCTCATCATAACTTCAAGTTACAACAAATGGATGTCAAAAGTGCTTTCCTTAATGGTCCCATTAATGAGTTAGTATATGTCAAGCAACCTCCGGGTTTCGAGGATCCCAACCACCCCGATCATGTCTATAAACTTGATAAGGCGCTCTATGGACTTAAACAAGCTCCACGTGCGTGGTATGAGCACCTTAAAGAGTTTCTAGTAGATCGCGGGTTTAATGTTGGTTTAATCGATCCCAACCTCTTTACCAAGACGGTTGGAGGTGACTTGTTCATATGCCAACTCTATGTGGATGACATCATTTTTGGGTCTACTAACACCTTGTTCAATGAGGAGTTTTGCAAGCTTATGACCGATAGGTTTGAGATGTCTATGATGGGAGAGTTGTAATTCTTCCTTGGCTTTGAAGTAAATCAATATTATGAAGGGACTTTCATCAAACAAGCCAAATACACTCAAGACATGCTCAAGAGGTTTAATATGAATGATGCCAAACCTATGAAGACTCCTATGTCCACAACCACCGACTTGAAACCCGACCCCAACGGTAAAGAGGTAGATCAAAAGGTATACCGCTCCATGATTGGCTCTTTGCTCTACCTTTGTGCATCTAGACCCGATATCATGTATAGCGAAGGTAAATGTGCAAGGTTTCAAGCCTCCCCAAGGCAAAGTCATTTGGAAGCTGTGAAACGGATCTTTCGATATCTAGTTCATACCCCAAACTTCGGTCTTTGGTACCCCAAGGGTTCAAGCTTTCAGCTCATTGAATACTCGGATACGGATTATGCGGGAGAGAAGACGGATAGGAAGTCCACATCCGGGGGTTGTCAATTCCTTGGTCGCTCCTTGGTATGTTGGTCTTCTAAGAAGCAAAATTGCATTGCTCTCTCCACCACCGAGGCCGAGTATATCTCCGCGGAAAGTTGTTGTGCCCAATTGCTATGGATGAGGCAAACCTTGAAGGATTATGGTATTCATTTTGACAATGTGCCTCTTCTTTGTGACAATGAGAGTGCTATCAAGATCGCCTACAACCCGGTTCTTCATTCCAAGACGAAGCACATTGAGATCTGTCATCATTTCATTCGGGATCATGTTGAGAAAGGTGATATTGATCTCTCATATGTCTCCACAACGGATCAACTTGCCGATATCTTCACGAAGGCCCTTGATGAACCAAGATTTCGAGCTTTGAGGAATGAACTAAATGTCATAGATTCCTCCAACTTCACTTGAAACCTTGCATATCTACCCTCATTATGCATGCTATTAGGCTTAGATGTAGGCATGGACATAGGGGGAGCACTACTCAACTCATGAATATGCCCTCCTCCTATTATGCGAAAATTAAATCATCATTGCATATCTACTCATTTGTGACTTATTGTGCTTAATTGTGAGTAGTAATTTTGGACCCAAGATATATCTTCGCGGTGCCAAGTTACACATTCAAACATGGTGGCCTCGGCCACCGACCATTTTGTGTTTTGGATCTTTCACGCTTATCATATCTCCGTCTTGACAGCTCGTACGGGTTCGGTCTTCTATCTTTTTGTTGCTTTTTGCGGACCCCTTCGAGTAATGTCTCTCGTATATCAGTGACGTTTTTCCAACCCAAGCCTCCTTTTCCCAAACCAATGCTTCCATCGAAATGCTCGTGTTTTTCCAATCTTGGCGCGCGAAAATTTGGTTGAGCGGAGGCTCCGGTGCATCCACCGGAGGCTCCGCTGCCAAGGACGGAGGCTCTGGTGAACCCACCGGAGGCTCCGCTGGTCCTGTCCACCGGAACACCACCGGATGCTCCGCTGGCCCACAGTGGCTCAGCGGGCCAAAACTTAACTGTTTTGGGACAGGGAGCGGAGGCTCCGGTGCGAACCACCGGAGGCTCCGCTGGTGGGAGCGGAGGCTCCGGTGAATCCACCGGAGGCTCCGCCGGCGGAAAATTTCTGTGGATAAGTGATGGGCGTGCGGGGGTAAGTGAGATCCACTTTCACTTTCCCCCACCCGCCCCCATCTTCCTCCTCAAGAACCGCCGCCGCCCCAAGCTTTTCGCCGCCGGATTCGAGCGCTCCACCGCGGGAAGGCCATCTCCTCGCCTTGGGATGCTCCGGGAACCTTCCATCCCTCCTTTTTCACCATGGATGACGCGGGTACGTGCTCTCTCTCTCTCATCTAGTTGATGGTTGGGATGCATAGGAGTTCATGTTATTTGCCTCTAGATTCGTGGATTTGGAGTTTTCGGAGTGGAATTTCTCAAGTACAAACCCTAGTAACCTAGGTAAGGCTTGTTAGGCTTGAATCGTTGCGGTTGTTGGGAGTTTTTGCCCTAACCCTAGATTATTCAACCCTAACACCCCGTGTATCTAGGTTTCTTGGTTTTGTGCGTGCCTTACCAACTCGAGCATTACTCTTTGTTCATGATCTTCTTGCTTTCTCTCTTAGATGCTTCCGGTTCCAAGGGAAAAGGGCAACGGTACAAGACCACCGGCCGCCGCAAGCCTCAACCCGTGGATGAGA
Organism: Alopecurus myosuroides; assembly: GCA_028641055.1. NCBI lineage: Eukaryota > Viridiplantae > Streptophyta > Magnoliopsida > Poales > Poaceae > Alopecurus > Alopecurus myosuroides. Next base: position 126,967,461 of record CM054061.1, on the reverse strand, counting down.
TTCAAGCAGAACTTGACAGCTCTCAAGGAAAGCGCAAGCGCTTCCCGGCTCCCGAGAAGACTTTGCCAAGGAGGAACACCGCACCAACCGCCTCCAAGATGTCCGAGGCTATGTTCTTGAAGGAAAGGCGTGCGAACCCATATGTGGTTACCCGTGATCGTTTGATGCCCCAATTCCGGGGTAAGGATCCACGCTTTCACACCGTCTTCCAAGGGCAGATTTATAGTGAGATTTTGATGAGGAAGCCGAAGGAAAATGTCGTCCCTCAACACGCCATTAGTATTGGGCACATGGAAAGGAATCACAAGTACTTTGGGGAGGCTCTTGAGCTCATTCAAAAATTTGGTCTTGGTCCCATTATTACTCTTCAACAAGATTTCGACGAAGAGCTCGTTTGTCAGTTTCTAGACACGGTTCATCTCTCCAATGAGACCGAGCGTAATATGATTTGGATGACTAAGGGTAGACAGCTTGACATCACATGGAAAGATGTTGGTATCATTCTTGGTGGCTACCCAGATTTTGGTCCGTTTGCTAAGGGAGAAGAGTTTGCTAACGGATGGTTCCGAGTTCATGTCATTAACACCTCGTCACTTCCCAAGGATGGACTTACTCCTCTCTATCATTGGAAGAAATACGCCGTTGGGTTCGTGAAGGGTCTCTATCCCACATATGACATCATGTTGCGCATCTATCGCGAGACCATCAACCCAAAGGCGGGAAATGTGGATGAGATTCAAGGCTTCTTGAAGAACCTTATGCTCCTTACTCATCAACACCGGATGGATGACACTCCTCGCAAGCTTGATGTGCTTGATTATATTTGGAATGAGTTGTGGTATGCCATTGTCAACCGGAAGAATGCTTGTTTTGGGCCATTCATCATGAAGATCATCCTTGACGTATGGAATAAAAAGTTTCCGAATGAACCTCTTGATGATGCACATTGGATCTCTCACACGGAAAAGAGGCTTCTCATGAAAGATCACACAGAACCCGTTGTGCATCCCACTCCTGCCATCCGCAAGCACAAGGCTAGGCCTCGCATCATTGTTGATGAGGAAGAAGACGAGGGTCCATCTCAACCTCCTCCATCTAGCAATGCCTTCAAATGGATGGCAAGAGCTCTCAAGAAAGTGTTTCGGTTGAACAAGAAAATAGAGCAACATCAATGGGAAGAACACTATGATAAGGAACTCAAGAACCGCAACAAAGCTCAAGCTTCCCGTCAACGTCTTCGTGAGGAAGGCCTCTCCATTGACTCCCCGGTTCTTGATAGCATCACCAATTGGGACGATTGGCAAGCAAAGGACTCCAAGGGCAAGCTTATTGAGTGGTCCGAGGAAGAAGGAGATGAAGCCACTAGCTCTCACCGCCGTGATCCCTCCCCGGCTCCGGAAGCCTCCTCCTCCTCCGAGTGATTTGGGACGTTTGCATCTTGGTCTCTCTCTTTTTGGTATCTTGATGCCAAAGGGGGAGAGATTTATATTAGGACGGGCATTTGAATGGGTCTCCCTCAAGCTTCTTTATTTTGCATCTTTTATTTGGCTTGAGGGAGTTTGGTTTCTTATTGGATCATTTGGAACTTCGGCTTATCTACAATATTCCTATCTATCGTGAACTTCGTCATATTATGTTTATGTGAACCTCGTATGTCATATTATGTTCATGTGAACCTCGTTTGATGTTATTTATGTGATATATGTGGACTGTGATATTGTTGTCATGTTATTCTTATATATCATGCGTAAATGCTCTCAATATGAAAGGAGCATACCTTTAGGGGGAGCTCCGTTCATATTGTGTTTATAATCATACAAATAGTTATGTTGTCATCAATTACCAAAAAGGGGGAGAATGAAAGATCATCGTCCGTTTTGGTAATTATATGATAACACAACTATTTGATCTAATGTGTGTTCAATAGATGGAAATGCCCAGGTTTAAACAGGTTCACTTATTCTATGGGGCAAATGATCAGTTTATATGAAAAGTGCAAGGAGAAACGAATCCAGGAAAGTGCAATATGCAGGAGCGGAGGCTCCGGTGAATCCACCGGAGGCTCCGCCCAGGATCCGGTGGGGGTCCGGTGGGGGCTCCACCAAAACCCCTCTCTGGAGCAAACGAGCGGACCCAGGAGCGGAAGTTCCGGTGGAGCTCCGATGGGCGGAACCTCCGCCAAGTCCACCGGAGGCTCCGCCATCCTCCAACACACGTGCTGCACGCAAAAAGGGACCCGGTGTGGTTCCGGTGGTAGCTCCTCTTAAATGCCCTTCTGTTTGAGAAGAGCGGAGGTTCCACCGGAGCCTCCGATGGACATCCGGTGGCCTCCCTTTCCCTAGGGTAACTGGCCTCCGGTGGGGGGTCCGGTGGATGCTCCGCTTAACTGGCTTTCTGTTTGAGCAGAGCGGAGGTTCCACCGGAGCCTCCGGTGAGCCTCCGGTGGGCGGAACCTCCGCAGGACCCACCGGAACCTCCGCCCAGTATTCCAGCACATACGAGCTGGTGCGCTGCGCAACTATGGAGTGGGCTGAAGACCACCGGAGCCTCCGGTGAAACCACCGGAGCCTCCGGTGCCCTGGACTGCAAACGGTCACTTAAATGCAAGGGGTATAAATACCCCTTCCCCTACCTCTTAAATGCTAAGCTTTTCCCATTCTCTCTCCTAGCCATTAATGAAAGCTTCAACCACCTAGATCTCCCACTCCGTCCACCCAAACACTCCCAAACTTGGTGGAGAGCTAGAGGAGACCTAGATCCACACTTCCACCAAAGGAATCTCAAATCCATCCACCACAACCTAGTAGATCTAGAATCCTACTTGAGGCCTAGAAACCTTAGTAGATCTCGTGCTTGTAGTTTCCACCTTGTTGCAAGTAGCTACGGATTGCTTGAGAGCCTCCATCCATCTTGTGGAGTGACCTCAAGTCCTTGTAAAGGTTTGGTCAATGCCTTCAAGTCGACCTCATAGTGGAAACGAGCATCTCCCTCACCGGAGAAGCTCAAGGAGAACAAGGTGTGCACAACCGTGCTATTGAGGAGCGCCTAGGTGGCTCCCCACCTCTCCAACGTAGACGTACTTCTCTTTGAGAAGGAACTACGGTGAATCATATCCTTGTCTCCTTGTTTACACTTGTTGTTTGCTTTACTACCTTACGCTTTACTTCCGTTGCGCATATCGTTTTGTCCACATAGCTTGCTCACCTAGTTGCACATCTAGAGAACCTTACTTTATCTTGCTAAGCCCCACTAAAAGGAAAAGAAAAGAAAAATTGGTAGTCAACCTATTCACCCCCCCCCTCTAGTTGACCATAGTGCACTTTCACTAGGCCGGCAACCCAACAGAATGCCCCGGCCTCAACCTGGCCAGGTCGGTTCCCCTGCGTGGGAAAGGGGGAACCCCCCTTTTCACCCCTCACCTACCCCCTTGGCTAAGGAGCCCAAATACTAGATCTAGGGTTAGAGATGAATTTAGACATTTGAGCTTTGCTCTTGTGCCCCTCTTGTGAGGCTACTCCTATGGTTTGTACCTAGGACCGTATCAAGGGTACTCCTATGATGTGTATCTAGGACCGTATCAAGATTCATCGAGTTTCCTATCCTTTCACCTTGGGATTCAGTTAGGGACTTTCCTATCTTCCTCAACCAACCCTTGAGGTTCTATTGGCATGGTGGACCGGCCATGGGTGTGAAGCGGTTTCCGAAAAGGTGAGTTCGGTTGGATCGATTGTCCCATAGGAGGCCGTTGCGGCTTAGTTGACGGGAGATTTGGGTTCTTCAGTTTTTGATAGTTATCTCCCCTTTGCTCTCCCCATGATTCCCCCTCGATTTCCCTCGATTCTCATGTCATGTTTATCGTGTTCTTCGTTCGTTCTTCGCATTCTTGGTCGAATCGTGAAGATCGTGCCACCCAAGAGGTTAATCCCTCCATCATCTGGTATTAGAAGCTAGATTGCCATGAATTCGACCCCCACAATCCCCCTTTATACCAAAAAAAATTCTTCCCCAAAACCTAAAGGGATTTTGACCGATCTGTTGATTTGTTGAGTTTTTGTGGATTTGATCCATGGATTTGGTGCCTAAGACCATTCCCCACCTTTCTATTCAGCCACTTCTCTCGAATTTGTCCAAACAAATTCTTGGATTTACAGGAATTTCGAATTTAAGCAAAAGTCCCAGAAAAATCTTGCTCTTCGATTCCGGGACAGATTTTCGAACGTGTTTTTCTTTGTCGGTTTTGCTCCGATTTGAGTGATTCAAGTTTCCACGCGAAGCCCACAACACAATCTACGCAACTACATTAATGGATCAACACGACATCGACAACCTCCAGCCTCAAGTCCGTGATCATCCATCGAAGAGGTATAACTTGCTTCCGCTTGAACTGACCCATTGTTTGTGTACCTTGCCCATTCGGACTAGCTCTTTTACATCGCTTGGCATTGCAATAGTGGCACCGAGAGTGCGTGTTTGGCACTTGTGAGAGTGTAGTTTCAAGTAGGCATTGGTATTTCGGAATCATCAAAAATCGAAAAAAAGGAATAAAAAAGATCGATGCCAATTTCTATCACTTGTAGGAACGTGTAGCTTTGCGTCCCAAAAGAGAAGAGAGTGACCGTGGCTTTATTCTCTATATTCCTGTCTATCATTTTAGAAATTTATAATTCTTCTGTTTTACTAGACGGAATTTTAACCAATTAGGTTTCTAGTAACTAAAACCAGGAAGTCACAGTTCTTCCATCTAAAAAAAGCCTTTCTAGTTTAAGCTCTACATTTCTAGACATTATGGTAGTTCGACCGCGGATTTTTTTTTGTTTCGGTATCTCTGAAATATGAGTGTGTGACTTGTTAGAATTGATCCTATTGATAATACATATAAAGGGCCTATTATCTCTATAAAGATTATTCTAAATTCGTCAGATATTATTTATTCTAGTATCTGGAACACGAAATAGATAGAGCGGATAAAAAAATGGAACTATGATTCATACTCACTATTAAGACCTGGCAACCAGACTGAAAAATTCAAGTAGTTTTTAAATAAAAATAAAAAGTAAATTTTCTTCCTTCCAATTTTGTTTGCCCAAAAGACAACTTTTTTTCTCTCGATTTTGTCGAATCATTACACTGATTCACTAAATGATTATCAAGTGGTGCTTTGCGTCCCAAAAGAGAAGAGAGTGAGCGGTTGCCACGGTATGAATCTTGTTGCCTCTTATAGTTTGCGGTTTGAGCTAGCGTCCTTCTTGTGTTGGTGTGGAATTGAGCTTAGTCTTCGAGAGGTACATTTTGTCTCTGTTCGTCCATTGGCCGCACTAACCCCATTAATCACTTGTGTGTGTGTGTGTTCCATTTTTGTTTCCTCCACTAGGTTTGGTTCTTTTGCTAACATTTTATTTCGGTTCTTTTCTACGTTTTACAACAAACTTTTCTTCGGATTTGTTGATTTATCCTTGCCACTTTCCTCACCCATTTTTCTTCTAAATAAAGTGTGTGTGTTGTCGTTTGTGGTTTTCTTTCGATCTTTTGGGACTCACTTTTGACTTACCGCCCTACAGCTAGGCTCGTCTACTAGCCTCAATACGACCAAAAAAAGGTAACGTTAAGTGAGACATCTTTCTCCATATCACACTTGTGTGTTTTTTAGATGGCTAGAGAAGGAGTGTTCACAAGTACGAGCTCGGAAGACGAAGGAAACCACTTCTCCAACAACAACGCCCACAACTTCGTCAACTGCCATGAACATTTTCATCTTTGCCAGCTTGCTCGTGACGGATTGGAGCGCTTGGACAATCGACTACAAGCTCATCATGCTAGATTCAATGATGACTTGGCGCGTATCAACATCAACTTGGCCAACCTTGCCAACTTCCATGGATCATCACCAGCCTCAAAGTCGTGATGTTCAAGCCACCAACACCAAGCTCATCACCAAGCTCGTCGCCATGATCATCAACCCCACATGGAAGGTGGTGGAAAACCTGGCTCTGATACCACATCACCACCTCCTCCTCCAGAAGTTCCTCGACGACAATGGTATGAGGATAGCTCGCCATCACCACTTCCTCGACACCGCCAAGGCCGTGGTGGCCCTCTTCAAGATCACCCTCTACGACCGAATCTTCACCAACCTGCGCCAAGCCCCGCTCATGACTATGGTCTACATGACTTTGTGGATTACGATCGCCCACATTCAAGGCTTCCAAGGAAAAAGGAGCGTCACCACCACAATGATCGCCAAGAGCAAGGCCCTCCTCTTTTTGACGAAGACCCGCATGAGCAACACCATCAACAACAAGAAATTGAGGATGATCCACATGATCTTTCACTCCCTCTCTTTGATAAAGACCCAAATGAGCGACCCCATCAACAACAAGCGAGTGAGGATGCTCCACATAGCCTTTCACTCCCTATCTTTGATGAGGATCCATATGAGCGACTCCATCAACAACAAGCAAGTGAGGATGCTCCACATGATCTTTCACTCCCTATCTTTGATGAAGACCCATATGAGAAACTCCATCAACAACAAGAAAGTGAGGATGCTACGCATGACCTTTCAACTCCTATCTTTGATGAAGACCCACATGAGAGACCACATCAACAACATGAAGACTACAGTTTGAGTGCCCTTTGCCTCAATGTCCCAATATTCAAGGGCCATGAGCATCATCATCCTCGTGAGGAGTGGGAGCCTCCACCTCATCGCCACCAAGAATGCTCCATACCATCGTACCCCGCCATCGACAATGATCAAGGCCAACCTCGCCATGGATATCATGATCCTACTCCTTCATCAAGTCAAGTGGAGAGATTCCCCTCACCACAAGCAACGATCCACAACCTCCATGCGCGACATCCTTTGAGGAAGTACTATGAACTTCATGATCAAGAGCATGAGCATCCTTCATCACCACAAGCGCAACAACAATATCAAGGGTGCAAAGTTACTCCTCCAATGCCACTAGATCGACATCACCATGCGCATGAGGACACAACTCCACCAATCTACGATGAAGCTCACCAATCTATGATGAATAATTTGGTTCATGTGACCTTGTGAAAGATGCTCATCCCTTTACAACCTCTCCAAGGCCACGTCCTCATCACCATTCTCACCAAGAATATCATCTTCACCGTCATCAATCACTTGAGGATGATGCCATGCATGGCTTACACTACCACGTCACGGAGATGACCGAGCCTTCTTCGACACAAGCCATGACATTACCGCCTCCTCCAAGCAATGCACTAAGTTCGTCAAACCCGCACACCTCAAGTGCCAATACCTTGGAGCTATCTAATGTTTCCTCTGAAGCTTCTAGTGAGATGAGTGGTGAGAGAGAGATCCAGCATTCTGTGAGTGAGAGTCACAAGCCTACAATGAGTGAAAAAATAATGAGTGTTCCAAGAGGCATAGACTTGATTTCCACCAAAAGTGACATGAGAGTTGAGAGCAAAACCCCATTTGTACTTATTGACACCAACGGCTTACCAACTCTCTCTCCATATTTGTTGTCCCTTTTGCAGAAATTTGGTGACCCTATCGAGCATGCTAGCCCTCATGGACTTTCCACCATACATGGATCTCCACACCGCATGAACATCAACACCGACTTAAAGAATTGGAAGGAGTACATTCCGCTCTTCACCCTCTACACGGAGTTCGACAAGCGCATCAACGACAATGCATTCTCCGTCCACATCCCACAAGTCAAGATCTACACGGAGTTTTCCAAGCGCATCAACGACAATGCATTCTCTGTCTACATCACACACGTCAAGATGTATATGGAGTTCGACAAGCGCATCAACGACAATACATTCTCCATCTACATCCCACATGTCAAGATGTACATGGAGTTCGACAAGCGCATCAACGACAATGCATTCTTCGTCTACATACCACACGTCAAGATGTACATGGAGTTCGACAAGCGCATCAACGACAACGCATTCTTCGTCTACATCCCACACGTCAAGATATATATGGAGTTCGACACGCGCATCAACGACAATGCATGCCACGACTACATCCCACACGTCAAGATGTACATGGACTTCGACAAGCGCATCAACGAAAATGCATGCCACGAAAAAATTCCACACGTCAATATGTACAGGGAGTTCTACAAGAAAATCAACGACAATGCAAGCAATGGAGTGGAGTGCAACCAATACGTCAAGTTCATCTAGACTTAACTGTTCCCGCAAGAAATGGAGCAACCACCTCTCGAGCTATTCGACGACTACTATACCGCCATTTGCGATCTTCATCAACCAACCAAAGAGGACCATTTCTAGATCTTCGTCGCATTTGGGCTACACCTACTACGAGCATACCTTTGCATGGTTTTCTATAAGCGGATCAACTTCAACGACATCTTTGTCGTCAACTTACCTTCTCCCTCTCATGGTTACACACGTGAAAGGCTGGATCAAGAGTCGAGGATGATGCAGCGCACCTAATTCCACCAAGCCTTATATTGATACTAAACAAGGTGAACTCACTCCTCTCTCTATATGCCTTTGGTCTCTTGGTGAATGGTGCTCTACCTCATGGAAATATCCTATGTGTGCTCAGGTTTTATCCCACAAAGGATCCCCAAGACGATGCCCCAGAAGCTCAAGAACATGAAAAAGATGCTAGCAAGGATGGCCAAGAACATGGCCCCAAGGAAGAAGAAGGAAGGGAAGGGAAAGGGAGATTTCCCCAGGAAACTTGGCCTCCAGGCCGGCTTCTATGCGCAGCCGCCCTCCAGCCCGGCCTCAGCCCAGCCAGGCCGGCTTCCCTGCGTGGGAAAGGGGGAAAACACCCTTTTCACCCCTCACCTACCCCCTTGGCTAAGGAGACCCTTGGACTTGATCTAGGGTTAGATATGAATTTAGACATTTGAGATTTGCTCTTGTACCCCTCTTGTGAGGCTACTCCTATGGTTTGTACCTAGGACCGTATCAAGGCTACTCCTATGATCCGTATCTAGGATCGTATAAAGATTCATCGAGTTTCCTATCCTTTCCCCCTTGGTATTCAGTTAGGGACTTTCCAATCTTCCTCAACTACCCTTGAGATTCTATTGGCCTGGTGGACCAACCGCGGGTGTGAAGCAGTTTCCGAAAAGGTGAGTTCGGTTGGATCGATCATCTCGTAGGCGGCCGTTGCAGCTTAGTTGACGGGAGATTTGACTTCTTCAGTTCTTGCTAGTTATCTCCCCTTTGTTTTCCCCATGATTTCCCCTCGATTCACCTCTCGTGTTCTTGGTCGATTCGTGAAGATCGGGGCTACCCAAGAGGTTAAACCCTCCATCATGATGTGTCATCATCATGCATTGTCTCCAGAACTTATGGATTTCAAGAATACTGAGTCGTTCTAGACATGTATCTCTGTTTTTACGGAGGAGTAATTCCCATCTCAGAACATCATGGCAATACACCCCTTTAGAATTGCCTAGTGGCTACCTTTATGTTCACCCAGTTTACGGTGTGACTATTGATAGTAATAAAGTAAAACCTCCAGAATATATCACCTTCATAACCTCATGGTCAAACGACAAATTGTAATATAACACTCTTTTGATATGACTGTTGATGACTCATATCAACAAATCCCTCGGGTGATCAGATAGGGTTTTGAGTATAGGAACTGATCAGGCACTGGTGGACTCGATGGCTAACATGGGACACAATTTACCCAGGTCCGGGGCCCTCGTAGAGGTAATACCCTTACTCCTTCTTGTCTGTCTTTCTATTATGGTGTATGATTACAATGGCGAGCATACAGATCGAGAGATTGGATCTCGAGAGACGGCTCCTATCGAGTGTAGTCTGGATTGAATGATCCCTCCCGGGTAGTTCTCCCAGCCTTTATATAGGAGGATGGGTCTCAAACTTGTACCCGGGTAGGTTACAAAACCCTATCCCTAGTCGATAGGTTCTTTCCGTCTTGACCCGCAAGTCTTGCGGGTGGGCCGTAGCCGGGCCTTCTAGAACAATAGGGTGGTTCATCATGCTGGGCTTTTGTGTCATACCTTAGACCAAATAGGCTTAGTTGAGGGACTCGGGAGTCATCCCCACATCAGTAGCCCCCGAGTGTTTATTCGACTGTAGAGAGTCGGGTAAGCACTCAAGACTCATTCTAGATTCTTGCAGCTGAGCAGCCTAGTTTAACTCAAAGGATGTGAACCCTATAAGAATGATACTCGAGTCTCGAGCAATCAAATGCGCCATGCGTTAGCTTTTTCACGGAAGGATGCGGCTCGGTCGCTTGGCTCACCCGACGAATCGAGGCTAATTAATTGCTCTCGGGAAAAAACAGGTCTAGCCTACACGAGCTCGAGACCTCCAGCTTGAATCCGGTTGGGTGTTCATTGCGAATGGGCTGTGGAGGACTTATGTCCGCTAGGATTTTTCTTTGTGTTGTTGACACGGAAAATTACTGGACGGCGCAGCTCGAGTGTGATTCCAGGCCCATAGGACAGATCCTTGGGTCATACCTTGACACCCAAAGAATGCAGCAATCGAGGTGTGTCGCGATGCCCAAACGACCCGGGATTTATTGCGCGATGTGTGTATACATCGGAGTCGCGAGTTTTTGTGTTCGTAGAGGATATGTATCCGCGAATTTCCCTTGAGTACAACGAGGCACGCTTTCTTGTTTTGAACAACGGCGTGCACCATTGTTTTTCTTTTTAATCCTCGAGCAAGGCGAATCATTTCTTCTGAGTCCATACGAAATAGATTTCGTGCCTGAAGCTCTTAATGACGTCACCGCACACTCGTTTTCTCCCGACAGGACGCGACGGAGTGAGACAGGGCATGTAGAGCCCACCTTGTCAGCTTTTTGACCAGAAATGGGTCGCGGTGCGCCGGTTTTCCCGCTGGGCGTGCAGTTGATCGCGTACGATCTTGCTTTAAAGATCATGCAGGGTAATTGTCCCCGACGATTCGTTTTTGCTCGACATGTGGTGGTCGGGATGCGTGCTATGTACGTTTCTTCTCCGAGGATCAACGACTCTCATTGGCCTAGCAACAGCATAAAATGCGGGCTTAGGGGAAAATTACGTTCCCTCGGCTCTTTCTTCATCTTCTTTCTCCAGCGCCCCCACCATTCTCTGCGAAGGCGAGCTCCATGGCTGGCTAGAGGAGAAATCGCGCCGCATCTGTGGCGTCCGGCTAGGACCTGGCCGGTGGTTCCTCGGCCCCTCCGCTGAGGAAGACGGGTGAATGGCGCTCGTCGATCGTAACAAGGAAGAGCATCAATATGATGCCGAAGGAGGGGCTGATCCCTCCCGAAGATCCATGGCGCGTGCGGCAGCCCGTGAAGGGAGAAGAAGTGCCCAACCCTCACGTCAACGAGCGTGTTACATTCTCGGGGCACATTTCCCAAGGTCTGTCCTTCCCACCTCACGCCCTTTCTCCTCGGGTTGATGTATTTCAATGGCATACAGCTCCACGACCTCCCCCCCCCAATGCGGTGTAGCACATCTCATGCTTCATTGTCTTGTGCGAGTGCTTCTTGGGCATCCACCCGCACTGGGGGCTTTGGAAGAGCATTTTCTCGGTGAAAATTCACCAGGAGAAAGCGCCCGCAGGTGAGAAGAAGCCTGGCAAACCATTGGCGACTTGAGGCTTCAGAATCCAGGCGACCAATGAGTTTCCTTACTTGGATATGAAATTCGCCGTGTAGGCTCAGGGATGGCGTAGGAAGTGGTTCTACATCCACGACACCTACGCGAACGGTGTGACCGCGTTCAAGCCTGTTCGCAATCTTGAAGAGAAGAAAATCTTGGGCGCACAAGATGTCACGAGAGGAAGTTAAGGAAACCACACCACTACTAGAACAAGTTGCGCGGATCCGCCGAAAGAAAGAGGGCTTTTGCTGGACGGGATACACCTGGCGAGTGTCTTCCTGCGTCGGAGGGTGCAGCCGCTGCAAGACAGGCCCAATGCTTTGTGGGAATACGCATGTGTCAATGACCCGAGTTGAACAAGCAACGATGTACTCTCGAACAACGAGTTTGAGGCGTAGCTCGCCTCCATCACCAGGTTAAAGAAGGGGGAAGACTAGTGGCCTTGTCCCTTTGAAGCTTTCGACTCCGAGCATCCCCCGAGTGAGGTAAATTCCTTTCTCCTTTTCTCTTGTGTAGTTTTTGATGTTTCGAGTTTTTTCCGATCGAGCCTCTGTTTCTCTTCTCTGTATAACCACGACATTGTAAAAAGCTACCTGCCACTTTCTGCCATCGACGGGAGCTCGGATTTACTTGCGAGTAACTTTGACGCCCCTCCTGACACTGGCGTCGCGAATGCGGAGTCTAGTGAAGAGCAAGAGGAGGTAGAGGAGGAGGAGGAAGAAGAGGATCTTCAACTCTACCACCGCAAGCACCCTAGACGAGAGGAGGACGAGGTGACTGCCAATGAAAATTCCTTGAGCCAGGAGACAGTCGAGGAGGTCAACCCTCCCGTTATCCGAGCAACTACTTTGAGTACGCTCCCACCTGCGTTCCAGCAGCCGAAAGTTTCAACTGCATGGAACTTAGATGACTTCGACGAGGATGAGGACGATGAGTAAGTCTCTTGCTTTATTATTACCGAGTAATTGTTTTTTCTTCCTTAGCATTTGTTTAGACTTCAAGTGCTCACCAAGGATCAGTTCTCTTCTTCGACCCAATTCGCGAAGCAGAAGGGAGTTGCTGCGGAGTCCGCCAAAGTTTTGAGTCCTCCTCGACGACCTCCAAGCCCTACGAAGGCAGCCGACGCTTTTGAGTACGTGATGCCTAGCTTCGCGATTGAACAGCCGAGGGATGCCGGAGCATCTGCGAGCAAAGAGGTTTCGTGTAGTTCACCCGACCCTTTGTCGACCCCGAATGACAAGGTAAGAACTTTTCCTCGAGTAGTCATTCTTTTTTAATCGGGTGCACGTCAGTGCTCCCGATGGGAGTAGCCCCGAGTCTGTGATCGACTGTTCATAGTCGATCACAGACTCAAGTAGCTTTTTATTCTGTAGCTATCTTTTATCGGGTGCACGGCAGTGCTCCCGATGGGACTAGCCCCCGAGTCTATAGTCAATTGTTTACAGTCGGGTATAGACTCAAGTAGCGTTGTATTGATTCTAACTCTTTCTTTTTGTAGACCGTCTTCGAGTCCTTAGCTATTTTTGGGCGTCGTCTCATAGTTGCTGAGGCAGAATGCTTCGCTCTTCGCCAAGAACGCGACCAGCTCCTCCAAAATCTCCGATCCTTGAAAGGTAAGTTTTTTGATGTTTCGCGAGCGTAGTCCTTCTCCTTTTTCTCTTTTCCTTAGCGTATTTCGCTCTGTTTTCTAGATGAGGCTGCCCGCGGTGACACCAAGAAGGCTAAAGCCTATGAGAGGGTCATGGATCTCGAGAAGGAGTTGGAGTCTGCTCGAAAAGATGGCGACGACCGACTCGCGAAGTCCCAGGAGGCCCTCAAGGAACTGGAGGCTGCAGGCACGACTCATGATAATGAGTTGACTGATGCCCTCCATCCAGTGGCTGAGGCCTTGTCTGGTATGTCACTCGCCCCACTCGATAATGAGTTGACTTGCTTCCTCTCTCGTAACTTCTTCGATTCTTCGTAGGTGCGCTTAGAGTTTCCTTGGCGATTCCTGGTCAAGTCAGGGTCGACGCCACAATGGACAGTAGGGTCATGGGATGAAGTCTGCCTCTTCCATTCGCGACGCTTCGCAAGTGTTGTCCCTACTGCACCAACGATTGTTTGTGGGGAGGCATGTTCCTTCGAATCCATAGGGCCTCATACAAGCTTTTCTTGGCGTGGGAGATCCTCTCCGCGACTACACCCTTGCTCAGACCGAGTGTGGCACAAAGACGGCGATCCAGTTCCCTTTGGCGAACAATGTCCAAGGCGATTTGGAGAAGGCGTACTCGGGGCCTCCCAGGGATGACGCGGGCAATAAGGTAGCACTCAAAGCTTTTTCCAACTGTGCTAAGAAGCTGGCCAAGATGCTGTCAGAGCTAGTGTCTCGCGGCCGTGGCGCCACATCTTCTGCGAGTGGGTCTGCTTCTGGGAAATCTGTTGTTCCTTAGCGTGGACAACAGTGCTACTTTTGTTTTCTACTATTGTAATGAACCTTTAACGTGTTCCTGGAATATTTTGTGTTTGCTTTCAAAGTGTTTGGGATTTGAAGTGTTTGGCAGCAATTTCTCTTTGCCTTACTTCGTGTTCTCCCGATGGGAGTAGTCTCCGAGCACTCGAAAGTGATTTCTATTGTGAACGTCGAGTGACTGTTAGCCGTGTGACTCAATAGCTTGTATGTGTTTTGCAGGTTGTTGATTCCATCGCGGGGTCTTAGAGTGTTCCTACGCCTTTAGTTGCTCCGTTGTTGACAGTTGCAAGTATGTTTGCTTCTCTCCGTGGCCGTGTTGCGGATGGCGAACGCAAACTGAAGGCTTTGCAGGATGTGGTGGATATTGCCAAATCCAAGCAAAACCTTGCCGTGGAACGTGAGCAATTCTTCATGGAAGAATTGGCTAACGTTGCGAAAAGTTTGTTGTGTAAGCCTCGCAGGCCCCAGAGTCAATTCAGCGTGATTTTCTTCGTACTTATGTTTCTCTTGCGTCTGCAGAGCCTGACACGGTATCTGAGGGTCAGTGGGTGAATAACAGAATTTCTTGCAAGTCCGGTGGCGCGAATCTCGATGCTTGCAACTTTTGGTCTGGTCGAAGTAGAGGTTTTGTCTTGGCAACTTTGCAGTATCGGGTGCGTCAAGTGCAACTTTTTGTCGAGTCCTGCCGAGGGGCTCTTTCTTTGGTGCATCGAACCTTGTATCCTCTGGGCATTGTACCTGATCGACTAAGCGTGTTGTTGAGGATCTTCCATTGGGTGGAAGATGTTCGCGAGTGTGTGCGTCATCAATTGATCTGTAGCGCTCAGGTGACCTTGTCTTTTGTGCGATTGTGGCATCCAGATGTGAACTTCAATTTTATAGCGCAGCTGCCTGTTACACAAGGGGTTCCTGTAGATTTTGGTCTCCATTATGAGGTGGTGCGCCCAGCCGCTGAGCGCATTATTCGTCTGAATTTTGCTGAGACGGAGCGATTGCTCCGGGTGAGTTCCAGTCCGTGATAGTTTGATTGTTGTCGCGTAAGGTGTGTGTACCTTGTATATTTTGTGATTTATTAAGGTGTGTTAAGGTGCGTAACTTGTAACCTTGTGAGTAGGTGTGTATTTGTGAATACACTGTGACTTTTATGCTAGTTCGGCGTAGCCCTCGTGTGTTGGGATGTAACCGTGTTTAGCATGTTCTTGATCAGTCGATAACAAAAATATGCACTCGAATGTTCTTTATTGCTATGGCGGAGAAGCCATGTACTTGCTCGAATTACATCGTGGATGGAATAGCCTTATTTGCAAGTAGAAGACTTCCCTAAGGGTAGAATTTTCAGGTGCACTACATTCCATGGGTTGGAGTAGGTTCCGCATGTTTCTGGGTTTTTCAAACGATATGCGCCTCCTGGGATAACTTCGTGTATGATGAAGGGTTCTTCTCAAGGTGGCTCGAGCTTGTGATGGGTTTCCTGCTTTAGTCGTAACACCAGGTCCCCCACCACGAAAGATCTGCTGCGGATGCGGCGACTGTGGTGGTTACGTAGTGCTTGCTGGTAGACGGCGGATCTAGCCAGTGTGACGTCCGAGCTTCATCGAGTGCCTCCATGTCATCGGCGAGTGCTATGTTGGAGGCTTCTTTGCTGTAGGCGAAGACTCATTGTCGGGGGGTTACCCCCGAGTAGGGTAAAGACAAGTGGTAAAAGCAGCTATCAGAAGAGAGGTTTGGTCGAGTAGCCGCCTACCCGGTACTTGCTACCCGGTCGACTGCTACTCGGTCTCACCTCAAGATGACCAGAAGAAAGAACCAATCAAGTTCTGTCCATTCGAGTAGAAGAGTTGGCCCGAGTAAAACTGGCGGGAACCTACTCGGGCGGGAAAGTCAAAGGAGCCGTTCTGACACAGGATCCCGCGTATCCTGGGTCCGTACTTGGCACTATTCGAACTACTGTTCATCTGGGACCGGCCTGCCTGACAGTGACAGCATGGAAGCAGGCGGTCGCGGGATAAGGGGGCCCTACTCTGTGTTTGGCACAGTGATACCAGTCTGTCCCCTTGGTTTTGCCCAACGACTTTACGGATGCAGCCAAGATTAGGAACCAAAGCTGTCAGCGGGAACCCGGAGGAAGGACGATGTGCACACTATGTCGACACTTGTCCATGTTTGGACGTATCCGGCTGGGCACCATGTATATAAGGTGCCCCGCCGCCTCCTGCGTGAGGAGAGAACAGAATCGAACAGACCGTGACCTAGATTCTTGACCTAGTTCATCACGTAGAGAGAAGAGTGGCTACTCGGTAGCAAGAACATTGTACTGTGGCTACTCGGTGAGATACCAGAATACATAGAGAAAGGCAGGAGTAGGGGTTTTACCTCCTCACGAGGGCCCTGAACCTGGGTAGATCGTGTTGTTTGCAGTGTTTACTTCGTACCTCACGCGGCTACTCGTCGCGTGATCCCTCCCCGAGCACCTCCAGCGTCCTTTGTCCCCACATCTTTAGCCATCCTATGGCATCTGCCGTGACACCACCACGACAGTTGGCGCCCACCGTGGGGCAACCAGCGGCGCTGGCTGGAGTTTCTGTTCGGACGGGATCTTCTTCAGCAGAGTGAGTAGTCTGTGGCCTTGTCCACAGATTCGGCTCCTTCGACTTCGTCACCGACAACGCCGGTGATTTTGGCGGCAGGGCCATGCCGGAGGGCGGCTCGGTGATCTCCTTCGGCTCTCACCTCGTCTACGTCGCCACAGTCGCCAATCGCGCGTACCCCGAGCTGGTGCATGACGTGGAGGATCCTCCCGCGGTGATCGCTGCTCGCGGAAGGCCCGCGTGCCGTTCTGCGGACCGCGCTGAGGTGATGGTGACTGGCTTGGCGACAAACGCTGGCGCAACTGCTACTGGCGCCGCGGCTGTCGTCGAGGATCTTGCTGCACCGAGCGCTGGTGGCAGGACTCACCGGCCCTACGAGAAGGAGTGCAACTTGCCGCCTTCCACTACTCCGACTATTCCCGCGTCGGCTGGGCGACTTGGCATGCCGACTCCCACCGACATCGAGCTTCTAGCCATGAGGGAGCAGCTCGAGCGGCAGCGCCAGGAGCTGCTTGCCGAGCAGGCGGAGTTGGATAAGGTGAGGTTGGAGTTGAGTCTAGATCAGCTCGAGTACAACAAGGCTCACGGCTTCACACCAGTCACTAGGAGGGCTAGCAAAGTAGGCGCCACGCGGCGCAATCTTGGTGCCGAGATGGCGACAGTTGTAGAGGTTCCCGCTCAGTCCGCCACCGCAAACACCTCCACCAGGCCCAGATATAGCACACCCGCCAAGACACTTAGAGCTGCAGAGGCTGTAGCTGCCGAGTTGCCTCGTCTAGACGGCGACGCGCGCGTTAGGCAGCAGGAAAGGCTCAACGAGTTGGTGCTGGAGGCTGCTAGGCAGAATGAGGAGTTCCGGAAAGCCAACCCGGGTGCTGGAGCTTCGCAGGTGGTGCACTCGCACGCGGCTAGATCTAACGATCAGGCCTCGTCTCCGCACCCCAGCCGCGAGAAGAGCCGCAGCGGACGTTCGGCCAGAGATAGGCAAATGCAGGTGTATGACCCGGCTGCTGCCGCGAGACAGCTTGCTGTGCCGCAGCAGCCCGGGCAGGAACACAACGCTGCAAGAGCAGGCTCTCAAGCCCATCAAGCTCAAAGCCAGGCCCGAGATGGAGCGCGTCCAGGTCCTTCTCAGCGTCCCGCTGCTCCGCCTACTCGGCAGAGGCAGCAGCCGCGCGCGGTGGCGCCAGTCGCCAACGCGGTGGAGCAACCTGCAGCTGTGCAGGTGGACAGGTATGATGATGGCTACTCGGCCATGGAGATGGCTGGTTATGATGTCCATGATCGTGTTGGCGAGCGCACGCTGGCGCCTGGAGATGCGAGGCATCAGTTGGACCGGATCAGCTTGTCGGCGCGGCTGGAGAACACGGGTCCTCCTGGCCCCGAGTGCTTTGGCCCGCGTATCATGAACGAGCCGTCCGTGAAGAACTTCCAGCTCGCAAGGGGCACCAAGAGCTACAATGGCAGCACCAAGCCGGAAGATTGGCTCAATGACTATGTCACCGCGGTCCATATTGCGAACGGCAACAGAAGGTGGGCGGTGCGCTATGTCCCGCAGATGCTAGAGGGTCCAGCCCGCACTTGGCTCAACAACTTGCCCAAGAATAACATCAACTGCTGGCTGGATTTCTCGGATGCCTTCATCAGCAACTTCACGAGCACATACAAGAGGCCGAATAGGCCACAACAGCTATCCGCTTGCAGGCAGCGAGAAGACGAGACAGACCGCGAGTACCTTACTCGGTGGAGCACATTGAGTAACACCTGTGAAGGTGTGAATGAAGCACATGCCATTACTTGGTTTGCGCAGGGATGCAGGCATGGCAGCATGCTATGGCAGAGGTTGCAAAGGGAGATGCCGAACACCCTGGCGGAGACCATTAAGATTGCGGATCAGTACGCACTCGGTGATCCTACTCAGCCCCTGATGGACTCCTCTGAGCCGAGAAGAAACTTCAGCAACAGCAAGCGCAACGAGTTCCGCAACAAGCGCCGAATAGATACTCGGTATGATCCTGAAGAGGTGAATGCAGTGACTGTTGGAGCTGGTGGTGGCCAAAGGCAGAAACCTGCTGGAGCCTACGGGCAGAACCAGAACCAGGGCCAAGGCAACAAGAAACCATTTCGCACCTCTCAGTCGGGTAGCGGAAACTCCGAGCAGCCGAAGAAGTTTGTCTTTGATGACATGAAGGATGGCCCATGCAGTTTTCACACTCACCACCCCTCGAGGCCTGCTAACCACACTACTCGGCAGTGCGAGTGGTGGGATGTGATCAAGAATGATGGCCTGCCTCCTCCTCCTCCTCTGCCAGCGGCCAATGCCAATGTGCAGCCTACTCGCGCACCCGCAGCTCGGCCACCAGTGTACCCGAGAAGAGAAAATGTGAACCAAGTGGCTTTAGGAGCCAACCGTAACTTCAACAATGAGAGCTACCGCAACAACAACAACAACAACTACAACCGTAACAACAACAGAGGCAACAACAACAACTACCAGGGCAACAACAACAACGGCAACAATGGGGGCGGAGGCTCCAACCAGTACCAAGAGCACCATGAGAGCTACATGATCTTCACCTATGAGCCAGTCGACAAGCAATCACAACACAGGCGTGCCATGGAGGTCAATGCAGTGATTCCTGCTGTCCCTCACTACATGTATTGGTGTGACCAGGAGATCAGGTGGTCCCGAGTAGATCATCCCAAGGTAATGCCCAATCCGGGTAGCTACGCCTTGGTGCTGGATCCTACCTTCCTGGGTCCCGAGAAGAATGTGAGGTTCAGCAAGGTGCTAATCGACAACGGCAGCAGCATCAACATTGTGTACAAAGATACACTCGAGAAGCTTGGTCTGGCCGAGAACATGATGCTGCCCAGCAAGACCACTTTCCATGGCATTGTGCCCGGGATCTCGTGCAACCCGATTGGCCGAGTGTGGATAGATGTGCTATTCGGCACCAGGGATAACTGCCGCACAGAGCGCCTGCAGTTCGAGGTGGTTGATCATCAGAGTCCTTACCATGCCCTACTCGGCAGGCCTGCTCTGAGCAAGTTCATGGCCTCTACTCATGTTGCATATCTGAAGATGAAGATCCCTGGTCCCAATGGCATAATTACAATCTCTGGTGATTACAAGAAGTCCATGGAGTGTGCCTCTGCTGGTTCCCGGTTGGCGGAGTCAATGGTGATTGCTGCCGAGAAGAAGAAGATGTATGAGGTGGTGGCTATGGCGCAGTCCGCGCAAGCTGGCGCGCAAGGCGTGCCGAGTACCCAGCACGGGACCGCATTCCAGGCATCTCAGGAGACCAAGAAGGTCCAGGTCGATCCCGAGTTCCCCGACCGCGTAGCCATCATTGGCTCCGGGTTGGCGGAGAAATAGGAAAGCGAGCTCATCCACTTCCTCCGTGAGAATCGGGATGTATTCGCCTGGTCCAATGAAGATCTACCAGGAGTCCCGAGGGAGTTGGTTGAGCACTCATTACATGTGCGTCCTGACGCCAAGCCAGTGAAGCGGGCTATGCGCCGCTTCGGAGATGACAGAAGGAAGGCCATTGGTGACCAGATCACCAAGCTGCTGATAAGCAATTTCATCATGGAGGTGCTGCATCCGGATTGGCTAGCCAACCCGGTCATGGTCGAGAAGAAGAAGGAGGATCCCAAGGCTGCCACTGCATGGCGCATGTGTGTCGACTACACCGACTTGAACAAGGCATGCCCCAAGGATCCCTTCCCGCTACCTCGCATCGATCAGGTGATCGATTCCACTGCTGGTTGTGAACTGTTGTCCTTCATAGATGCCTACTCTGGTTTTCACTAGATTGCACTCAATCCTGCTGATCAAATAAAGACTGCTTTCATTACCCCGTACGGGGCTTATTGCTATCGTGTCATGTGTTTTGGCTTGAGGAATGCGGGTGCAACCTATCACAGATGCATGCAGAAATGCTTGCACGACCAGCTCGGCAAGAATGTGCAGGTGTACATAGATGACATTGTCATCAAAACGAATAAAACACATACTCTGCTTGCCGACCTGGAGGAAACCTTTGCTAACCTGCGCAAGTACAAAATGAAGCTGAATCCGAGTAAATGCACCTTTGGTGTCCCGGGTGGCAAGCTACTCGGCTTCCTGGTGTCTAGTCGGGGCATTGAGGCCAATCCTTCAAAGATAAAAGCTATTGAGAGCATGTCTTTGCCGAGATCCTTGAAGGACGTGCAGAAATTCACTGGTTGCTTGGCATCTCTGAGCCGTTTTCTGGGTCGAATGGGCGAGAAGGCACTGCCTCTGTACCAATTAATGAAGAAAAGTGACAAGTTTGTCTGGACTCCGCAAGCGGATGTGGCATTCAACGAGCTGAAAGCAATGCTGGCTAGTGCTCCCATCTTGGCTAGTCCGCTACCCAAGGAGCCAATGCTGCTGTACATTGCTGCGACTAACCGAGTAGGCAGTGTGGTGATTGTGGTGGAACGAGAAGAAGAAGGCAAGAGTGTGCAGCGCCCAGTGTACTATCTCAGTGAAGTGCTGTCCAGTTCCAAGCAAAACTACCCGCACTACCAGAAGATGACCTACGGCGTGTACCTGGGCGCCAAGAAGCTAAAGCATTACTTCCAAGAGCATCCTATCACGGTTGTGAGCTCTGCTCCCATCTCGGATATCATGGGCAACAAGGAGGCGAGTGGCAGAGTAGCCAAGTGGGCAATCGAGCTGGCCGCGTATGCACCCGCGTACGCGAGAAGAGAAGCCATCAAGTCTCAGATTCTGGCGGAATTCCTGGTGGACTGGGCCGAGGTGCAGTATGAACCTCCTGCTCCAGTTTCTAACTACTGGAAGATGCACTTTGATGGCTCGAAGGTGAAGGAAGGCCTTGGTGCTGGCGTGGTGCTTACGTCACCCAAGCGAGATCAACTCAAGTATGTGCTGCAGATCCACTTCAAGGCGTCCAACAATGTAGCAGAGTACGAGGCAGTGGTGCATGGCTTGCGAGTAGCCAAGGAGGTCGGCGGGCAGCGCATTATATGCTATGGCGATTCAGATCTGGTGGTGCAGCAAGTCTCTGGCACATGGGATGCTCTGGATGCCAACATGGCATCATATCGCTTCCTGGTGCAGTCTATGACTGGGTTCTTCGAAGGCTGTGAGTTCCAGCACATTCACCGAGCAGAGAACGAAGCAGCATATGAGTTATCCAAGTTGGGATCTTCTCGGCAATCCATCCCGGCGGGAGTCGCCTTGGAGCACTTGAGGAAGCCATCCATCAAGCCTTCTCCCAACTCGGAGTCCATATTTGTTCCTTCTCTGCCAAGTGAGGAATCTGATCCCATGGAGATTGACTGGGAGAATGCTACAGGAAACCCGGGGACTGCCGTCCTCTACTCGGGGACTGCCACTCCTTACTCGGGGACTACCATTCCTTACTCGGGGACTGCCACTCCTTACTCGGGGACTGCCATTCCTTACTCGGGGACTGCTGTCCTTAACCCGGGGACTGTCGCATTCATTGAGGAAGTCCTTGCTAATCGGTCTGGGCTTCAGAGAAGTGCTCCCATCCCTAAAGAGCAACAAGAGGTACCCGTCCCAATGGAAGTGGACGAACCAGTGTTTCCCATACGTGAGACACCGAGTTGGGCTATGCCCATATTATCCTTTCTAAGGGACGACACTCTACCAGAAGATGAGGTGGCTGCAAGACAGATTCAGAGAAGATCCAAGGGCTACACTATAGTCCGAGATCTGCTGCACAAGAGAAGTGCCACTGGCGTGCTGCAACGTTGTGTGGACCCAGCAGAGGGAGAAGAAATTCTGGTAGAGATACACCAAGGAGAATGCGGGCACCATGCCTCTTCTCGGGCGTTGGTCAAGAAAGCTTTTCGGCATGGCTTCTACTGGCTCACAGCACTGCAGCAAGCTGAGGACATCGTGAGAAAGTGCAATGGCTGCCAGATGTTCGCAAGTAAGATTCACATGTCTGCTTCCGAGCTGAAAACAATTCCTATCACTTGGCCATTTGCTGTTTGGTGTTTGGACATGGTCGGGCCCTTCCAGCCGGCTAGAGGCAACATGACTCACATCCTGGTCA
Source organism: Alopecurus myosuroides (assembly GCA_028641055.1). Taxonomy (NCBI): domain Eukaryota; kingdom Viridiplantae; phylum Streptophyta; class Magnoliopsida; order Poales; family Poaceae; genus Alopecurus; species Alopecurus myosuroides. The sequence continues at coordinate 126,944,714 of CM054061.1, read as the reverse complement.
TGGTGGATAAGTTCACCAAGTGGATCGAGGTGAAGCCTATTCGGAGGTGCGATGGGGCCACAGCTGTGAAATTCGTGAAGGATGTGATACTGAGATATGGCTACCCGCACAACATCATCACCGACAACGGCACAAATTTTGCTGAGGGAGCAATGGTGCGGTTCTGCAGGGATAAGCATATCCGACTAGACGTTGCGTCTGTTGCGCATCCAGCCTCCAATGGACAGGTTGAAAGAGCAAATGGCATGGTACTGGCAGGCATAAAGCCAAGGCTGATGGAGCCACTGCTGAAAACACCTGGGTGTTGGTTAGACGAGTTGCCAGCGGTGTTGTGGAGTCTAAGGACTACCCCTAACCGGTCAACCGGCTACACGCCATTCTTCTTGGTATACGGGGCTGAGGCCGTGTTGCCAATAGACTTAGAGCATGACTCCCCCCCGAGTAACCCTCTACACTGAGGTGGAGGCGAGAGAAGCTCGAGAAGACGACGTTGACCTGCTCGAAGAAGCAAGAGAGCTGACTCTGTCACGTTCGGCTATCTACCAGCAAAACCTGCGGCGTTATCATAGCCGAAAGGTGAACCCAAGGGTTTTCCGAGAAGGAGACATGGTCCTTAGGCTTGTGCAGCGCACAGCCGGGATGCACAAGTTGTCTCCTCCATGGGAAGGGCCTTTCATTGTGAGCAAAGCGCTGCACAACGATGCTTACTATCTTATAGATGCGCGCCCACCACAGGCGAACAGGGCAGATAAAGCTGGAGAGGAAACCAAGCGCCCTTGGAATGTAGCTCTACTCCGTCGTTTTCATTCGTGAGCAAAGATGTGTATGTACCCTCTTATCCGAGTTGAAATTCTACTCTGCAATCTGAAATTGAACTCGGGGACTGCCCTCGCCCAACTTTGCTCTAAGTGTTTCTACTCGGCTTTGCTGTTTGCCTGTTCGGTTGCTCCACTTCAAAATTCATAAGCGTATTGAGTACTGTGTCTAAACCTACATGCCAACTCTTCGACTCTGCTGCTTTCCGAAATCCGGCTTCATGGCAAGCAAGAGAACAAGCAAAAGGTCAATGAGCACAAGAAAAATCGCTAAGGAAGAAAAGAGTGCAGGAACCGAGTAGGGTGTTTGTTACTTCTGTTCTCTGTCTTATCTTTTCGGCTAAGTGGTGGGCTGCGTTACTATGTTTGTTTCTAAGCGGCTGAGTATTTGCAGCTCTACTCTTTGACTCTTGTGACTCGAATACCAAAAAAGCAACAAGTTGCGGGTAGAGCTGAGACGAAAAGAGAGAGTGAATAAGAAATGCAACTCGGGGACTCGTATACTAACGCAACCCGGCATCGAGCCAGGGCTGCTCAAATTGACTAAATCAAAAGTAACAAATACCAAGTGGGAATAAAATTGAGTAGCAAGCAACAAGATAAATAGTCTGATACATTTGCTCCCGGCATCCCGGGGATCTGATAAGTGTTTGAGTAAAAAGTTTGCAGGATAAAATCATGTTGAGGAAGCGGTGTTGTCGGTGCTGGCCTTGGCGGCTTCATTTTCTGTGGAGGTCTTGGTCGCCTCCGCCTCCGAGCTGGCATCAGCTGTTTTCGCGGCTTCCTCTTCGGCGCTGGCGTTGGTCGCGTCCGCTTCCAAGTGGACGGTGGTGGACTGCTCCATCTTGACGTCGTGCTCGGTGGCTACCTGGTCTGAGGTGGCCGTGGCCACCGAGACAGGTCCTGTTGCCAGGGAAGAACCAGAAGCTTGGCCGTGGGGGCGTACCGTGTCGTCGAGGGCGGCTCCTGATGAGGTGCCGAACTCGAGGGCGGCTGTGTCGATCTCCTCGACTTCTTCATCGCTACTCGCGACGACCGCGGCCTTCCCTTTCCCGGCCTTGCCCCTAGGTGAATCGAAGAAGCCCAAGTCCAGCTCGGAATCTGATTCTTCGTCCTCCTCCTCGTCCTCCTCCACCTCGGTGTCGGGTTCAGTGAGGCCATCGATGAAGGTTGCCGTGTCAGCATACTCCGCAACCTCATGCGCAATCAGCTTGCGCATGGTCACGCAGCTGGGATCCGTCTCCCACTTGGAATTGGCGCGCTTCCCGCGGATAATCTGCATGTTCAAGTTCTCATACCAGGAGGCGACGCAGAGCAGCATCAAATCAGCACCCGCCCGAGCTCCCGAGGCGCGCCACTTCTTCAATTCGGCCTTCACGTTGCGCAGCTTCAGAGCAAGGCCACAAATAGTTGTTGGCGCAGGATCCTGAGGCCAGAAGAGCTCGTGGAGCTGGAAGCCGGTGCGCACCAGGTCAGTGCCCACGCCGGCTAGGCGTTCGAACTGCCCTCGCATCACCAGCATGCTATCCTCGATCTCGGCTCTGGTGTCCGCAGCCTCGCCCTTCTCAATACGAGCTGCTTGGGCCTTGGCCAAAGCAGGCGCGCAAGAGGACACGATGTCAGGGAAGATTTCTGCAAAAAGCAAGTGAGAAATTCAGTAACAGAATTAGAGAGGAGGTAGGACCGAGAAGAAGAGATGCAGAAAGGAGAAAACTTACGATTCAACTCGTGGCGCAGCCCCTGCAGCTGGCTCTTCCATGCTTCTTCATTGGATACATGCTTCTCCTCGAGCAAGCGGAGCCCCTCCAGCTGAGTAAAGAGCCCAGCATTGGCTTTTTTCAGCACCTCGCACTCCTGCTCGAGGGCTTTCACCTTGGCATTGGCTGTTGTCTCGGCCTTTGCCTTCTCGGCGATGACTCTGTCCCTCTCGGCACCAAGGTTGATGGCATCCTGGAGTGCCTTCTGCAGCTGGAGTTGCAGATTCTCCATCTCGGTAGCGTGCTCACTCTGCAGAGCAGTAGATTGGCTTGCCAGTCGCACCTCCATCTCGGCAGGCTTGAGGCAATCTTGATGCTCCTCGGCAAATTTCTTATGATCTTCTGCGGAAAGCAAAAGCACGATCAGTGGAAAAGCAAAAGAAACAGACACAAGGGCGAACCGAGTAGACAGTGGTTTACCTTCAAGCTTCTTGATGGTGGCCTCGTCATTCTCAACAAAGGCACGGCAGTTCGCGTGCTCGTCAGCCAGGGCTTTCAGTTTCCCTGCGGAGTAGAAATGGTTAACGCAAAAAAGCAGAAGCGGGCGTAAACAAAAAACGCAAGAACCGCGTAGCTAGAAGCGTACCTTCAACCTCAGACAGCCTCATGGTGCTGTTCATTACTTCCTTGTCGGCTGCCTCGGCAGCTACCTTCTCCTTCTCAAGGGCAGCAATACGTCTCTTGGCGACGGCATGGTTCCAGAGAAGTTGACGGTGCAAGTTAGTCCGCTTCAGTACGCTGTTCTGAAAAGAGAAAAGAAGATGAATCAGACAAAGAAGTTGAGATTCAACCCGAGAAGACGGTTACTCGAGAGAGTATTTGTCTACTCGGCAAGAATCTCGGGGACTGGGTGATGGCTAAGGAAAAGAAAGACGAGTAGAAAAGAAGAAAAGGTGCAACTCGGAAAGGATAAGTTAAGGCTTACCGCGTAAGACTGCTCGAGATCTTCTGCGTTCTTGCGGTGCACGAACATCTTGGCAGCAAGAGTAGCGGCGGTGGAGGAGACGGTCATGGGCTTGTAGCCCAAGTCCACCTTGTTCCAGTCGACCCGCATATGGTCGATGTCGCCCAGCGTGGTGCCATTCCAGTTGGTGTTGCCGAGAAGATTGCTGTCCCACTTGGCATCGATGAAACCAACCAAGTCGAGTACCTGCTCGAGGCTCTCAGACGATACCGCTTGATCCTGAGGTCCACGGGAAGCAATGGAGATAGACTTATCTTGATTGGGGGCTGGGGGCCCGGAGTTCACTGCCAATGCTTTCCTTCCTCTTGTAAGAGCAAGCTTCCGGTCCTTGACAGAAAGGCCGATTTGGTGCTGATGGCTAACTTTCACCATGTAGTCCGGGTAGCAGGGCTGGTCAGCGGCAGCAGCAGCGGCAGCAACCACGCCAGGATTGCGAATAGCCACCTGACTGGACTGGCCAGACGATGTGGGCAGCGGCATCAGCTCGGCAGCTCGCTTCTGCGCCTTCTCTTTCTGAGCAGTTGGCTTCTCAATCTTCTGCTTCTCGGTTTCCTTCTTCTCAGCCTTCCCCTTCTCGGCAGCGCTCTTCTCGACTGCCTCCTTCTCGGCAGCATCTTGGGCTTGTTTCCTGGTGACTCGCCCGGCAGGAGGGCTGGCTGCATCCTTGGTCTGCTGCACCAAGGAGGAGTCTGGCGGTGCAGTGCCCTGGTCAGTTGGTGGCACCAAGGGCGTGCTATCCGCTGCGCCATCTGGTTGGGCGCTACTCTGCGTAGCGTCTGGTTGAACGCCGCTGAGAGGATAGTGCTCTGTCATGATCGTATCTTCTACCCACTGCTCGGCAGCGGGATTCTCTTGTTCGGCAGCCCCTGTGGCTGGCTGCTCATGTTCAGTTTCTGGCCGCTCAACGGCGGCGTCATCGCACATCTCCTGGTCTTGATCTTGGTTCTCCTCGGCGGTGCTAGCCGGAGGAGAAGGGGGCCTGTCCTGGTGAGCGGCATCCTGCGCATCTGGATCTGCGCGGGACTGTTGCTCAGCCTCGGCGTCTGGGGCATTGATGGTCCCTGTTTTGGTGGTGTCGGCCTCATCGTCCTCGAGGTCGACAACCTTGTCGACGTCGATGGCAGCTTGCTTCTTGGCCTGGTCAGGCGCGAAAGCAGCATCCGCATCTAAGGGAGCTCTGATGAGAAAGGTAAAATCAGAAATTAGAGGGAGGCAAAGGAAGATTAAGAGAAACAGCGAAGTACAAAATTGGGAATTAACCGAGAAGAAACTTACGCTTTGGTGGAGGGAATCGTTCGTCTTGTTCTCTTCACGACCTTTTTGGTCGTCTTCTCGGATGGTTTCTTCTTCTTGGCGGGGGGCTCTAGGGCGCCGCTGCCGGTCCGCTTGCGGGTAGCAGGTGCAGCAACTGATAGAGGACGGACGACCAAGGCTGCCTCGTCCTCATCCTCGTCTTCTCCCCCGCCCTCAGCATCGGCATCATCTACAAAGATTGAGAAGAAAAAGGAAAGACTCAGAAACAACAGGCAAAGGGTTAGTGTTTCTCACGGACAAAACAGGAAAAATCCAATTACCTGCATCTTCTTCCTCGGACCAGTCGCGGAGAGACGCTCCTGTGCGCTGCTTCTCCATTGTGGGAGAATGGGGGAGATTAATCTGATCCGTGGTCTCGAAGGAGGCCACATCGTCTTCTTCTCGGTCAGCGAACCAATTGCCCTCGAAACGCTCACATCTCTCGGCAAGCTGGCGGTCAAGGATCTGAAGAACAAAGAATCGTCACGAGTTAACCGGGTAGCACAAAGGCACTCTACTCGAATAGGCGTGCAAACAAAAAGCACACTAAGCCTAGAGAAATTTGCTAACTGTCCTACTCGGCAAGGCGTGCAAACACAAAGCAGAGTAAGCCTAAGTATTTCAACTAAGTGTCCTACTCGGCAAGGCGTGCAAACATCAAGCATACTAAGCCTAGGCAGTTCGATAGAATGATCTACTCGGTGCAGAAGGCGATTGCTAGTCACAGCCAGGAGAGAGGGTTTTCTAGTCGGATTGCATATGTTGGAAGCAGAGTAAGGAGAACATACCCGTGGAATCGGCTTCGTGCGGCTGAAGGAAGTGAATCCGTACTCCCAATCGTCGCGGAGGCCTGTGGTCAGTATGGACCTTGCGTGATCGGCGACCTCCGCGTCGCTGAGCTCGAACGTGGTCGTCCGAGTGCAATCGCGAGGGCCTCCCAAGTAGCACATTGGGTGGGAGCGCCGCTGCAGAGGCAGCACGCGATTCTTGATCCAGCAGGCGACGGGATCGTCACTCCTGAGCCCTTGACCGGCGAGGTAGGCGAGCCGCTCCTCCATCTGCATCGAGTTGCGGTCGTTGGAGGGCTTTGTCTTCCAATTCTTCCCGGATGGAGCTCGGTTGCTCCACGCAGGCAGGTTGATGCGGTCCGTCACCGGTCCCCCTTCCGTGGCGGGGATGTTCTTGACGTAGAGGAAAGATTTCTGCCACAGGCGGACGGAATCCAAGCCCTTGATACGAGGGTGGTTGGTTCCCGCCCGCTACAACATCATGGCGCTGCCGGTGTCGGTTACCCGGCTGCCAGCGGCCGCGCCGTCTTTCTTCCCCTTACTCTGTTGACGGAGATGGAAGTACTTCAGCCAAGTCTCCACCGTGGGGCGGACGCCAAGAAAGGCCTCGCACACCACGGTGTGATAGGCTAGGAAGACAATGGCATTCGGAGGGAGGTGGTGCATCTGGACACCGAAGTGATCCAGGAAGGCGCGGAGAAAATCCGAAGCCGGCAGGCCGAATCCTCGCGCGAAGTGCGCGAGGAAGACGACATGCTCGCCCTCCTGCGGGGCCGGAACAAGTTCGCCGTCGGACGGCCGGCACTGAACACCAGGAGGAACCCTCCGGGTGTTCACGAGCCAGGAACAGTCATCGACGATGACGTGAGAACCAGCCCAGCCGGCGCGAGCAGCCATGGCAAGGAGTGAGAAGATGGTGGAAAGTTGGAGGAATTGGGTGGAGAGAACGAATCCGCAGCGGCGCAAACAGTTGCGCGGCGGCGGAGAGCTCGGCGGAGAAGAAAGAAACAGGGCAGAGAAAGAGGAAAGTGCGGAGGAGGAAGAAGGGGAAGTTACCGGTGGGGGTATATATACCCTCTCCGCGGATTACCGTTACCATCGGGGTAGTGGGATCGATCGTGGCCAGGATTCTCGTGTGGTGGGGTCTGTGGCCGGTTAGAAACGCACACACGCGCGAGGCGCGCGCGTAACGGCCGCAGTTGATCCCACGATCAGAACGTGGCCAATTACTGCGCTTGATGGGACATAACGAGCCGGTGGGCCCGCCCCGTGAAAACTGGGCGCGTGGCACGTCGTGTCGTGGGAAGCGAAACGACGGGGTCACGGATGCTTGACACGTGTCCAGTCGCAGCACGGAAGGCTGGATAGTGCTGAGCGCTGAAGAGACGCTAGAGGAGAAATTCTTTAAGTCTTTTTACTCGGTTACAGAGTAGAAAGTTGGTGCTACTCGGAAGACAGGAAACTCAAGGTACTTTCTAGAGTACTACTCGGAGGTTCTTACTCGACATCTTGAGGTTCAAGGGCTATGTTGCAAAGATTGGTTTTAAGCTGGCAGAGCCTAGTGAACGAGTTCGCAAGACTCTACCAGCTTCGGGGACTGCTGTCGGGGGTTACCCCCGAGTAGGGTAAAGACAAGTGGTAAAAGCAGCTATCAGAAGAGAGGTTTGGTCGAGTAGCCGCCTACCCGGTACTTGCTACCCGGTCGACTGCTACTCGGTCTCACCTCAAGATGACCAGAAGAAAGAACCAATCAAGTTCTATCCATTCGAGTAGAAGAGTTGGCCCGAGTAAAACTGGCGGGAACCTACTCGGGCCAGAAAGTCAAAGGAGCCGTTCTGACACAGGATCCCGCGTATCCTGGGTCCGTACTTGGCACTATTCGAACTACTATTCATCTGGGACCGACCTGCCTGACAGTGACAGCATGGAAGCAGGCGGTCGCAGGATAAGGGGGCCCTACTCTGTGTTTGGCACAGTGATACCAGTCTGTCCCCTTGGTTTTGCCCAACGACTTTACGGATGCAGCCAAGATTAGGAACCAAAGCTGTCAGCGGGAACCCGGAGGAAGGACGATGTGCACACTATGTTTGGACGTATCCGGCTGGGCACCATGTATATAAGGTGCCCCGCCGCCTCCTGCGTGAGGAGAGAACAGAATCGAACAGACCGTGACCTAGATTTTGACCTAGTTCATCACGTAGAGAGAAGAGTGGCTACTCGGTAGCAAGAACATTGTACTGTGGCTACTCGGTGAGATACCAGAATACATAGAGAAAGGCAGGAGTAGGGGTTTTACCTCCTCACGAGGGCCCTGAACCTGGGTAGATCGTGTTGTTTGCAGTGTTTACTTCGTACCTCACGCGGCTACTCGTCGCGTGATCCCTCCCCGAGCACCTCCAGCGTCCTTCGTCCCCACATCTTTAGCCATCCTATGGCATCTGCCGTGACACCACCACGACACTCATGGTGCGCTTAATCGAACGTCTTCAGGTAGGACCGTCTCGGCTCCATAAACCATGAAGAATGACGTGTATTGCGTTGACCTATTTGTAGTTTTTCTCAGCCTCCACAAGACTGATGGCAGCTCCTATGCCAAGTGTCCAGCTGCATCATCCAGTCTGGCGAGTAGTATCTTTTTCAGGCCACTTGAAACTAAGCCGTTGGATCGTTCGACCTGGCCGTTGGTCTGGGGTGCGCCACGGAGGCGAAACTGAGAGTTATCCCCTTTGCTTTGCAGAATACTTGTGTTTCTTTGGCTGTGAAATTGGTTCTGTTGTCTGTGATGATGTTGCGGGGGACACCAAATCTGCATACAATGGAGTCGAGGAACCTGACGGCACACTTCGTGTGCTGAGATGTGACCGGAACAGGTTATATCCACTTCGTAAATTTCTCGACTGCTACTAGTAGATGCGTGTATCCTCCGGGTGTTTCTTTGCGAAGTTGTCCCACCATGTCGAGTTCCCATTGAGAAAAGGGCCATGACAGTGGGATCATGTGGAGCTCCATGGCTAGCATGTGTGGCTTAGGTGTGAAACGCTAGCAAGCGTCGCACCATTCGACTAGGTCTTTTGCATCCCTGGCTGTTGTAAGCTAGTAGAACCCTGCCCGAAACGCGTTGCCCACGATAGCCATCTTTACGGGCGATGCAATGTTGAAGGACCCCCGAGATTCTCTGCTTGTACAGTTCTCTGTTTAGCACCCGAAAGGATTTGCTGCATCGTACTATCTGTCTTACTTCAGAGACGTCCCCTGGCAGCTGCTGTCGGAGCATGTAATCCAGGTATTTGCGTGTCCAAACTGGCTCGACCATGAAGACTTGTCACGAGATATGATGCATTAGGGCGATCAGCGCGCTTTGTCTAGTGGCTTCTGATTTTGTTTCTGTGCTTACCTTTGTTGGTTTCTTGAGTTTGGCAGACCTCTTGTTGATTTTCTCGAAGTAGACTCCTGGCGGTATTGGTGCATTGGTTGAGCCGATGTTTGCCAGTTTGTCGCCCTCCTCATTGCTCGAGCATGCGACTTGCCTTAGTTCGTAGCCTTGGAAGCTTCCCTCGAGAAGGTAGTATATATCGCGATAAGAGATTATGTCCGTGATTGCGTCACATTCCTTCATTGTTTTCTGCATGGTAGATCATTAGTCGAGTGACGCCGCAGGCGAGTGCCATCTTCATGTCGTGCAGGAGTGCTTCGTACTCCGCGTCATTCTTGGATGTTGGGTCATGTGGCAGGAGGTCGAGTCGTAGGACGTACTGGAGTTTGTCCCCTCTCAGGGATATTAGGATGCCGCCGGCTCCCGCTCCTTCGTTCTTTTTGTATCCATACATTATCCATGAGCTTGAGTATTCTCGGGGCCTCGGGGTTTGCAGTTATGTCCACTCCGAGAGAAATTCCGCGACTATCTATTATTTGATAGCGTCTCGCCCCTTGTGCACTATGTCCCAGGCGCCTAGTTCAATGCTCCATTTGGATATTATTCCTGATGCCATAGGGTTGTTCATGATTGTACTGAATGATGTGTCGTTTAGCACCGTGACGGTATGCTCCTGGAAGTAGTGCTTGAGCTTGCGAGCTGTGAAGACAACCCCATACGCGAGTTTCTGGTAGCGTGGGTATCGTTGTTTGCATGGTGAGAGTACCTCGCTGAGTTAGTAGATCGGCCTCTGAACTCCATGCGTCTTCCCGTCTTCGGGTCGCTTTACCACGATTACCGTGCCGACCACCTGATTAGTTGCGGATAGATATAAGTACATGGGCTCTCTTTCTTGGGGTGTGGCCAATATCTTTCTGCTTGACAATACTCTTTTCAGATCTACAAAAGACTTCTTTGCTACTTCAGTCCAATTGAACTTGTCTGTCTTCTTTAGCGGTTTCTAGAAGGGAAGGGCTTGCTCGCTTAATCGTGTGATGAACCTGCTGAAGGCTAGCCGCCCTGCCAACTGTTGTACACCACGGAGGTTTGTAGGCTCCTTCATCGTCAGGATTACTTGAATTTTCTCTGGGTTGGCTTCTATTCCTCGAGCTGAGAACAAATAGCCAAGTAGTTGCCCTACGGGTATACCGAAGACGCACTTTGTCGGGTTGAGCTTGATTTTGTATGCGTTGAGTGCGTCAAAGGTTTCCTTTATGTATTAGAGGAGTGTGTCCTCCACTCCTTGGTAAAAAATTTGCATTTAAAAATAACAAACGAAATGGATAAAACTCACTTAATTTGGCAACTCACAAAATTGTTCTAAAAGTTTTTCAAATTTAAAAAACCATGTGATGGAAATGTGGCAAATTTAAATATCTTTCCAAAGAATATTTTTGTGCAATTTTTACTCTTCAAAAAGGCCGTCAAATATTCAAATTTGTTCTGTTTTCAACATATAGAAGGCTGGTAATTTCCCAAAAGTTTCAGGGGGTTATCCAGGAAAGTGGTTTGTGTCGTCTTCTTCCTTTGCCAGGAGGGCAAGCAGGCTGCTCGCTGGCGCGCAGCCACCTCCTCTTCCCTTCCTCGCGATGGATTAGGATGCCTCAGAGACGTCCAGATTGCTCCACCTCACAGAAACACCTCACAGAAACCCCACGTTCCTTCCTCTCTTTCTCTCTCTATCTCCCGGAGAAACAACCGAACCCCAGCCTCGCAAGAGATCGGTCGCCGCCGCCACTACCAAGCTTCCCTCGCCGCTCCGAGGAGCCCAGGAGCTCCGTCTTAATCCCCTCGTGCTCCATGAGCAAGCAGAGCAGCCGGGATGGCCTAAAGCCCGTGAATTTTGCCATCTTCTCCGTCTCATGCCGCCAGCCTCCACCGCACGGTGCCGCCGTTCCTGACCACCTCCGGCCCCGCGTCCACTCCATCGCGCTCCTGGTGATCCCAGCTCTCTCCCGATACACTCCCCTCTCTCTCCTGTGGCCGGAAACGTCCCCACCGTCGGGACCCATGGCTGCCGCCGCCGTTCCTACTCGCCGGCTGTGGCCTAAAAGGGGTGGCGCCGCCATCCCTAGGTCGCCCGCGACATGCGCATCCCGCACGCCCGCGCACGCGCGCTAGCATGCGGTGGTTCGCCGCCGGCGACAACCGACAGAGATGCTATGCCCAGCTGATGACGTGGGAGTGACATCAGCACGACGTCACCAGGCCCCACGTGTTCTCTTTTTAAGAAATGTTTATTAAAAAGAAAATAACTGAAAGGTGGGCCCCACTTTGATTATAATTAAAGAAATGATTTAAATTTATAAATTGAATAACTATTAATCTGTTATTCCAAAAATTATGAAAAATTTACCAAAATGTTCAAGAAAATGAAGTCTATATGTTTATGTAATTTTCAAACATGTTTGACAAATTTAAAAAATCAGCATTATTTGAATTTGAATTAAATACATTTAAAATTATGGAAATAATGTTTTATTCCAATAAATTCATAAAATTAAGTGTAATATACCAAAACGACCAGAAAGACAAATGCAACTGAGCTATGAGGTTTTCAAATTCATTTGACCAAACTCTTTTTAATGCACCTCTAAAGAAAGGAATTGGACTCACTTGATCATTCTTTCACAACTTAAAAGCCCTAGCAACATGTTCTAAATTCTTAGTGCTTCCATCCATTGCATTATTTGATCATGTATACATATTGTGCATCGAGAGGATAGCATGTATTAAATGCTTGTTTTCTTTCCGGTGTTTTCTTGTTAATTGATAGACCGTGACCCGGAGGTTGATCCAGCCTACTACGACGACCTCGATTCCACCTTCAACGATCAAGGCAAGCAAAACCTCAAGGAAATACCCATGTTTTGAGTGTTTTAAAATTCTTACTCATGCATGCGATTCAACTAAGTTTTGGGTCTTAGTTAGAGTTATCTTATCCAATGCACGTATTTTCCCTTTTTGTGGCCTTCATAACTGTTTTCCCTCCTAGTGCGACTAGGGTTGTTTGAGTATCGCTAGAGACTTGCGTGTTCTATGTTTATCCATGCTTAGTGTTATGATCTACTTCATCCGACTGATGAATTGGGTCACTTCGATAATCTTTTATGTTGGTTTGTTTATGAGTGATGAGCATGTAAACTGACTACGGGAGGCAACTTGGGAAGTGGTTATTCGTCCCGTACTCGCCAACCCTAGGAAATAAGGTCTCGCCGCGGAAGGCAAGACTGAGCGTGCAGCCACACGTGGGGCCTAACTAACCGCGCTCGGCTAACTAACTTGTCTAGCCACTTCCATGGGTCACGTAGTTTGAGCTTTCCATTGGTGGGTGTGTCATAAAATGTTTTGGAAAAAACTAGGGCGTGACCGGGACAAGTGATGGACGTACACGGATCATATTCCAACTCAATGAACAGGTGCCGTCAGGATGTGGCCAACTCCAATTTACGGGGTGGCCGTGTTTGGGTTGACTCATGGATAGGATTAAGCAAGGCAAAGGCCGTGGTCGACCACCCTCTGCCGCGCTCTTAGAGAGGAGTGTTGCCGCGTTGCATTAAGAGTCGGTTGATACGTGTGGGTAAAATGTACCACCCTGCAGGGATAAATCTTTCCGAAAGCCATGTTCACAGTTAAGGACGACTTGGCGAAAGACACGAGGTCATAGATAAGTTTAACGGAATGAATAAAACTTGTGGACAACGAATGAAGAGTGCCTCCTCGACCACGTCGAGAGGGGTGATACTTGAGGCATACGATAGTCCGGGAATAAGAAAGAATTGGTGGAACAAAAGAAAATGATGATATCAGTAGTTGAGTATCTTTCTCCACTATTTTGGAAATGCTCTAGTACACGTGCTTCTTCTTCCTCGACATCGAAAAAAAGTGGCCTTACGCAAAATAACTTAGAAGCCAAGTCTTTCTTAGTACCTTTTGTACTCAACCTTGCCTCGTGTTATATCCTTTGGTAAGGATTGGGAAAAGTTCCTTCCATTTGCCGAGTTCACTTACAACAACAGTTATCAAGCTAGCTTGGTCAAGGCTCCTTTTGAAGTTCTGTATGGCCGTAAATGTCAAACTCCACTGATTTGGTCTAAAACCGGGGAAAGATCATTCTTTAGACCATATATAATCGAGGAAGCAGAAGAAACCGTTCGCATCATTCGTGGACGGCTGAAAACAGCTCAATCTCGTCTGAAGAGTTATTATGATCGTCATCATTAAGATGTTCATTACGAAATTGGCGAGAAAGCTTATCTTCGATTCACACCTCTGAAAGGTGGAAAACGTTTTGGAATCAAAGGCAAATTGGGTCCTCGTTACATTGGTCCATTTCCCATCATTGGAAAACGAGGCCAGGTTTCATATCAGCTGCAATTGCCTCCAAGATTTTCGGATGTTCATGATGCCTTCCATGTCTTCCAACTCAAACGTTGCTTCAAAGATCCCATCTGTGGTGTGGACCACGAGAATCTTAACCTCAAGGATGATCCCTCTTATAAAGAGGCTCCTGTCCGTATTCTTGATGAGGCCGAACGAAGAACTCGAAGCCATACCATCAAGTTCCTCAAAGTTCAATGGTCACATCACTCCGAGAACGAAGCAACCAGGGAACAAGAGGATCGTTTACGATCTAAGTACCCCGACTTCTTTTCTAAAACCTAGGAATCTCGGGACGAGATTCTTGTAAGGGGTAGACTTGTAACATCCCACTCTTGTGTAATATTATGTGAAGTGTTGTGTACATGGCATACATGCATGAAAATCTTGGTCCAAAATTTCCATTTGAAAATAACAAATGAAATGGATAAAAATCACTTAATTTGGCAACTCACAAAGTTGTTCTAAAAAGATTTACAAATCTCACAAAACAGGTGATGGAAATGTGGAAAATTTGAAGAGCTTTCCAAAGAATATTTTTGTGCAATTTTTACTTTTCAAAAAGGCCCTCAAATATTCAAATATGTTATGTTTTCAACCAACAGAAGGACCTTTTGGTGATTTCCCAAAAGTTTCAGGGGGTTTTGTAGGAAAGTGGTTTGTGTCGTCTTCCTCCTTTGCTAGGAGGGCAAGAAGCCTGCTTGCCGGCGCGCTGCCACCTTCTGCTTCCCTTCCCCGCGATGGATTAGGATGCCCGAGAGACGTCCAGATTGCTCCACCTCACAGAAACCCCCTGTTCCTTCCTCTCTCTCTCTCGCTCTCACGGAGAAACAACCGAACCCTATCCTTGCCAGAGATCGATCGCCGCCGCCTCTACGAAGCTTCCCTCGTCCCTTCCGAAGAACCCAGGAGCTCCGCCTTGATCCCCTCGTCCTCCACGAGCAAGCAGAGCAGCCGGGATGGCATGAATCCCATGAATTTCGCCGTCTTCTCCGCCTCCGGCCTCCACCGCACGACGCCGCTGTTCTTGAAGTCCTCCGTCCCGTCGTCCTCTCCATTGCGCTCTTGGTGAGCCCAGCTCTCTCTCGGTACCCTCCCCTCTCTCTCGTGGCCGAAAACGTCCCCGCCGTCGGGACCCGTGTCCTTCGCCGCCGTTCCTACTCGTCGTCTCGTCGCTGGTGGCCTAAAAGGGATGGCACCGCCATCCCTAGATCGCCCGCGACCTGTGCATCCCAAACGCCCGCGCACACGCACTAGCTCACGGTGGTTCGCCGCCGGTGACCACCGATAGAGATGATGTGCCCAGCTGATGACGTGGGGGTGACGTCAGCAGGACGTCACCAGGCCCCATGTGTCCTCTTTTTAAGAAATGTTTATCAAAAAGAAAATAACTAACGGGTGGGCCCCACTTTGATTATAATTCCAGGATTGATTTAAATTTATAAATTGAATAACTATTAATCTGTTATTCAAAAATTATGAAAAAATAACCAAAATGTTCAGAAAAATGAACTCTATCTGTTTATGTAATTTTCAAACATGCTTGACAAAGTTCAAAAATAGGCATTATTTAAATTTGAATTAAATACATTTCAAATTATGGAAATATTTTTTATTCCAGTAAATTCAGAAAATTAAGTGTAATATACCAAGAATAACAGAAATACAAATGCAACTCATCTATGAGGTTTTCAAAGTCATTTGAGCAAACTCTTTTTAACACACCTCTAAAGAAAGGAATTGGACTCAGGTTATCATTCTTTCACAACTTAAAAATCATAGCAACATGTTCTACATTCTTAGGGCTTCCAGCCATTGCATTATTTGATTATGCATACATATTGTGCATTGCACGGATACCATATATTGAATGCTTGTTTTCTTTCTGGTGTTTGCTTGTTATCGATAGACCATGACCCAGAGGTTGATCCAGCCTACTACGACGACCTCGGTTCCACCTTTGACGAGCAAGGCAAGCACAACCTCATGGCAATACCCATTTCTTGAGTGTTTTAAACTTCTTATTCATGCATGCGATTCAACTAAGTTGTGGGTCTTAGTTAGAGTTATCCTATCCAATGCATGTTCCCCTTTTTGTCACCTTCATACATGTTTTCTCTCCTAGTATGAATAGGGTTGTTTGAGTATCGCTAGAGCCTTGTGTGTTCTATGCTTATCCATGCTTAGTATTATGATTTACTTCATTCGGTTGATGAATTGGGTCACTTCGATAATCTTTTATGTTGGTTTGTTTATGAGTAATGATCATGTGAACTGACTAAGGCTTGCAGGGGAGGCCACTTGGGAAGTGGTTCTTCGTCCCGTACTCGCCAACCCTAGGAAATACGGTCTCGCCGCCGAAGCCAAGACTAAGTGTGCAGCCACACGCGATGCGTAAAGACCGCGCTCGGCTAACTAACTTGTCTAGCCACTTCCATGGGTCACGTAGTTTGAGATTTCCATTTTCGGGTGTGTCATAAACTGTTTTGGAGAAAACTAGCGCGTGACCGGAACAAGTGATGGACGTACACGGATCTTATTCCAACTCACAAAAGAGGTGCCGTCAGGAGGTGGCCAACTCCCTGTTCATGAGGTGGCCCTGTTTGGGTTGACTCATGGATATGGTTAAGCAAGGTAAGGGCCGTGGTCGACCACCCTCTGCCGTGCTCTTAGAGAGGAGCGTTACCGCGTGGCATTAAGAGTCAGTTGATACGTGTAGGTAAAGTGTACCACCCTGCAGGGATAAATCTTTCGGAAAGCTGTGTCCACGGTTAAGACCGACTTGGTGAAAGACACGAGGTCATATATAAGTTTAACGGAATGACTAAAACTTGTTGACAACGAATGAAGGGTGCCTCCTCGACCACGTCGAGAGGGGTGATCCTTATAGCGTAAGATAGTCTGGGAATAAGAAAGAATTGGTGGAACAAAAGAAAATGATGATCTCAGTAGTTAAGTAGCTAAACGTGAGCATTAGTTTTCCTCTGAATCTAATATTCAGGAACCGCGTCAGTTATAACATAGTAATATGAATCATAATTATGAAACAGATGTATTAATATTATTACCTTTTGGGCATACATACAACACCTGGGCCCTGGCAGCCCCAAAACATCGGTGCTGCCATGGGAGACATTCTTGGCCCACTCCGGCTCTCCCCTCTCTCGATTTTTGTCCGATACTCTTACGAAACCTTGTGAGCTCTATAGATAAAAGCATCGACCTTATCTGACATCTCGGGACATCTCATGCCCCCCGCACTTACTTCGGAAAGCGCGCAACATCCTTTTCTCTCTCAGAAAAATCCGAAGTAAATTTCGGTAGTAATAGAATTCAGAGGAAACTCGTTGTAAATTTTCTTTGGTATATAAACTGTACATGGCACGCAGAAATACCGTTCCGATAATACTCCATGTTGATCCGGATCTACCAGTATACACATAAACTAACTCTAACTCCGGAATCAATTAAGCTTTTTAATCCCTTACTTCTCATATAATCATAAAACTATATCTTAATTCTTAATTAATACTCATCACATAACTACCACTTTTATTTTATATACTTCAATGAGAAAAATGCTTCCCGTTTTCTGTGAGACCATTGTTTCTTTGGTCTCCCTCGACCCTTCCCATTTTCAAATCTCTCCCCGCGTAGTTGCTGATGAAAAGCTCAGATTAGAGGTGATATAGAGAGAAAAACCAAGTCCAGCACATCAAGGAAAAGAGAGAATCTTTGCACCCATTGACAGGTCCTCGACTTGGCCCAAGTGACATTGTTGGGCAGAGGGCAGCCTCCCAAGTTGGCGCAAGTCAATGACAATGATTGCCTCTCTCCAGGCGGCCTTCTTACCCATCACGCTCAGCTAGCTAGCTATCCGGGAAAGGATATGATAGCATTTCGATAAGAAATATGCCGCGACTGTGACCGGACCAGTACGTGTTCTCCCTATCATAGGCATTCACAAGTTGGCTACAGAGGTTGGCCTTTCCCTTCCCCAAACGCTCAAGTCCAGGAGAGTACGCACCGTGCCTCGTCTTGCACTCTCGCTTGATCAGTGTTAAGTAGAGCCAGCGATTACTGTATAAGTTAATCCTCGGTCGTGAGGGACTTTTGCGGCCTGCGCGCGTGCTCTCGCCACAGGCTCGAAGAACCGTTTATATTACAGAATATTTGTTGGAAGACGCGTGGTGCGACCCCGGTAATCTCGTGGAAGAAGACGTCACACACCCCTGTGCCTGCCTCGCATACGCGCTATATAAAAGATTCTGAAAATCAGAAGAAATAAAAAAGACGACGACCATTTTATGGGAAGAAAAGAAAAAAAATCATTTAGAGGGTTTGGGTTGAGACACACACGGCACCGTGCCGACCATTGGATGGGCGGGCTATGAGGCTACGATGTCGTCATGGACCGTGGAGAGCAGGAGGCCACGCTTGCGTGCGAACCTTGCGAGAGCGAGAGGGACGCGTATGGCCCGTATTGAAGCGCTGCATGGACGACGGGCCATCTCGCACGCACGTACTGGAATCGCTAGTGTTGCCATCATGTCAAAAAGATTTCCGAGAGAGAGAGCTTTACGAGGGAGAGACGCAACTAGGCAAGGCGGAAAAGAGACGGGATCGATTCTCCGAACCTGATCGCGAGGAGCTACGCAATGCTCGCGGGAAAAAAAAATCTCACGGCAACGTCGACCTTTTGGTCTTCTTTTCCATAGAGTATCTTTTTTCACAGCAACGTCGCCGTAGGTTGAAGAATTATATACGCTACAGTCTCGAGGTGATTTTATTCTACTCGACAACGATGTTCTTTCCCCATCAAACAATCTAGGAATCTACCGGCACTTGTAATCGGAAGGGGCAGTGTACCGCGTGAGACGTGTCTGCTGGGTGGCTGCAGGCCGTCATCGACGTGTATGTACTTTTCACTTCTCGGTGGGATGCACTGGCTGGTACGCTGTCCTCCTCACTGCGAGAAGTACAGATGTAAGTAGGGGTGGGAACTGTTAACGGATAATCCGTATTATCCGACATTCGTATCCGAAAAATTGAAAATGGAAGTGGTAAATATGCGAAGTAAAACGCTTGGAAACATCCGGGGGATCGCACACGACGCGTCCCCCAGGTCGCGCGAGCGACGCGTGTCCCGCGCCTTATTCTCTCGCTCCCGCGGAGAAACAGATCAGGATCAGCTTCTTCTCCAACGAATCCATCTCCTTTACCTCCCCGCACGAGCTACCCCCACCATGGCCGCCGCCGCCGCCAAACTTGTCCCTCATGGCCACTGTCAACGAAGACGGCCCCCGCGCCCCCTTGCTGTTCCCGCCGTTCCGTCGGCGAGCTCGTCCCCCCCCTCCCCCCCCCCCCCCCGTCGTCTCGCCGGTAAAGGGATGAGCGGCCGCATGCGGGATGCCAGATAGGGGAGGACGATGGGGATGGCGCAGTGCTCCTGGAGTCATCGGTAAAGGGAAGACATGGCTCGAGGGCCTCCGGCCTCCTCCTGGCGCCCATCTCCATGGCCGACCGCGGCACCTTCCCGTCGACATCTCCCTCGACCGCCATCGCCGCGCCCCTCCGTACGGAGATGCTCATGTCGGCGCACGGAGATGCCCCCGATGGCGACCGGCGATGCTCCCGACGACGCCTCGCCGGAGATTGAGGCCACGACGGGCAGCAGCAAAAGAGCGCGGCGGTGCTCCCATAGCAGTGCATGGGTGCTATAAAACGGCGGCAGTTTTTGCTAATTTTTTTGTACAAATGTTTGCTACATACCTTTTTTTTTCTTTTGCTATTTTTGTACAAATTTTTTGCTACTACAATTTCGGCGAGGTCCGATTTTTTTTCTATAATAGAATAAATATTGTGGTACAATAAGGTTATGTTTTTGCTATTTTAGAATAATTTTTTTGCTATGTTATTTCTCCGGCGAGCAAAAGACTCCGGTGAAAATTGACTTTTTGCTACTATAGCAATTTTTTTTGCTACAGTCTCCGGTGAGTCTCCTGCGAGTCTCCGGCAACATCTTCGGCGAGATTTGTCTTTTTTCTTTTTCTGAAACGAACCGTTTTTTGCTACATAGGAGTAAAAGCGGGCATTTTTTTCTACCGAAACAAAAGCGCGATTTTGGGGCAAAAAAGAGGACACGTGTCAGCTTGGGGACCCGGGGATGGAAATTTTTGAACCCCGGGGGACGCCCAGTAGTGTCCATATGCGAATTCGAACGCAATAAAAATTGAAGTGCTAATATCCATATTTGTTTTACGAATACAAATATGTTACTGAATTTTGAACCAAATTTGGATATGAAAAATAGACATATCCATATCCGAATAAAATTATGTTATCCAGTTTGATAATTCTAGCCCGATATGGG
Organism: Alopecurus myosuroides; assembly: GCA_028641055.1. NCBI lineage: Eukaryota > Viridiplantae > Streptophyta > Magnoliopsida > Poales > Poaceae > Alopecurus > Alopecurus myosuroides. Next base: position 126,924,932 of record CM054061.1, on the reverse strand, counting down.
AATTATCCAAACTAAAAGGGTAAGAAAGTTGTCAATTTTTTTCCGTGATTGAACTTTAAGCCATTGTGTATTGCATAGATATGTTTGTCATTGTTCCATTCTATAGTTGACTTGTTATAAGACATAATATTTTATCTTTTTATATTAGTTTTTGTTCCCTAATTGAGAAAACATCCGATCCGTGTCTGTATTCGACTAACATCCGCTCTGCATTCGTATTCGACAACATTCATTTTCGTTTTGAGAATATGAAAACGAATGTGGGAAGGGCACTATCCGATCTGTTTCCACCCCCTAGATGTAAGTACACACAGGACCAGGATTTGGGCTACGATTTATGCTCCCGATACAATTGATAAATGATGTATCCGTAAAAAAAAATGATGGACAAAGATGACACTATAGAAAGGAAAAAAAGTTCATGGCTTCCATGATCAATTTGGTCACAAAGCGAAGTGTCGCAAAGGGATTATCGCTCCTCGCCGTCCTCCGGTCCAAGTTCGTCATGTTGCGCAGACACCTGCTGCTGATCGTCCTCGTCCATGGCAGCGCTCCCCTCCGTGTCCACAAGTGCAACCGAAGCAACCTTGATTGGTGTTTAGTGCCAGCTTATTGATCAACCTTCGCTGCGTCGACATCCTCCGCCTCCCTCGTCCGTGATAGATGTGCAACTTACATTGGCTGAGCAGGCCATGTTGCTTCATTCCGAGTTTCACAGCTGTCTCGCGAGGGTTGAGAGTTTTTTGCTGAGAGCAGGGGCTGCTCTTGACACATCTCATGTTGCCCCTAAATCCGTTCCACCGGCCGAGCTTAATGTTGATTCAACTCACATTGGGGATGAAGGATCCTATGGTAGTTTCTCTCCCCATATCATGCCATGCCCGTCGCCGCAATCCCATGGGCCGGCTGCCTCTGAGAGTGAAGTCATGTCCCCGGTGATGTTGATCATGCCCGAGTTGCAGGAATTGTGTGGGGGAGTCGACTCCTCCAGTGTCGACGGTGAACTTGGAGGTGGACTCGCTTGACACCTCAGCGGCGGCTTCCTTGCCACCCTCTATAGAGACCAACCAGCCGCATATATTCGTCGACACCGAGGCACTCTTTGCAAAAGAGCTTTGCAGCCTTCTCGCTGGTTTGGAGATGGCCAGCCCTGGTGCTAGCAAGGAGATTGCTTTTCTCTTATCTGGGAAGGATACTGGAGACAAAATCAAGAAGGTAAAGGGGTATCTCAGAAGCAAAGGTAAGAGGAGGGCATGCCAATGAAGACTTCCACAGCTTCATGATGGATGATTCTCATCTGAGATGGTTGTTGTGTTTTCACCGAGGTTTATCGAGAGTTGGCGTCTTTAGCGGTTGAGAGAGTTGGTTGATATGCATAGATGACCGAAGAGTTGCATGATTTGGAAATAATCTGAATGGGGTTTTATTGTAATGGTTTTCGTCTGATTTTTTATTAATTAACTGGACAATTCTCTTCTTCTTAATGAATAGACCGGGCAAAACTTTTGCCTCCGATTTGAAAAAAAAATATGATTATCTTGTGGGAAATTCAGAAGGAACGTAATGTGACCGGCGCGGCCATCCCCTCCTCCTCGTCTCAGGGCCCCTTCTCCCCCTCCCCTCTCGCTGTCGTCGGCGCGGGCCGCCGAGCGTTGCTCGGGCGGGGCCAGTGGCGGCGGACTTCTTCTACCCACGCTGAGACGAGGCCACGTGGGGCGGCCTTCTCTGGCAACGGTGCAAGCAGGGCGGCGACGGTTCGGTGCAGGTCGGGTGGCGGCGCGGCGTGGCGTCTGCGGCGGACGGCAGGGCAGTGTTGTTCTGTGGCGACAGAGTACTGCGGGCGGCGGCTGCTGGGCCTTTCGGCCCAGATCTGGGCCCCTTTTGGGCACCAACTGGGTCGGCGTGCGGGCCTATCCGGTGGTGCGTTTTGAAGATGGCGGTGTTGTAGATCATGCAGGGTGCAACGTCAACGGCGGCCGGCTTGTTGCAACGTAGCAGCGGGTTTTACGGGCACATTCTGGGCCTAGCTAGACCCGGTTAGGACTGGTGTGCCCCTACAGGGCTTTACAGACCGTGGGCTCGGTCGGACCTGACGAGGCCAGTGCACTCTGCGACCGCGTCCTGTTGACTACCGTTCTTGGCAGTGGAGGCGGTTCCCTCCCGCGCGGCCATGGTTCCGATGTCCCCTTGTCGACCTACTTCTCGCCTCCGTCTTGTATACCTCGTGTCGGTTGCTTCAGTGAGACGACGATGACAGATTCGTGATAGTAGTGGCGCAAGTTGGTGGACGGCTGAGTATAGGTTGGCGAGGCTTAGGTCTTGTGGGGCTCTAGTATCGTGGATCGTCCGAGGGGGTGGATAGGGTTTTTTGTGAGAAATCCTTACCAGCTCGTCCGACACCGATGCGGTGTCGCCTTCGGGTGACACCATTCCTTCCTGAACGGCGTCGTGGCTGCCCTCCATCCACTTCCTTCTGTGTGTCGGGGAAACCATAGGACCGGTGCGCTGGTCCAGGGCAGCTGCGTGTGTTTTTCTTCTTCAAGGTGCTTCTTGGTACTCGACGATTTGTGCTACATGCTAGGAGTGTGGTGGTACTTCTCCGGTGGACACGGCGGTTAGGGGTATTCGTGTAGTCTTACTACCTACGTCTCCATTTGTTTCTTCTTTTTTCTATGTTTTGGACGTGCGTTTGCTGCAGCCCCAACGTTTCTTCCGGTACGTGAATCATATTGGTTGTATCGGGTGACTGCTATATTAATATAGCGCGGCGGAGAAATTCTCTGGAGAGTAACTAGCTTATTGTATTGACCTAGTGTTTGTTCTATGAAAACTTTCGGAAACTTATTTTTAAATGAAAATGGGAACTCTTTTTAACTCGTAAAAAAAAACTACTAGACCAAAACGCGGCCAAGCTCATTTGAGACCATTTCACCATGTGGATTATATACATTAATCCTCGGCGGTGAGCGTCTTTTGTCGCGTGCGCGCGCTCGCCACAGGCTCCCAGTCACGAAAAGTTTCATACTAGAAGGCGTGTGGTGCGATCCCAGTAACCCCGTGGAAGAAGACGTCACACAGCTGTTCCTCGTATACCCAATACAAAAAGAATTTGAAAAATCTGAGGAAATAAAAAGGCTAAAGTTATGGGGGTCTGGTCTCGGTTGAGACACACACGGCAGTGTGACGACCATTGGTCGGACGACGCATGAGGCTACGATGTGGTCATGGAGTGTGGAGAGCGTGCAGAAGGTGGTGGAATCTCTAGCCATCATCGTGCTGTACGCCAACTAGCAACGACCCTCGCTTTTCCACGTCGATCTCAAATGGGAAGTACTGAACCAAGACTCCACGCACGCAGGAGCCCAAGTGCTGCGCCAACTAAAATCGAACCCAAAACACTCGGTAGAGACAAATCAAAGCAATGCTACTATTGCTCAAGCAAACAATTTATCAAAAAGTATATGTACACACGCACTACGCAGTGCACCAAGCCACCGAGTCTCACCTGTTCGCTCGCGTCGCTCCCCGGGGGCGGCACGGGCGAAACCCTAGCCGCCGCCGCCCCCACATCCCCTCCTCCTCATCCACCCGCCGCCGCCGGAGGAAGCCACCGGGGGCACAACCCTCCGCGTGGTGGACGGCGGCCGGCGGGTCCTCGCCTCCTCAGCACAAACGCGGCGGGAGGCCTCCGGCCAGATGCGTTGGTCGGCCCTGGACGGGTTGCGCGGACGGCGGAGCATGGACGCCGGGGCGGCGGCCCTGGTTCTTCTGGCGGGGGCTAGTGGCTGGGTCTGCGTGGGCAGCCGGCGCTGGCCGGTGGTGGCGCCGCCGATGGGATCTAGGGTGGCTCGGCCAGGGTGCGGCGGCCGCGTGGCGGCGGCGGCGCCATCGGCTTGGCTCCCGGGCTGCGCAGCCTCCTCTGTCTTTGGCGGCGGGAGGCGGTGGTGCTAGGGACCGTCGGCGGCAGGGCTCCCGGTGGCGGCGGATGCGGAACTCCCGCAAATTCCCTGCCGGGAGTCGTTTCGCGGCGCCGGGGCTGCGGGACATCAGAATAAAGGAGGTGGTCCTTGGGTTTCCCATCGCGCGAAGATGAAGATCCTAATATAGGTTCTCTTTGATCAAGCCGGGGTGTCGACCCGAAAGGCTCCGCCGGTGAACTCCCATAGGCGACGCCTGGAGATTGCTGGATCGGTGGAATTCGGTCACAATGCTCAGTCATCGAAGACGAGATTGGAGGACTATCAACGGTGTTCGGAGTCTTTGCATCGATGGGGAACTGATTTCGAGTTACAAGATTCGTGGCAGCCGTATGTAAGAGGGGGCGACAACATGCGTGAAGTCCAAAGTCCTACCTTTCAGGGTGAAAGCACAAGGTCTGGCCTTAATTGGTTGTGCCTGGCATTGGTCTTCTTGGAGCCGTTGTTTTGAAAGCGAGGATTATCTTCAGGGTGAAAACCCAAGGTCTGGCCTTAATTGGTTGTGCCTGGCACCGTTCTTCTTGGGGGCGTTGTTTTCGAAGAGATGAACATCAGCTGTTGTTTAGGTGGTGGTTGTGCGGATGCCGCGAGAACTGTAACTCTGTAGCGGGACTTTTCTTTTTATTTCTTCTTTTTATTGTCTTTCGGCTGTGTGCATCCATTGCGTTGTTGCAGAGGCCGGGTGTAATTTGTATCTCCGCGATATTAATATACTTCACTTTATCTAAAAACCACCGAGTAATAGAATAAAGACAATGCAAATTAAAAAAAAAACACAGAATAAAGACGACGCGTCCCACCCGACCCAACTCGCCCGATTAAAAATTGGGCGGCTCAGCGCGAGCGCGCGCCCGCATTGGCCCGAGCCAACGTCGTCGTATTTGTTGCTTTTCTATTCGCCAAAGGGCAACAACCCACCCGGGAAAACGATATACTCCCGTGCAGTAGCAAGCAGCTTCGGTGGCGCCAAAAGGCAGCGGCCAACATACACCAGACCGTCACCGAATTATCAAATCGTGGCTTCGTTTTCCCTGGCGTCCCGATCTCTCCTTCCCTCCCCTTCACTTCTCTTCTCCCCCCGGCTCGTGCCATCCCCACGCCACGACCGCCGCAGATAAAAGATCTCTGCTCCCCCGGGATAATAGCCCGATTTCTCGGATTTGGGTCTCGCTCTCGCTGCTGGTCGTCGTCGTCGCCATGAGCTGCGGGGGAGGACACAGCGGGTGGCTGCTGGACTACGGCCTCGTCGAGGAGGAGATCCAGGGCTCCGACTTCATCTACATGGTCGACGACCCGCCCGTCTCCAGGTCAGCTTCTCCCTCCTCGATTGCGCTCATCTTACTTTTTGGAGGTCTGCACTTTATATAAGTGCGCGGAATCGATGCTCTGTTCTCGCTGCCGGTGACTGATTTGATTGTTTGTTCTGCAGCGTGATTTTGGGGTTCGATGCTCCCAGGAGGGAGGACGCTGCTGCCCAGGACAACTCCGGCGCCAAGAAAAGGTGGTCTCTTCTCTCCTCTTCCGATCTGCTCTGCTAGTGCTGTAGCTCGCTATTTTTCGCGATCCTTGGGAATTCGCTTGCTATTTTTCTGTTCCTGGATGATTTTGGCCTCGCTGATTAGATTGATAGGAAACGTGGAGTGGTAGTTGAGACAACGCCACGCCAGGCTGGACTGGACTGCTACTCTTTTGTTTTAACTTCGTTCACAGCACACACTAAAAAAGCATCCAAACTACTTCGCAGAAAAGTTTGAGTCCACTAAATTAGCTGATGACTTGGCAGGTGTCTCGTAGTAAGACCCAAGCAGTGATTTTTGAAGCTACAGAAGTTGGTTTTTTCCCCAGATATATGTGTTCACAGCTCAACGTCAGCTTAGCCTGTGAGAATAAGCACGATCGGTAGAACCGTCCTAGTCATTGGTCACTGATGCTGATTGACATCACAACCTAGGCTTTTTCAGGACCAAATTCGATTGATCTGCCCAATCTGACGTGGTTTTACTGTCCGCAGATCGCGCCCCGAGTCAAGCGCGCCGCCTGGCACCAAGGCTTGCCGTGAGAAGCTCCGGCGAGATAAGCTGAACGAAAGGTATGTTCCAGGTTTCCAAATTTTAAGTTCCTCCAATTCTTCAGTGGTACACGCACTTGTTCAGCAGTTGCCCCGCCAAATCTGAACCGCCTCTGTGTCGTATAATGCTCCAGGTTCAATGAGCTCTGCGCCGTCTTGGAGCCCGGGAAGCCGCCCAAGGCCGACAAGGTCGCCATCCTCAGTGACGCCGCTCGTCTGCTCGAGCAGCTGCGCGCTGAGGCTGAGAAGCTCAAGACGTCGAATGAGTCGCTCCAGGACTCCATCAAGAGCCTCAAGGTAACCACCAAAGCACACTTGCACCCACTGTCACACTCGGATAGCATTCATCATAAAGGAAAATTCAGGAATCTTATGGTTCGGTGTGACTGCAGTCGGAGAAGTCGGAGCTGCGAGACGAGAAGACCAAGCTCAAGGCCGAGAGGGAGAGGCTGGAGCAGATGCTTAAGGGCGTCAGCGCTGCGGCTGCACCGCCGCAGTTCATGCCGCACCCGGCTGTCATGGCTCCGCCGCAATTCCACCCTGCGGCGGCAGCGTTTGCGCAGGCCGGAAAGTTCGTCCCGGCTTACACCGCCGGCTACCCGCCGCCGGCCGCGTTCTGGCAGTGGATACCGCCGACATCCCTGGACACGTCCAAGGACTCGGCGCACTGGCCGCCGGTTGCGTGATCAACTCGATGACGTACGGCGACACTCATAAGGACGCATGTGTTGGGCCTGCTCTCGGTGTAGATGTTGACAAAAAGCACACGCCCGAAGATAGCGTTGGGTATGGTGATGATTGTGTAGTAGCAATTCCTATGATTGATGGTGTGGGTATAATCATCCAGGGTCACCTGATAGAGATACCGGGTGACCATTGCTCATTGGAGCAGTCGATGTAACAGCTCTAATGTTAAAGTTGTGAAGATGATTCATAATTAGGATGATGATTATAGAAAACAATGTATCGTGTTTTGAATGCCCTTAACCATGTTCTGTACGCAGATAAGGCCTTCCGCAATGTATTGTCTCTTAGCGTGATATCCTAGGTGGTGAAAAATTATAACAGACAACGTCCCTAATGCATTGTTTATTGTTTCTTAAGAGGTAAGTATACTTGTGTTAAATGATTTTGGCCTTATCCTTGTACGTGATTGGGCTAACAACATTTTTTGCCTATGATATCGTGCTAGATCTGTAGCTTAGGCCTGTCCCAATGCGTTGTCTCTTAGCACGTAATCATAAGAGTCTTAAAGATCTAAGAGACAACTTGTTTCTTAGAGCATCTCCTATGGTTTGTTGGTTAACTTGTTGGTAAAAGTAGCCATGTCATCAACCAACAAGTTATCATACAACATCTCCAATGGATTGTATCTAAGTTGTCCAATAGAATGTGAAGAAATAAATGTGATTGCTCTCTGTTTCACCTTGGAGCTTGTGCATGAGGTGTTGGTTAAGTTAGAGCAAGTTCAATAGTAGAGTTAGCAGCTGGTTATAAGAAATTGCCACGTCAACTATAACCAACTATACAACCAACATGTATAATAGTGAGCTATAAAAATGAGTTATTTTATTGATACATGACCCACCTCTCATTCTCATAAGGTGCCTAGGAGCACGTGCTAGAGCTAACTCTTGCATGAGAGCCCACTCCCCTTCTTTCTCCTCTTCTTTCTCTTCCATGTCATCATAAAATTATTATTCTAATCCTTATAGCCCGCTTACATAAGCTTACTGTACTTGCTCTTAGGCCTATCCCAATGCAAGTCTCTTAGCGCGGTTTCATAGGTATTTTGCTTATGTGGCACTATAGTTAATGAAGAGAGATAGTGGGGTTGTATCTTAGCTAAGAGCATGGTTAATAATAGAGCCGGCTGCTGGCTATAAGGCCTTGCCACGTCATATATAGTCAGCTTATAGCCAACATGTATAATAGTAGACTATATGTGTGTACTATTTTGTCAACATATGGCCCACCTTACACTCTCACAAAGTGCCTATGGACACGTGCAAGAGCTGGCTACTATCTTGTAGCCCGCTTATCTTCTCTCTTCTCTTCTCTCTCATCCAACTAAGCACAAATATACTATTTAATTGCTTATAGCCCGCTTACATGGCCTTATTGTACTTGCTCTAAGATACAACCTTGTCACGTGGCCATAGGCAAAATAAGGCTCTAGCCCAATCACATGCATGCATGAGCTCAAAATCATTAATTTAGATACAACACATAAGATATAACCCATTGTACTTGTTGTTTCTTAAGTTTTTATTAGGCATATGATAACGTGCTAAGAGATGGTGCATTGGGACAGGCCTGCAACCTTCCTCTCTCTCTCCTTATTTATTGCATGCCACATCATCACAAATCCTAGTTGACAAATTTTACCAACGTCTATTTTATAGCTATTGGAGATGGCCTTATTAGTTGTATCTAAATTAATGATCTGTACCTCATGCATGCATATGATTGGACTAGCAACACTTTTTACCTATGGCCACGTGCAAGGGCTACATCTTAGCTAAGATACAACCTCCCTCTCTTTCTTCATTAATTCCTATGTCACATAAGCATTTTGACTAGGATATAGCGCTAAGAAACCCCCATTGGGACATGTCTTATACTATAAGATATAAACTCAATCTTTTTCTTCATTAAATATGGTGCCACATCAGCATAGTGGCTATAATATCGTGCTAAGATACCACCATTACGGCACATGTGCAAATCGAAAGACCACTGTGCATAATGGAAAAAGACAATTCAGCAAAACGAAAAAGAGTACATTGTCCTCTCATGTAAAGTGTGGCTAAAGAGAAATACCCGTTCCTTTCAGAACATGCCTTTAACCGTAAACATGCTCATAGATAAAATCAAAGAGGGGGAGATGGTGTGGTGGAGCCAAATGGGTGTCTAATATTATGCCGCGGGGTAGCTTTCACTTTGTGGTATTAACCATTGTTTGGGCCAAGACGGGTTCGTAACACGCCGTAAAAATCTAGTTAGGGCATGTACAATACGGTGACGTAAGCCTTTCCTTAGTGTTGCCACGTATGATTTTTACTGAGTTGGAGAAGAGAGAACAAAGAAAGAGAAGGTTGCCTTCCCTTACCTAAGAGATGATCTCTTAATAATTAAGAGAAGGCTATTTTCTCCATTGTACAATTTGTCTTCCCTTATCAACACAATTTCACATTAAAATTTAATTATTTCTCATTAATTGCTAAAGATGACAATAAGAGATAATGCATTGTACGAATCATATTTATTATCTTCTCTAGATGACATGGAGAGCTAAGAGAAGACTCGCCTTCCCACCATTGTACATGCCCTTAGGCGCGGCTAACGTCCTTTCCCTATACCTGCATGTTCTAGGGACTCCGTCTTGAATGCTTTGCGCGCCTTCTTGGGAGAGTCCCAAGAAGGGTTTCTCCGGCCATTATATCGGCACTGATACAGTTGGGGGCCTTATCAGGCCAATGTCCTTATCCACGGACGGTGTCGAGACATCGTAGTAGAGTTCATAGACGGGGGTGCCATGAGTCTACGGGTAGAGACGTGGGGGGACGTGGTAGTACGACAACCAGGAACACCAAATTTACCCAACGTCGCAACTAGGCGGCATTCCTACTCCTGCAATCTCACTAAATCAGGGCTGAAGCCTGAAGTATACAAAGTACAGTGTGAGTAGGGTTTCGCTAACTCGACGAGGATCAACTTCTCGGCGAGTTGGCTTCTAGCTAATTGTCCATTGCTTTCTTCTCTCCCGTCCGGTTTTATATTGATAGTCGGGTTAGGGATTACATAAAGGAAACCTAGAAGACTACGATAAGTATCTAACTTGGAAAGCAAGAATCCGCCTTCTACTCCAAGTCGCACCACTTGGGCCGTGATCCGGGTTCTTCTAGAATCCGGCTTCTGCGCGTCAGCTTATTGGTCCGTCTAATGGACTGTGATCCATTGCCAATAAGGCTACCCTGGTAATCCGGCTCTTTAGGAAAATGCCGGATATACCTCTAATCGGTATATATCCGACAGTAGCCCCCAAGAAGGATTGAGACTTCATTCTGCCACCTTTCGTCAATTTGCATTCCTTTCCGAGAAATGTTGGCGCTTCATCTCGATTCTTCTTTTTTCCAAATCATTCTTAACGCAAAAACTCGGATTTTGTCAAAACCCGGCCTTTTTTCTTCCACGAGCCTTCGTGGAGAAGGAACTTCATGACGTAAGCGATGAAATCGTGCTGACATCACGGACGTTTGGGTTCAATGTAAAACCCTGAAACGTATCTCTGACATATTCTCGCGGGAAACGAGGAGATAGCCATGATCACCCCGCCCCCTCATTTCCCGGATTTTCCGGGCGTGACACGCGTCAAAGATCCAACGGTCAAAATAGCTGTTGTGGCGCATCTCAACGAGTTTCCGGCTATAAATAACCGCGTCGGGCCCTCCGGTTTAACCTTCCGCTCTCTCATCTCCCTCAAGCCCACTGCGCCATTGCCACCGAGCTCAAGTTCGTGAGAGTAAGCGGAGTTCGTGCGACCGCACCTTCCCCGGAAAAAGCCATCGGAGGATCCAGATCCTCATCGTGCCGCCCAAACATGACCACCGGAGAATCGCCGCGCGCCACGGAGGAGAGCTCCGTCGCCATCGACATCGACAATATCATTAACGATATGGACCCGCAGCTGGATTCTCCCGTCCGCGCCACCGCGAGCACGCCGGAGGGAACGCCAGCAACCTGGCCCGCAGGGATCTTCCTTCCGCGGCCGAGAATGCGCTGTCGTCATCTGCCGCGCCATCTCCGCCTCTCGCCATCGAGCCTGCGGAAGAAAAGCTCACTCGCGGTGGTGAGGGGCTCGCCACCGCGGGCGCCGCCGGAGCAGAAGAAGACATAGAGAAAATCTCCGGGAACTGGAGCCACTGCAATGTGGTTCCGTCTCTCCTTCCGACAATGGAGAAGGAAGGGCTCATCCAGAAGGGCAAATGGCGGTACGAGGAGGACGACTCCGAGCCATCTCCGAAAGCCGGAGAAAGGGTTCTCCTCACCTCTCACATTAGTAGAGGTATAGGATTTCCACCTTCCGGCTTCTTACTCCAAGTTCTGAACCATTACAACATCCAACCTCATAACCTTCCTCCCAACTCCATATTGTATCTAGCCGGGTTCCAGGCTCTCTTTGAAGGGTATCTAGGAATAGAACCTAGGTTAGATTTCTGGCAGTATTTCTTAAGGGTGAAGCGCAACCCCTCTGAGGGCGCTCTCCCCACCCGCGGGACCATCTCCTTCACCCTCCGTAGGTTTAGGGAGGATTGGTTTCCGAAAATAAAAACCTCGGAATCCGTCAAATTTTGTGCGGGTTCCTTCTTCTATCACGAAGATGTCCCGTTTCCTGGGAAGGAAACGAGAATTCCACCTTTCGTCAACTTCGCTGCCACTCCCCAAGACAATTGGGCAGTGGGCGCAGTTCAAACCCTGCCGCCAGATCTGCTAAGGATCAAACGTCGCATCGCCAAGCTCGTTTCCGCGCCTCCTCCACTTACTGGCATTGACATAGTCCTATGCTGGCTAGAAAGGCGGATTCAGCCTCTGGCCCACCACGGTCCCCGGCTCATGTGCGAGTACACGGGCCCCGGAGACGCAATGCGGGTAACGAACAAATCTTTGACGGCAAAAGATTTGAGGAAACGCGTTAACCAGTTGGTCGCAACTCGTGACCAATATGAGCAAAGCCGGCCGACGTACACGGCGACAAACCCGGCTCCAAAGTTATGGTTCTCCATTTTGGGCTTTGGCTCTGCGTTTCCTCTTTCTCGGATATTCGTTTTAACTCGGACTTTTTCCTTTTTGACAGATTGTCGATCTTCTTGAGGAGGATCTTGCGACCGATGCCGAGTTGGACGCAATGCGTGCTAACTTTGCAGGCGGACGGAAACGCAAGAAGCCATCCACTGCTCAAGAAGTGGTTGAACTTGACGGAATTCCCGTCGCTACTTCCAGGTAAATCATCCGGGTTTCTTTTTTCCCTGCTTTTTGTCGCAGGAGTTTCTTTCTTTTTCTCGGAATTCTAACTTCTCAGATTTTGTCTTTCTAGCTTGCCTCCGAAAACATTGAAGCCAAAAATCCGGAAGAAAATTAAGTCTGTTGCCCGGAGAGGGACACAGCCTTCTCCTGCTGCTGCTCCCGACACTCCGGTCGCAGCTGCAGAGGAAACCATGGCTGCCAGGGAGGAGGAAACCCTGCAGAACAGCCAGCCCATTGCGTCCGAGCCGGACGCGAGGGAAAGGGAGGCAGAGCCGGAAGACGGGGGTCCTTCCAATGTTCCATTGGAAGAAACAATCTCCAACTATGATCCTCAATTCAAGGTAAAAGAAGAACACTTTGACGAACATGGACGTTTTCATCCATGGGCGACAAAGTATTTTGCCCCAGCTCCTTTAATCCGTCCTTGGCCGCAAGGCGCACTTATTGTTAGGAATAACTTCGTGTTTTCGCCTCGGCAGATTATACAAGATGGCCTTTGCCACGTTGGAATTCTTTTTGCCGAGTATGCAAAAGAATTCAACGAGAACTTGTCGAGTCTTCAACGGATGAGCCAGGTAATATCTCTAGCCCCCAAAGCATTTTGCCAAAAGCATACTTTTTGGACTTAATGCTTTTATCATTACCTTGCTTGATTTTTAACTTAAGCGCTTTGTTTCTTTTCCGTTTTCAGCAAATCGCTGAAAACATTAAGATGGAAGTTTTCAGCAAGCTTGCCATCAAGAATAAGGAGGTGAAAACCCTTCTTAATATTCTTGAGGATAAGGACTCGGAGCTGGCCTCCGTTTAGCAAAAGCTGGCTGAATCAGCAGGTAAGTTTTTTCACTACTTTTGTTTTGAATTTTTTCTAAGTAATTTTCCGAGTTTTTAACTCTTTATTTTACTTGCTTTTCAGCTTCTTTGGCGAAAGCCAAGCAAATTGCTGAAGATGTCGGCAATGCCGAGAACCTCTGGAAGGAAACCTGGATCTTCACAATCTCACTGTGAAGCTCCAGAAGGACCTGGAGGCCAGCGAACTAGCAGTCGGCATTGCCGAGTCTAAGGCCTCTAACCAGGCCGAGAAGGACAAGTCCACCATCAGGGACATGGATAATGCGTTGAACCAGCGCCTGGAGGAAGGCACGGAAATGGATTGGATTCTCGGCAAGTTATTTAACTTTTACCGGATTTTTCCTTTTTCCCTTCTTCTGTTTTTCCTAACTTTGTTTTGTTGATTGAAACAGAAGGTAGCCCCCAACTAACCCATATCGAAAGAATCCGGACTTTCGAGAAGATCTTCACCGCGCTTAAAGCTGCGTGGATGTTACTTATTAATAAGTACATTCCCGACAAAGCAGGAGAGTTCTCGGAAGTTAGTAAGCTTCCGGAGACGATTGTGGAGGTGGCTAACCGCAAGGAATCGTGGTTTCGCTCCGCGGCTCGTGGTGGTGCGCGCATGGCCCTTGGGCTCATGTGTTTGCATTATACCACGGCCAAGCCTTGGCGCGTGGCGTCAGGTATCCCTCAAGGATACACAGATGCTCAGCGGTCCAGCATCTTTGATCCTATCAAAGGCCATGCCACCAAGATTGCCAACATGGTGAACATCTCTACTTTCTACCCCGAGGAGGAAATTCCGACAACTCCGGAGGAATCCAGCAGCGAGGACGAAGTCTCGGATCCCGAAGAAGCTGCTTAAGTCATGTGTAGAAGGCAGGCAAAAATAGAAGCATTACCATTCTCACAATGTAATATTCATTGTAATGCTATCTATCATTTGTATAAACAAGTACTCCGCTTTTGCAGTTTAATTTATAAGTCTTTGCAAGTTTTCCGGGTTTCAATTCCTTTATCTTCTAAGTTCTCTGGTTTACATGTCTTAACTGTCCTTAGTGTTTGAAATGGCTCGATAGTACATAATCTTCACGCCAAGTGACTGGGTATAACCGATCAGTCAAAACTCGGAAACATGGATCGTACTAAAGTCATTTTTACTAACTAACTTCAGTGACCTAACAAAAAACAATCAGATAATACTTAGAGAAAAAGTAAGGAATTTTGAAATTTGTATGAAACTCAGGTACGCAGGCACAATCTGTGTTTCCTTAAGCCTCCTTAGGCCGAAAATCATTCAGTTTTTTAACTCCGAGCACGCAGGCACAATTCGGGTTAACATTGAGTATTTTGAAAGATCATTGGGAAATAGATAAGACGAACTTATGCTTTGTACTATAATAAACATGTAAAACATAAATGCATGAATTCCGACAACTTTATTTCATGATCTCAAAGATGTTTACATAGAAATTGAACTAAGTGTAGAAGGGACGTAACTGTTGGATGCTCCAGGGTCTCTTTGTCTCTCCCAGTTCGACATCTATCTTTCTCTTTCTTTTGTGATTCGATCTTTTGGGATCATCCTCCATATCCCAAATATCTACAAGATAGTAAGATCCATTTTTCATAGCTTTGCTAATGACGAATGATCCCTCCTAATCTGGGGCTAACTTGTGCTTCCTTTTGCTGCACCAATCTTAGCACTAAGTCACCTTCTTTGAAAGAACGATGTCTGATTTTCTGACTATGATAGCGTCGTAATCCTTGCTGATAAATGGCGGATCTTTGGAGCACAAGGTCATGTTCTTCTTCTAAAAGATCGACGGCATCCTGTCGAGCGTTTTCGGCATCCGAGTCATCGTAAGCCTGCACTCTTGGGATATCATGGAGCATGTCCGTTGGAGCATTGCTTCTGCGCCATAGACCAGGAAAAACGGGGTTTGCCCTGTTGATCTATTTGGCGCCAAAGCACGGAAGGTAATTCCTCCACCCATGCTCTAGCTGCTCTATGAAGAGGAGATTCGAGTCTTGGGCATATTCCCTGCAGGATTGAGCAATTCATTCTTTTAACCGGCCCATTGGATTGTGGGTGTGCCACAGATGCAAGATCTAGGCGTATTCCCGTTTGTCGGTAATATTTTGCCAACTCTCCAATTGAGAAATTTGTCCCGTTGTCTGTGATTATGATGTGTGGAACGCCGTCAAGTTTTTTGATGGGTTTCGCCTCCACCCACTTGGTATACTTATCTACCGCAACGAGTAGATGTGTGAGTCCACCTCTTGTAGTTTTGAATGGTCCCATCATATCTAGCCCCCAGACCGCAAATGGTCATGTAATAGGGATAGTTTTGAGTGCTTGGGCTGGCATATTCATCTGCTTGGCGTAATACTGATATCCGACACATGTATTTACTATGTTTTCAACGTCTGTCTTGGCTGTTAGCCAGAAAAACCTTGCACGGAATGCTTTTTTGACTATGCTCTTTGATTGAGCATGATGTCCGCAATCTCCTGCGTGGATTTCTTGCATGATCTCTCGGACTTCTTCTGGCAAAATACATCGCTGAAAAATTCCGACAGTGCTGCGTTTATATAGGCAACCGTTAATTACCGTGTATCCTTTGCATCGACGTTGTAACTGTCCTTGCAAGACCTCGTCTGCTACATCCGGGAACTTCTGTCAACTAAAAAGTTTAAATATGGAATTGTCCAATCCGGGTTAACAAGGACTTCGATTGACTCGAAAACGAGAGGATAATCAACATCTCCACCTTTGATCGATGGTTCATGCAAATGCTGGACAAACACACCTGGTGGTAGGGTTTTCACTCTTTATGAGCCCATGTGGGCTAATCATCCGCGTTCCAATTTTCTTCCCTTTTGATATGAAGTACTTCAAATCCCATGAAGCAAATGGCAAACTCGTCCACCGTTCTCCGATATTCGGTCATGATGGGGCTTTTGGCGTCCCATTTTTAGTTTAACTGATGTTGTACCAAATCTGAGTCACCATAGCATAGTATGTGTTTGACACCTATTTCTTTTGCAATGTGCAAGCCGTGAAGCAAAGCTTCGTATTCTTCCACGTTATTACTGGCGTTGAAGTGTATTTGTAATACATACTCATAGTATCACCTTTTGGGGATTTTAGCACTACACCAGCTCCACCTCCTTTTTTCATCTTGGATCCGTCAAAGTGCATGAACCAATATTCCGACTCCAGCATTGGTGTGTTTTCTATTTCTTCTCTCCAATCAGCGACGAAATCTGCCAACGCCTAGGATTTTATTGCCGTCCGGGGTTGGTACTTAATGTCGAACGCGGCTAGCTCGATGCCCCATTTGGCTACTTGTCCGGTTGCGTCCGCATTGTTAATAATATCTCAAGTGGTGCTTTACATACCACTGTTATGGAATGCCCTTGGAAATAATGGCGGAGTTTTCGAGAAGCAAAAAACACGCCATATGCCAGCTTTTGATAGTGTGGATACCTTTGCTTTGACTCAGAGAAAACTTCGCTAACATAGTATACTGGATGCTGATCCGGTATACTTTGTTCTTCTTTCCGCCTTTCCACAATTATCACAATGCTGATAACCCTGTTTGTTGCTGTAAGATACAGTAACATAGGTTCTTCGTCTTTTGGGGATGCCAAAATCGGTGCTTTCATCAAGGTTTCTTTCAGCTGGGTTAATGTTTTGTCCACCTCTTCTGTCTATTCAAATTTGTCGGATTTCTTCAACAATTTGTATAGTGGAAGAGCTTTATCTCCTAGCCGGCTTATAAACCTGCTGACTGCGGCTGCAGAACCCGTCAATCTTTGTACATCTTTTAAACACGTAGGCTTTGTGATGTTCAAGATTGTCTTGATCTTTTCTGGGTTTGCTTCGATTCCTCTGTGAGCAACGATAAAACCTAGAAGCTTTCTAGAGGGAACCCCGAATACACATTTTAATGGATTCAACTTCATTTTGTAAGTGCGTAAATTTTCGAATGTTTCTCGTAGATCTTCAAGGAGTGTATCCTTTTCCTTGGAAACGACGGCAAATCGTCCATGTAAATGTGTACGTTTTTGCCAATCTGACTATGCAAACAACGTTACATGCAACGCTGGTATGTTGCACCTGCGTTCTTCAAGCCAAAAGGCATGGTTATGTAATAGTATGTTCCATACGAGGTTATGAAGGAAGTTTTGATTTGATCTTCCTCCTTCATACGTATTTGATGGTACCCGGAATAAGCATCCAAAAAGCATAAAAGCTCAGAGCCAGGAATGGCATCTATTATTTGATCGATTCGTGGTAACGCGAACCTATCTTTTGGACACAATTTGTTCAAGACGGTGTAATCTATACACATCCTAAGAAAAGTACTATCTTTCTTCGGGACAAATACTGGGTTCACAGACCAATCAGTATGTATAACTTCCCAGATAAAATCTGTTGCTAAAAGTCGGATAATTTCCTTGCCAATAGCCTTCCGCCTTCTTCTGTCAAATCGACGGAGACCTTGTTTGACGGGTTTTGGTCCTGTAATCACTTTGAGTTGATGCTCAGCAAGTTCCTTGGGTACACTCGGCATGTACGCAGGACACCAGGCAAAAATATCCCAGTTCTCACGGAGGAACTTGATGAGCGCGCTTTCATATTTGTCGGTCATCCCAGTCCCCACTACAACAAATTTTGTCGGATCTTTGGGATCTAGGATAACCTGTCTTGTATTCTCGGAAGCTTTGAAACTGTCTGTCGACTTCTGGCTTTCTTTTCCTGCCGGCATTTCTGTCGGCGATACTTCTTTCGCCAGCTCTTTCAATTCCTTCTTTGCTATCACTTTTTTGGCACAAAGGGCGTTTCTTTTTTTTCAGCTCGTTTGCCAATTTGAAGTCTCCCGATATGGTGATTACTCCTCCTTTTGGCCCTGGAATCTTCAGCTTGTTATAAATATAACATGATCTTGCCATGAATTTGGCGAAAGCTGGACGTCCGAGTATTGCGTGTTATACACTTTCGAACGGCACCACCTCGAAAGAGATTTTTTCCTGTCGGAAATGCTCTTTTTCTCCAAAGGTTACATCTAGGGAAATTTCTCCTAGGGAATGTGCTTGTCTGCCCGGGACGATGCCGTGGAAACGTATGTTGCTATGATTGAGCTGGGTCTTGGAGATTCGCAGATGTTTCAGTGTATCCAGGTACATGATATTGATACTGGATCCTCCATCCATCAGCACTCTTTTTAGCCTAGTGTTTTGAACAATAGGGCTTACAATTAGAGCTTGTGTGCCGGGTTCTGGGATATTTCCAGGATGATCAGACTGATCCCAGGTTATTGGCGTATTCGAGTACTTCAAGAATTTGGGGGTTGGTGGAACAGCCGCGTTTATTTCTCGAAGTGTTCTCTTTGCCACTTTTGCTGAAGGTGCTGCCCGAAAAGTTAGGTTACATTCTCCATCAACTTTCGGGAATTTTGGTTCGCCTTTTCGCTGGGGCCGATTCACTGTCTTCTTTTTCAGCTTCTGCCTTTTGCTTGGAGAATTTCCTCTTGGAGCTCTTCTCCTTGTTCCTGGATCCTGCAGTGCCTTTCATGTGCTTATTAAGCCGACATTGCATATTGGTATGGGTAGCTTTCCCGAATTGCGAATGGTGGACACCGTTTTCCGACTTAATCTTTTCCCACTCTTCCTTTGAGTAGGAGATAAGTTCTGTGCTTCTTCCTTTCCATTTGCTGCCATTATCCTTTCCAAAGGCTAGATTAACTTCTTTGGGCTTTGGCTGTGCTTCTGGAGTAGATTTTTTCTCAGAACGAGGCGCCTTTTTGGCCTGGGCTAAAGCATCAATATTTCCACCTCTCGCTCTAATATTGTCTACAGCCGCTGCATGCTCATTGGCGGTAGTAAGCATAGATTCGAGATCTTTGTACTCCTTTGAACCAACCATGAACGGTACGAGGCCGGGTTTTAAGCCGTTGATGAAAGCATGCATTGCTTGTACATCACTTACTCCAGAGAAGATGTTTTTCATTGCAATCCATCTTGAGATAAAGTCGACATACGGCTCATCTTCAAACTGGATGCAGCGGTTTAGCTGGTTGATGCTCTTGGGGCATTTGTATGTTCCCCGGAAATGCTGAGTGAATACGCTAGCCATATCATCTCAACTATCCACGGTTCTTGACGGAAGCCCGTTGATCCAATCTCTGGCTCCATCCAGCAACATTAGGGGGAGGAATTGTACCGCCTCTAGATCTGTTCCTTTGTTAATCTAGACGGATGTATAGTAGTCTGAGAGTCAGGTATATGGGTTTGTACAGCCGGTATATTTTTGATATGTTGGACCAACTTTGGCAAAGCCAGAATGTAGAGTTATTCTTGGGATCCTGTCAGTGAAACACTTAGGTCCAAAGTATAGATCATCTCTTTCCGCTTTATCAGCGTGAACGGAATATCTGCCCGCTGAATGGACAGAAGGGGATCTACTCCTTTCTTTACCATTGTTGTGCGAGTGCGCTTTTCTGGGGTTATCCCTATTTTGTCTGTTATCGTGTCCTTTGGAATGAGGCGGAGTTCTACTCCTTGGCCTTTCTTTATTCCTAGAAGGAGTACGGGATCTCTCACGCCTGTGAGGATTTTCATGTCTTCCGGCTTTTTCAGCTGGGCGTTTCGGAGGCGGCATTATTTTTTCGTCTTTCCGGTTTTGTTCCTCCCGATCTTTATGATCACGGGGTATATTTCCGCCTTTCAGCATATGGGATCCCGTTATGGACGCTTCATCCCTATTGTCCGGGATTTTCTTGTCCTTCTTAGGATCTCCCTTTTTGTCCTTAGAATCACCTGAATCTCTAGGTTCTCCAGGTCCAGGTGCTCCAGCGGCGCAAGTGGTAGTTTTGCATAGGGCCGAGTCGTCATGCAACTTCCCTGATCTTGCCTGACCTCGCTGTTGTTGTTGCTGTGCTTTACCCAGGAAAGCGTACACTCCTTGGAGCTTTTCGTCTTTGGAATACAGATCATCATTAAGGATAGCGAACGCGGCTTCTGCGTTTTCGGTTGCGGTCTTGTAGATGCGTTCTCCCTTAGCGTTTACGGCGTCCACCTATCGTTGCCAGGAAAGATTTTGCAACCGTTCTTTTGCTGGCAGTATATCCGGCCTTGCGATTCTGGGTAATCTCGTGGGTTTTATCCCGGACATATTCCGTCTTTCAAATTCTTCGATTTCCTCATGTTTTGGTTTAACAGTAGCTTGGGCTTTAAGGAGATTTTCTTGCGATCGGAATAGTTGTTGCTGCTGCCGCATAATGGCTTGCCTTCGGCTTCTAGCACTTATGGTGGCTCGTATGGTCCAACCGGGGTTTTGATCAAATCGAACTCGTCCTGTTCTAACAATCCTAGAACAGGGATTTCTTTCTTTTTCTTCTCCACAGGTGTGACTCCGCTTGCTCCTCCTGCTTCCAGGTTTTGGTTGGCATTATCTGCCAACTTTTTCTTCTGGAGTTTGTACCGAAGTTTCTTGGCAGTCTTCTTTTTCTTCTTGGAAGAGGGAGGCTTTTTGCCAGGTTCTTCTTCTGTCAATTCCTTGACATCAGGATAGATGGGACTGGTTTCGCCGTCCTCTCTTTCCTCATCTGGTGTAGGTGTTCTGGGGTCTTCATCGTCTTCGGCATCCAAGTTATTAGTCGGTTTTGCCATAAGTAATTAATGGAAGCCCCCTGCATAGATTTAACCTTTCTTTCGAAAGCATCTTCATCTTCCTCTTCTGAATCTATGTCTTCAGATCCAGGTTCTGACTCCAATCTTGCCTCTATGGCAGCTAGCACAAAGCCGGCTTCCGAGTTCGCCGTTTCATTGGTGGGTGTCGGATCTTCCACTTGATTTGTGGGATTGTTGTTTTCTGCTTCTTTCACGGGATTGCTTACTTCCGTATTTTCAGCGACCTCGGATTGCACCATGCCAATAAAGTGAGATATGATTGCAGGCATCTCCGAAGAGGCAGCAAATTCAGCGTTTTGGCAATCTGAGCAAAATCCGGTATCATAGTTTTCTTCAACTGGGTATAGGGCGGGTGGGATAAATTTACTTCCACCACAGAATCCCATTGCTTCTGCAGTTAATCCGATAAAGATGTTTGCAGATCCAATCGGTAAAACGCAGGCACTTACCAGATGATTCCGTGCTGGCATGTACGATCCATTGTCGAGGAAGCGCCCAACGTCGTTGTCGAATTCCAAGCGTCCGGCAGTTATAGTACTGCCGATTCCGTCGAGTATCCCCGATCGAAACATAACGCCTGACGTCGCTGGCCCCACGGTGGGCGCCAACTGTCGAGACATCGTAGTAGAGTTCATAGACGGGGGTGCCATGAGTCTACGGGTAGAGACGTGGGGGGACGTGGTAGTACGGCAACCAGGAACACCAAATTTACCCAGGTTCGGTACGTCGCAACTAGGCGGCGTTCCTACTCCTGCAATCTCACTAAATCAGGGCTGAAGCCTGAAGTATACAAAGTACAATGTGAGTAGGGTTTCGCTAACTCGACGAGGATCAACTTCTCGGCGAGTTGGCTTCTAGCTAATTGTCCATTGCTTTCTTCTCTCCCGTCCGGCTTTATATAGATAGCCGGGTTAGGGCTTACAGAAAGGAAACCTAGAAGACTACGGTAAGTATCTAACTTGGAAAGCAAGAATCCTCCTTCTACTCCAAGTCGCACCCCTTGGGCCGTGGTCCGGGTTCTTCTAGAATCCGACTTCTGCGCGTGAGCTTACTGGGCCGCTTAATGGACTGTGATCCATTACCAATCAGGTAACCCTGGTAATCCGGCTCTTTAGGACAATGCCGGATATACCCCTAATCGGTATATATCCGACAGACGGGGTAGAAATCCCCTTACCAAGTAGCCTCGGACAGAGGCGGATCTTCAGTCGAGGCCCAACGGCGTCCACATGTTGGCGGGACCTGCACAAGCCTTCCATCCCTATCTGTGGGCGGGGTTGCTAATCTAATCGTCAGACAATTTCAGGTGGTTGGCTTGGATTCACCCGAGGCCCAACGACTTCATATGCTGGCTAAACAAATTTCGGCATGACTTTTAAAACATGATCAGGATCGGCTCGGCAGTTTTCAGTGGACTCATCTGTAGAGAGAAGAAATCCACAAACCACGAAGGGTGCATTTCAAGACTTGACGGGTCATAAATCAATCTTCGAGGGGCATGTCAATTCCAGCGGGACAGACAATGATATTCCAAGCCTTGAAGGTTGTATGTCTAGTCTTCCGACTACCAATTATACTTCCATCGATACCCAGAGATATGCAAACCCGACTCACAATCGAATCTGGGGGAGTATTTTCACGGTGTGATTTAGTTTTTCTCTTGACGAATCGCCCTAGGTGAGGACCACCGTGTACATGGCGGGTCAGATCGCACCGGCAACATCCTCACCCTCCTTTTCCCGGATTTATACGGGCATCCTTCACCATATTGTGTATCACATGACAACCTTCCAAATCATGAGTACCATGATAAGAACACCAAGCATCACAATTCTTAATAGCCAATTCTTCTGCAGACTCACGCTTGTAGGTGAGCTGATTATCCTTGCCAACAAGAACAATCTCCAAATAATTCCCACATAGCCCCGGCTCAGGGTGTCCAGGAGTCTTCTTCCTGTCAGAGAGCGTTTACCTGTGGCATATCTGGCGAAGAAGAACCGAAATCCATGTGTCCATAACGAGATCTGGAGCTTAGCGGTAGAAAACTAGGAGGAGAATAAGTCATTAGTGCCCGGAGAGAAGGATAAATGTTGGATACGCCGATCGCTAGACGCTAGGGAGACCAAGGGAGATCGATGGGAACTTCCTCAACAGCTCGATGCCCCGCCTTCCTTTTACGCGTCATATTAAAACTTGATGTAGATGAAGCCGGCGAGGAAGAAGAGCTAGAAGCCGATCCAAGCACTGGCACGCCTGATGTCGTGTCCTAGATTCACAAACACCGACGGTTGGGAACCCTCTTTATAGATTCAGCAAGGGGCGCTAGGAGGGATGGATCTGCTTCGAGCGTTGAGCTCGCATACCAATTATGTGGGACACTTTGTTGACCCAGGTTTAGGCCGTCCTAAGGCTAACAGCCCTAATCCTACATTGATTGTTTTCATGGCGGAGAAAATAAGTTAGATGGATATAATCTGGTGCCTCCAATCCTTCTAGGGGAAGTGCACGGGGTTAAAGAAGTGTCGATCCAGCATGGCTAATCACCCATCTCTTCCTACCAACTCAGGATCAGATCCAGATCTAGCCGAGCTCTCGGCTAGGGTTTCGCTACCTACTCTCATGTGAGACAGATGGAGGAATCAAAATCCTTTCTACTAGAGGCCGCATCCCTCCCTTTATAGTGTAGGTGGAAACCACACTGTACATGCCTTGCTCAAGGGGTTGGTGGAGGCATATGATCTAAGATGCCATCTATGGAAACTTGTGGATGGCGCCTGAAGGAGGTGGAATCCTTTGGAAGGTGACGGAAGCATGTCGCCATTTCCGTCTTCCCGCCCAAAACCGGTCGGGGGGTGTCGGGGTAAAGGCAAGTGCTAAGGGCAAGATCAGAAGAGACCTTCAGCAGGGTAGCTGGCTACCCGGTACTCGCTACCCGGTCGACTGCTATTCGGCCGTACACGCTGATGGCCAGGAGGAAGAATCAAGGAAGTTATTCTCCTCCGAGTAGAGGAAGTGGTCCGAGTAGAAATGGCGGTCTCCTACTCGGGCCAGAAGTCAAAGGAGCCGTTCTGACACAGGACCCCGCGTATCCTGGGTTCGTACTGGAGCACTGTTCATCTGCAGAGCGCGTGCTTATCCGCACCAGGGTGTCAGCAGGGCGTCGCAGGTTAGGGGGGCCCATCCCGTGACAGTGTCAGTGATAACAGATTAGCTTCTTGGTTTTGCACAACGACTTTCCACACGGAGACAAACTTGGAAGCCAAAGCTGTCAGCGGGAAGCTGGAAGTGTGCAGTGTGCACACTATGTCGACATCTTGGCTGTATCCGGCTGGGCACCAGTATATAAGGTGCCCTGCCTCCTCCTGCGCGAGGGACGACACGAGGAGAGGCTACAATTACATAGGGAGAAGTGCGGCTACTCGGTTGTAAGCAAAACCTGTACTGTGGCTACTCGGTGACACACGAATACAAAGATAGAAAGGCAGGAGTAGGGGTTTTACCTCCACACGAGGGCCCTGAAGCTGGGTAGATCCTGTTGTTTACAGTGTTAGTTTCATCCTCACGCGGCTACTCGCTGCATGATCCCTCCCCGAGCGCCTCCAGCGTCCATCGTCCCCACATCTTTAGCCATCCTATGGCATCTGCCGTGACACCACCACGACAGTTGGCGCCCACCGTGGGGCTACCAGCGGCGCTGGCTGGAGTTTCCGTTCGAACGGGATCGATTTCTGCTACCGGAGAGAGCGTGGTCTGTGGCCTCGTCCACTGATTCGGCTCCTTCGACTTCGTCACCGACAACGCCGGCGATTTCAGCGGCAGGGCCATGCCGGAGGGCGGCTCGGTGCTCTCCTTCGGCTCGCACCTTGTCTACGTCGCCACCGTCATCGACCGCGAGTACCCCGAGCAGGTGCATGTCGCGGAAGATCCCCCTGCTGTTCTCGCTGCCCGCGGAAAGCCAACAGGCTGTTCTGCGGACCGCGTGGAGGTGATGATGACCGGTCCTGCTGCTGATGCCGGGAAGGGCGTGGTTGCAGCCGCGGGGGTCATCGAGGATCTTGACGGTGCGAGTGCTAGCGGGAGAACGCACAAGCCCTACGACGCGCCTCACAACATCCCGGGCTACATCCCTCCTTCCACGACATCGACGATACCGGCATCCGCCGTGCGGGTGGGCATGCCGCCTCCCACCGAGCTCGAGCTCATGACCATGCGGGCGCAGCTCGACCGGCAGCGCCAGGAGCTGCTCGCCGAGCAGGCGGAGCTGGATAAGGTTAGGCTTGAGCTGAACCTGGACCAGAACGAGTACAACCGAGCTCACGACTTTACGCCCGTGGTGAGGAGGCCTTCCAAGGCAGGCGCTACGCGCCGCAACCTAGGCACCGAGATGGCAGCAGTTGGTGAAACTGCTGGCCAAGCCGCTAGCCAAAACACCGCCACCACCAGACCCAAATACAGCACCCCCGCCAAAACCCTTAGAGCTGCTGAAGCTGTAGCTGCTAAGTTGCCGCATCTCGCTGGTGATGCGCGCGTGAGGCAGCAGGAGAGGCTCAATGAGCTAGTGCTAGAGGCTGCTAGGCAGAACGAGGAGTTCCGGAAAGCCAACCCGGGTGCTGGAGCTTCTCAGGTGATGCATTCGCATGCGGCCAGATCTAACGATCAGGCTTCATCACCGCATCCCAGCCGTGAGAGGGACCGAAGTGGGCATTCCGGCAGAGACAGGCAGATGCAGGTGTACGACCCGGCTGTCGCCGCAAAACGGCACGCTGTGCCGCGACAGTCCGGTCAAAAACACAACACTGTAGGAGCAGGCTATCAAGCCCATAAAGCTCAAAGCCAGGCGCGAGATGGAGATCGCCCAGGTCCTTCTCGGCATCAGGTTGCTCAGCCTACTCGGCAGAGGCAGCATCCACGTGCAGTCGGACCGGCCGCCAACCCGGTGGAGCAGCCTGCAGTCGTGCAGGTGGACAGATATGATGATGGCTACTCGGCTATGGGGTTGGCTGGCTATGACATCCTGGATCGCGTGGGTGAGCGCGTGCTGGAGCCCAGTGACGCCAGGCACAAGCTGGACCGGATCAGCCTGTCCGCGCAACTCGAGAGCAAGGGGCCGCCTGGCCCAGAATGCTTTGGCCCCCGCATCATGACGGAGCCATCCGTGAAGCAGTTCCAGCTCGCTAGGGGGACCAAGTGCTATGACGGCAGCACCAAGCCGGAAGATTGGCTCAATGATTATGTCACAGCCGTGCACATTGCAGGTGGCAACCGGAGATGGGCCGTGCGCTACATCCCGCGGATGCTTGAGGGACCAGCAAGAACTTGGCTCACCAACCTGCCCAAGCACAGCATCAACTGCCGGCTTGACTTCGCGGAGGCGTTTGTCAGCAACTTCACCAGCACCTACCGGAGGCCGAATAGGCCGCAGCAGCTATCCGCTTGCAGGCAGCGGGAAGAGGAGACGGACCGAGAGTATCTTACTCGGTGGAGTACTCTGAGGAACACTTGTGCGGGTGTGAACGAGGCCCAGGCCATCACTTGGTTTGCGCAGGGCCGCAGGCATGGCAGCATGTTGTGGCAAAGGCTGCAGAGAGAAATGCCGAGTACTCTGGCTGAGACCATCCGGATTGCGGATCAGTACGCACTCGGCGATCCAACTCAACCTCTGCTCGATGCTGCTGAGCCGAGAAGAAACTACAACTACAACAACAGCAAGCGCAATGAGTTCCGCAACAAGCGCAGAGGAGACCGGATTGATACCCGGTACGATCCGGAGGAGGTGAATGCTGTGGCTACTGGAGCTGGGAGTAGCCAGAGGCCAAAAATTGTTGGAGCCCAGTACGGGCAGAACCAGAATCAGGGCCAAGGCAACAAGAAGCCATACAGCGCTTCCCAGCAGGGTAGCAGCAACTCGGGTCCGGCACCAAACTTTGTCTTCAAGGACATGAAGGATGACCCGTGCAGCTTCCATACTCGGCATCCCGCAAGACCCGCCGACCACACTACTCGGCAGTGCAGTTGGTGGGAGGAAATCAAGAATGAGGGCCTGCCTCCCCCTCCTCCTCTGCCAGCTGTGAATGCCGCGGTGCAGCCTGCTCGCGCACCCGCTGCTCGGCCTCCAGCTTTCTCGAGAAGAGAGAATGTGAACCAGGTGGCTTGAGGAGCCAACCGCCACTTCAACAACGATGGTTACCGCAACAACAACAACAACGACAACTACTACACCCGCAACAACAACAGAGGCAACAACAACAACAACAACCAAGGTAACAACAACAACGACAACAATGGTGGTGGAGACCGCAACCGGTACCAGGAGCATCACGAGAGCTACATCATCTTCACCTCTGAGCCTGTCGACAAGAAGTCTCAGCACAGGCGTGCCATGGAGGTCAATGCTGTGATCCCTGCTGTTCCTCACCACATGCACTGGTGCAACCAAGAGATCACGTGGTCCAGAGCAGATCATCCTAAGGTGATGCCCAACCCGGGTAGCTACGCCTTGGTGCTGGATCCCACCTTCTTGGGTCCCGAGAAGAACGTGAGGTTCAGCAAGGTATTGATTGACAACGGCAGCAGCATCAACATTGTGTACAGAGACACGCTTGAGAAGCTCGGTATGGCCGAGAACATGCTGCTACCCAGCAAGACCACTTTCCATGGCATTGTGCCAGGAGTCTCTTGCAATCCGATTGGCCGAGTATGGATAGACGTGCTATTCGGCACCAGGGAGAACTGCCGCACAGAGAGCCTGCAGTTCGAGGTGGTTGATCACCAGAGCCCCTACCACGCCCTACTCGGCAGGCCTGCTCTGAGCAAGTTCATGGCCTCTACTCATACTGCATATCTGAAGATGAAGATCCCTGGTCCCAATGGCGTGATCACCATCTCTGGTGATTACAAGAAGTCTATGGAGTGTGCCTCTGCTGGTTCTCAGTTGGCGGAGTCTATGGTGATTGCTGCCGAGAAGAAGAAGATGTACGAGGTGGTGGCTATGGCGCAATCCGCGCAAGCTGGCGCGCCTGGCATGCCGAGTTCCCAACACGGGACGGTGTTTCAGGCATCTCAAGAGACGAAGAAGATCCAGGTCGACCCTGAGTTTCCCGACCGTGTTGCCATCATTGGCTCCGGGTTGGGGGAGAAATAGGAAAGCGAGCTCATCCACTTCCTCCGTGAGAATCGGGACGTGTTCGCCTGGTCCAATGAGGATCGGTCAGGTGTCCCGAGGGAGTTGGTTGAGCACTCGCTACATGTGCGTCCTGACGCCAAACCAGTGAAGCAGGCTATGCGCCGTTTCGGAGATGAGAGAAGGAAGGCCATCGGTGACCAGATCACCAAGCTGCTGATAAGCAATTTCATCATGGAGGTGCTGCATCCGGATTGGCTAGCCAACCCGGTCATGGTTGAGAAGAAGAAGGAGGACCCCAAAGCCGCTACCGCATGGCGCATGTGCGTCGACTACACCGACTTGAACAAGGCCTGCCCCAAGGATCCTTTTCCGCTACCTCGCATCGATCAGGTGATCGATTCCACTGCTGGTTGTGAACTGTTGTCTTTCATAGATGCCTACTCTGGTTTTCATCAGATAGCTCTCAACCCCGCTGATCAAATGAAGACTGCTTTCATTGCCCCGTACGGGGCTTATTGCTATCGTGTCATGTGTTTCGGATTGCGGAACGCGGGTGCCACTTATCAGAGATGCATGCAGAAATGCTTGCATGATCAACTCGGCAAGAATGTGCAGGTGTACGTAGATGACATTGTCATCAAAACGAATAAAACACATACTCTGCTTAGTGACCTTGAGGAAACCTTTGCTAACTTGCGCAAGTATAAGATGAAGCTGAACCCGAGTAAATGCACCTTTGGCGTCCCGGCTGGCAAGCTACTCGGCTTCTTGGTATCCAGTCGGGGCATTGAGGCCAATCCTTCAAAGATAAAGCTATTGAAAGCATGTCTTTGCCGAGATCCCTGAAGGATGTGCAAAAATTCACTGGTTGCTTGGCATCTCTGAGTCGTTTCTTGGGCAGAATGGGCGAGAAGGCCCTGCCCTTGTATCAATTGATGAAGAAAAGCGACAAGTTCGTCTGGACACCGCAAGCTGATGTGGCATTCAAAGAGCTAAAGGCAATGTTGGGTAGCGCTCCCATCTTGGCTAGCCCGCTACCCAAGGAGCCAATGCTGCTATACATTGCTGCAACCAATCGGGTGGTAAGCGTGGTGATTGTGGTGGAGCGAGAAGAGGAGGGCAAAAGTGTGCAGCGGCCAGTATATTATCTCAGTGAGGTGCTGTCCAGCTCCAAACATAACTACCCCCACTACCAGAAGATGACTTACGGTGTGTACCTGGGCGCCAAGAAGCTGAAGCACTATTTCCAGGAACACCCCATCACTGTGGTGAGTTCAGCTCCCATCTCGGATATCATGGGCAACAAGGAAGCAAGTGGCAGAGTAGCTAAGTGGGCAATCGAGCTAGCCGCCTATGCTCCCGCGTATGCGAGAAGAGAAGCCATCAAGTCTCAGATTCTGGCAGAAATTCTTGTGGATTGGGCTGAGGTGCAGTATGAGCCTCCTACTCCGGTATCCAACTACTGGAAGATGCACTTTGATGGCTCCAAGATGAAGGAGGGCCTTGGTGCCGGCGTAGTTGTCGTGGTGGTGTCACGGCAGATGCCATGGGATGGCTAAAGATGTGGGGACGAAGGACGCTGGAGGTGCTCGGGGAGGGATCACGCGACGTGTAGCCGCGTGAGGTACGAAGTAAACACTGCAAACAACACGATCTACCCAGGTTCAGGGCCCTCGTGAGGAGGTAAAACCCCTACTCCTACCTTTCTCTATGTATTCTGATATCTCACCGAGTAGCCACGGTACAATAGATCTTGCTACCGAGTAGCCTCTCCTCTCTCTATGTGATGAATTAGGTCAAGAACCTAGGGTTTCCTCAGTTCAATCTCAACGTTCCCTTATGCGATGCCTCACGCAGGAGGCGGCGGGGCACCTTATATACCTAGTGCCCAGCCGGATACGTCCAAACCTAGACAAGTGTCGACATAGTGTGCACATCGTCCTTCTTCCGAGTTCCCGCTGACAGCTTTGGTTCCTAATCTTGGCTGCTTCTGTAAAGTCGTTGGGCAAAACTAGGGGACAGACTGGTATCACTGTGCCAAGCACAGAGTAGGCCCCCCCTTATCCTGCGACGGCCTGCTTCCATGCTGTCACTGTCAGGCAGGCCGGTCCCAGATGAACAGTAGTTCGAATACTGCCAAGTACGGACCCAGGATACGCGGGATCCTGTGTCAGAACGGCTCCTTTGACTTTCTGGCCCGAGTAGGTTCCCGCCAATTTTACTCGGGCCAACTCTTCTACTCGAATGGACATAACTTGATTGATTCTTCCTTTTGGTCATCTTGAGGTGAGACCGAGTAGCAGTCAACCGGGTAGCAAGTACCGGGTAGGCGGCTACTCGACCAAACCTCTCTTCTGACAGTTGCTTTTACCACTTGCCTTTACCCTACTTGGGGGTAACCCCCCGACAGCAGTCCCCGAAGCTGGTAGAATCTTGCGAACTCGTTCACTAGGCTCTGCCAGCTTAAAACCAACCTTTGCAACACAGCCCTTGAACCTCAAGATGCCGAGTAAGAACTTCCGAGTAGTACTCCAAAAAGTGCCTTGAGTTTCCTGTCTTCCGAATAGCACCTGCTTTCTACTCTGTAACCGAGTAAAAAGACTTAGAGAATTTCTCCTCTAGCGTCTCTGCAGCGCAGAGCACAATCCAGCCTTCCGTGTCGCGACTGGACACGTGTCAAACATCCGCGACCCCGACGTCTCGTTGACCAGGACACGACGTGCCACGCGCCCAGTTTTTACGGAGCGGGCCCACCGGCTCGTTATGTCCCATCAAGCGAAGTAATATCCCACGATCTGGTCGTGGGATCAACTGTGGCCGTTACGCGCGCGTTCCGCGCTTGCGTGCGTTTCTATCCGGCCACAGGCCCCACCACACGGGAATCATGGCCACGATTGATCCCACTACCCCGATGGTAACGGTAGCCTGAGGCGAGGGTATTTATACCCCCGACGGTAACTTCCCCTTCTTCCTCCTCCGTGCTTTCCTCTCTCTCTGCCCTGTTCTTTCTTCTCCGCCGAGCTCTCCGCCGCCGCGCAACTGTTCGCGCCGCTGCGGATTCGTTTTCTCCACCCAATCTCTCCAACTCTCCGCCATCCACTCACCCCTTGCCATGGCTGCTCGCGCCGGCTGGGCTGGTTCGCACGTTACCGTCGATGACTGCGCCTGGCTCGTGAACACCCGGAGGGTTCCTCCCGGTGTTCAGTGCCGGCCGTCCGACGGCGAGCTCGTTCCGGCCCCGCGGGAGGGCGAGCATGTCGTCTTCCTCGCGCACTTCGCGCGAGGATTCGGCTTGCCGGCATCGGACTTCCTGCGCTCCTTCCTGGATCACTTCGGTGTCCAGATGCACCACCTCCCACCAAACGCCATTGTCTTCCTAGCCTATCACACCGTGGTGTGCGAGGCCTTTCTAGGCATCCGCCCCACGGTGGAGACTTGGCTGAAATACTTTCACCTCCGTCAGCAGAGTAAGGGGAAAAAGGACGGCGCGGCCGGTAGCAGTCGGGTAACCGACACCGGCAGCGCCATGATGCTGCAGCGGGCGGGAACCAACCATCCTCGCATCAAGGGGTTGGATTCCGTCTGTATGTGGCAGAAATCGTTCCTCTACGTCAAGAACATCCCCGCCACGGAAGGGGGACCGATAGTGGATCGCATCAATCTGCCCGCGTGGAGCAACCGAGCTCCAACCGGGCAGAATTGGAAGACGAAGCCCTCCAACGACCGCAACACGATACAGATGGAGGAGCAGCTCGCCTACCTCATCGGCCAAGGGCTCAGGAGCGACGATCCCGTCGCTTGCTGGATCAAGAATCGCGTGCTGCCGCTGCAGCGGCGCGCCCATCCAATGTGCTACCTGGGAGGCCCTCGTGATTGCACCCGCACGACCACACTCGAGCTCAGCGACGCGGATGTCGCCGATCACGCGAGGTCGATTCTGACCACGAGCCTCCCCGACGACTGGGAGTATGGCTTCACCCCTTTCAGTCGCACGAAGCCGATCCCCCGGGTACGTTCTCCTTATTCTGCTCTCAACATATGTCATCCGACTAGAAACTCTTCTCTCTGGGTTGCGACTAGCAATTGCCTTCTGCACCGAGTAGATTATTCTATCGAATTGCCTAGGCTTAGTATGCTTGATGTTTGCATGCCTTGTCGAGTAGCATACTTACGAGAAATACTTAGGCTCAATATGCTTGTTGTTTGCACGCCTTGCCGAGTAGGATATTTAGCAAATTTCCCTAGGCTTAGTGTGCTTTGTGTTTGCACGCCCATCCGAGTAGGATATTTAGCAAATTTCCCTAGGCTTAGTGTGCTTTGTGTTTGCACGCCCATCCGAGTAGAATGTTTAGCAAATTTCCCTAGGCTTAGTGTGCTTTGTGTTTGCACGCCCATCCGAGTAGAATGCCTTCACGCTACTCGGCTAACTTGCCATGTTTCTCTGTTTCTCCAGATCCTTGACCGCCAGCTTACTGAAAGCTGCGAGCGCTTCGAGGGCAATTGGTCAGATGACCGAGAAGAGGACGACCAGGCCTCCCTCGAGACCACGGATCAGATTAACCTCCCTCATTCTCCCACAATGGAGAAGCAGCGTGCAGGAACGTCCCTCCGCGACTGGTCCGAAGACGAGGATGCAGGTAATTGGATTTTTCCTGTTCTGTCCGCGAGAAAAACTGACCCTTTGTCTACTGTTTCTGAATCTTTCCTTTTTCTTCTCGATCCTTGCAGATGATGCCGATCCTGAGGACGGGGGAGAGGACGAGGATGAGGACGAGGCAACCTTGGTCGTCCGTCCTCTATCAATTGCTGCACCTGCTACCCGCAAACGGGCCGGCAGCGGTGCCCTAGAGCCCCCCGCCAAGAAGAAGAAACCCGCCGAGAAGACGACCAAGAAGGCGGTCGTGAAGAGAACGAGACGAACGATCCCCTCCACCAAAGCGTAAGTTTTCTTCTCGGTTAATTCCCAATTTCGTACTTTGCTGTTTCTCTTATTCTTCCTCTGCTTCCCTCTAATTTCTGATTTGTCCTTTCTCACCAGAGCTCCCTTGGATGCGAACGCTGCTTTCGCGCCCGACCAGGCCAAGAAACAAGCTTCCATTGACGTCGACAATGTTGTCGACCTCGAGGGCGATGGGGCCGACACCACCAACACGCAAGCAGGGCCTGAGCAACAGTCCCGTGCCGATCCAGAGGCGCAGGACGCCGCACACCAGGACAGGCCCCCTTCTCCTCCGGCTAGCACCGCCGAGGAGAACCAAGACCGTGACCAGGAGATGCACGATGATGACGCCGTCGTCGAGCGGCAAGAAGCTGAACATGAGCAGCCAGCCACAGGCGCTGCCGGACAAGAGGATCCCGCTGCCGAGCAGCGGGTAGAAGATACAGCCATGACCGAGGAATATCCCCTGAGCAGTGCGCAACCAGGCGCTGCACAGAGTAGCGCCCAACCAGATGCTGCACAAAGTAGTGCCCAACCAGATGCTGCACAAGGTGATGGGTCCGTGGCGCCACCCACTGATCCAGGCACTGCACCGCCAGATT
Source organism: Alopecurus myosuroides (assembly GCA_028641055.1). NCBI lineage: Eukaryota > Viridiplantae > Streptophyta > Magnoliopsida > Poales > Poaceae > Alopecurus > Alopecurus myosuroides. Next base: position 126,891,664 of record CM054061.1, on the reverse strand, counting down.
CCTCCTCGGTGCCGCAGACGAAGGACGCAGCCAGCCCTCCTGCCGGGCGAGTAACCAGGAAGCAAGCCCTAGATGCTGCCGAGAAGGAGGCGGCCGAGAAGAAGGCAACCGAGAAAGGGAAAGCCGAGAAGAAATCCGAGAAGCAGAAGATCGAGAAGCCAACTGCTCAGAAAGAGACGGCTTTGAAGCGAGCTACCGAGTTGATGCCGCCGCCCACATCATCTGGCCCGTCCCGTCAGGTGGCTATTCGCAATCCTGGCGCGGCTGCTGCCGCTGCTGCCGCTGCATCTGAGCATCCCTGCTACCCGGACTACATGGTGAAGGTTAGCCAGCAACACCAAATCGGCCTTTCCGTCGAGGACCGGAAGCTTGCTCTCACAAAAGAAAGGAAAGCCTTGGCGGTAAACACTAGGCCTCCAGCTCCCAATCAAGACAGGTCCACCTCCATTGCTTCCCGTGGACCCCAGACTCAGGCGATATCGTCCGAGAGCCTCGAGCAGGTACTCGACTTGGTTGGTTTCATTGATGCCAAGTGGGATAGCAGTATTCTCGGCAATACCAACTGGAATGGCACCACACTGGGCGACATCGATCATATGCGGGTCGACTGTAACAAGGTGGACTTGGGCTACAAGCCCATGACCGTCTCCTCCAACACCGCTACTCTTGCTGCCAAGATGTTCGTGCACCACAAGAACGCAGAAGATCTCGAGCAGTCTTACGCGGTAAGCCTTGACTTATCCTTTCCGAGTTGCATCTTTTCTTCTTTTCTATTCGTCTTCCTTTTCCTTAGCCATCACCCAGTCCCCGAGATTCTGGCCGAGTAGACGAATACTCTCTTGAGTGATCGTCTTCTCGGGTTGAATCTCAACTTCTTTGTCTAACTCTTTTCTCTTTCACTTCTCAGAATAGCGTTTTGAAACGGACTAACTTGCACCGTCAACTTCTCTGGAACCACGCTGTCGCCAAGAGGCGTATTGCTGCTCTCGAGAAGGAGAAAGTAGCTGCCGAGGCAGCCGACAAGGAAGTCATGAACAGCACCATGAGGCTGTCTGAAGTTGAAGGTACGCTTCTAGCTACGCGGTTCTTGCGTTTTCTGTTTACGCCCGCTTCTGCTTTTTGCGCTAACCATTTCTACTATGCAGGGAAACTGAAAGCCCTAGCTGACGAACACGAGAATTGCCGTGCCTTTGTTGCGAACGGCGAGACCACCATCAAGAAACTTGAAGGTAATCCACTGTCTACCCGGTTTGCCCTTGTGTATGTTTCTTTTGCTTTTCCGCTGATCGCGCTTTGCTCTTTTCAGAAGATCATAAGAAATTTGTTGAAGAACACCAAGCCTGCCTCAAACCTGAAGAGGTGCAGCAGCAGTTGTCCAGCCAGGCCGTTGAACTGGTAAAGGAGCACACTACGGAGATGGAGAAACTCCAACTCCAGCTGCAGAAGGCACTCCAGGATGCTCTCGACCTTGGCGCCGAGAGGGACAGAGTTATCGCCGAGAAGGCCAAGGCTGAGACAACTTTCAATGCCAAGATAAAAGCCCTCGAGCAGGAGTGCGAAGTCTTGACAAAGGCCAATGCTGGGCTCTTTTCTCAGCTGGATGGTCTGCGCTTGCTTGAGGAGAAGCATGTATCCAATGAAGAGGAATGGAAAATCCAGCTGCAGCAGCTGCGCCACGAGCTGCATAGTAAGTTTTCTCCTCTCTGCATCTCTTCTTCTCGGTCCTACCTCTTCTCTGATTCCGTTACTGAATTTCTTACTTGCCTTTCGCAGGAATCTTCCCTGACCTCGTGTCCGCTTGCGCGCCAGCTTTGGCCAAGGCCCAAGCAGCTCGTATTGAGAAGGGCGAGGCTGCGGACACCAGAGCCGAGATCGAGGACAGCCTGCTGGTGATGCGAGGGCATTTCGAACGCCTAGCCGGCGTGGGCACCGACCTGGTGCGCGTCGGCTTCGAGCTCCACAAGCTATTCTGGCCTGAAGATCCCGCGCCGACAACCATCGGTGGCCTTGCTCTGAAGCTGCGCAATGTGAAGGCCGAATTGAAGAAGTGGCGCGCCTCAGGAGCTCGGGCGGGTGCTGATTTGATGCTGCTCTGCGTCGCCTCCTGGTATGAGAACCTTAACATGGAGATCATCCGCGGGAAGCGCGACAACTCCAGGTGGGAGCGTGACCCCAGCTGTGTGACCACGCGCAAGCTGATTGCGCATGAGGTTGCAGAGTACGCTGACACGGCCACCTTCGTCGATGGGCTCCCTGAACCCGACACCGAAGTGGAGGAAGAAGAGGACGAGACTGCAGAGTCAGATCCCGAGCTGGCCTTCTTTGATTCTCCCGCTGGCGAGGCCGGGAAGGGGAAGGATGCGATCGTCGCGAGTAGCGACGAGGAGTACGAGGAGATCGACACCGCCGCACTTGATTTCGGCACCTCCTCAGGAGCCGCCCTCGACGACACGGTACGCCCCCAAGGCCAAGCTTCTGATTCTTCCTTGGCCACAGGGCCTGTCTCGGTGGCCACAGCCACCTCAGACCCGGTAGCCATCGAGCACGACGCCGAGATGGAGCAGTCCACCCCCGTCCACTCGGAAGCGGATGCGACCAACGCCAGTGCCGAAGAGGAGGCCGCGAAGACAGTTGATGCCAGCTCAGAGGCAGAGGCGACCAAGACCACCACCGAAAATGAAGCAGCCAATGCCAGCACCGACAACACCGCTTCCTCAACATGATTTTATCCTGCAAGCTTTTTACTCAAACACTTATCAGATCCCCGGGATGCCGGGAGCAAATGTATCAGACTATTTTATTCCGTTGCTACTCATTTTTATTCCCACTTTGTTATTTCCAACTTAATCAATTTGTTCAACCTGGGCTGGATGCCGAGTTGCGTTATCATGCGAGTCCCCGAGTTGCATTTCTTATTCACTCTCCCTTTTCGTCTCAGCTCTACCCGCAACTTATTGCTTTTTTGGTATTCGAGTCACAAGAGTTAAAGAGTAGAGCTGCAAATACTTAGCCGCTTAGAAACAATCATAGTAACGCAGCCCACCACTTAGCCGAAAAGACAAGTCACAGAACAGTAATAAAAGCATCCTACTCGGTTCCTGCACTCTTCTTTTCCACAGTAATTTTTCTTGTGCTCATGGACCTTTTGCTTGTTCTCTTGCTTGCCATGAAGCCGGGTTTCGGACAGCAGCAAAGTCGAAGAGTTGGCATGTAGGTTTAAACACAGTACTCAATGTACCTTTGAATTTTGAAGTAGAGCAACCGAATAGGCAAAAGGTAAAGCCGAGTAAAAACACTTAGAGCAATTTTTGGACGAGGGCAGTCCCCGAGATCAATTTCAGATTGCAGAGTAGAATTTCAACTCGGATAAGAGGGTACATACACATCTTTGCTTACGAATGAAAACGACGGAGTAGAGCTACATTCCAAGGGCGCTTGGTTTCCTCTCCAGATTTATCTGCCCTGTTCGCCTGTGGTGGGCGCACATCTACAAGATAGTAAGCATCGTTGTGCAGTGCTTTGCTCACAATGAAAGGCCCTTCCCATGGAGGAGACAACTTGTGCATCCCGGTTGTGCGCTGCACAAGCCTAAGGACCATGTCTCCTTCTCGGAAAACCCTTGGGTTCACCTTTCGGCTGTGATAACGCCGCAGGTTTTGCTGGTAGATAGCCGAACGTGACAGAGTCAGCTCTCTTGCTTCTTCAAGCAGGTCAACGTCGTCTTCTCGAGCTTCTCTCGCCTCCACCTCAGTGTAGAGGGTTACTCGGGGGGAGTCATGCTCTAGGTCTATTGGCAACACGGCCTCAGCCCCGTATACCAAGAAGAATGGCGTGTAGCCGGTTGACCGGTTAGGGGTAGTCCTTAGACTCCACAACACCGCTGGCAACTCGTCTAACCAACACCCAGGTGTTTTCAGCAGTGGCTCCATCAGCCTTGGCTTTATGCCTGCCAGTACCATGCCATTTGCTCTTTCAACTTGCCCATTGGAAGCGGGATGCGCGACTGACGCAACGTCTAGTCGGATATGCTTATCTCTGCAGAACCGCACCATTGCTCCTTCAGCAAAATTTGTGCCGTTGTCGGTGATGATACTGTGCGGGTAGCCATATCTCAGGATCACATCCTTCACGAATTTCACAGCTGTGGCCCCATCGCACCTCCGAATAGGTTTCACTTCAATCCACTTGGTGAACTTGTCCACCATGACCAAGATGTGAGTCATGTTGCCTCTAGCCGGCTGGAAAGGCCCAACCATGTCCAAACACCAAACAGCAAATGGCTAGGTGATAGGAATTGTTTTCAGCTCGGAAGCGGGCATGTGAATCTTACTTGCGAACATCTGGCAGCCAGTGCACTTCCTCACGATGTCTTCAGCTTGCTGCAGAGCTGTGAGCCAGTAGAAGCCATGCCGAAAAGCTTTCTGTACTAGTGCGGGAGAAGAGGCATGGTGCCCGCATTCTCCTTGGTGTATCTCTACCAGGATCTCCTCTCCTTCTGCTGGATCCACACAACGTTGTAGCACGCCAGTGGCACTTCTCTTGTGCAGCACATCTCGGACTATAGTGTAGCCCTTGGATCTTCTCTGAATCTGTCTTGCCGTCACCTCATCTTCTGGCAGAGTACCGTCCCTCAGAAAGGATAATATGGGCATGGCCCAACTCGGTGTCTCCCGTGTGGGAAACACTGGTTCGTCCACTTCCATTGGGACGGGTACCTCTGGTTGCTCTTTAGGGGTGGGAGCACTTCTCTGAAGTCCAGACCGATTAGCAAGGACTTCCTCAATGAATGCGACAGTCCCCGGGTTAAGGACGGCAGTCCCCGAGTAAGGAGTGGCAGTCCCCGGGTAAGGAATGGCAGTCCCCGAGTAAGGAGTGGCAGTCCCCGAGTAAGGAGTGGCAGTCCCCGAGTAGGGAGTGGCAGTCCCCGAGTAGGGAGTGGCAGTCCCCGAGTAAGGAGTGGCAGTCCCCGAGTAGGGAGCGGCAGTCCCCGAGTAGAGGACGGCAGTCCCCGGGTTTCCTGTAGCATTCTCCCAGTCAATCTCCATGGGATCAGATTCCTCACTTGGCAGAGAAGGAACAAATATGGACTCCGAGTTGGGAGAAGGCTTGATGGATGGCTTCCTCAAATGTTCCAAGGCGATTCCCGCCGGGATGGATTGCCGAGAAGATCCCAACTTGGATAACTCATCTTCCGCTTCGTTCTCTGCTCGGTGAATGTGCTGGAACTCACAGCCTTCGAAGAACCCAGTCATAGACTGCACCAGGAAGCGATATGATGCCATGTTGGCATCCAGAGCATCCCATGTACCAGAGACTTGCTGCACCACCAGATCTGAATCGCCATAGCATATAATGCGCTGCACGCCAACCTCCTTTGCTACTCGCAAACCATGCACCACTGCCTCGTACTCTGCTACATTGTTGGATGCCTTGAAGTGAATCTGTAGCACGTACTTGAGTTGATCTCGCTTGGGTGACGTAAGCACCACACCAGCACCAAGGCCTTCCTTCACCTTTGAGCCATCAAAGTGCATCTTCCAGTAGTTAGAAACTGGAGCAGGAGGCTCATACTGCACCTCGGCCCAGTCCACCAGGAATTCCGCCAGAATCTGAGACTTGATGGCTTCTCTTCTCGCATACGCGGGTGCATACGCGGCTAGCTCGATTGCCCACTTGGCTACTCTGCCACTCGCCTCCTTGTTACCCATGATGTCCGAGATGGGAGCAGAGCTCACAACCGTGATAGGATGCTCTTGGAAATAATGCTTTAGCTTCTTGGCGCCCAGGTACACGCCGTAGGTCATCTTCTGGTAATGCGGGTAGTTCTGCTTGGAGCTGGATAAGACCTCACTGAGATAATATACTGGGCGCTGCACACTCTTGCCTTCTTCTTCTCGCTCCACCACTATCACCACGCTGACTACTCGGTTAGTCGCAGCAATGTACAGCAGCATTGGCTCCTTGGGTAGCGGACTAGCCAAGATGGGAGCACTAGCCAGCATTGCTTTCAGCTCATTGAATGCCACATCCGCTTGCGGAGTCCAGACGAACTTGTCACTTTTCTTCATCAATTGGTCAGAGGCAATGCCTTCTCGCCCATTCGGCCCAGAAAACGGCTCAGAGATGCCAAGCAACCAGTGAATTTCTGCACATCCTTCAAGGATCTCGGCAAAGACATGCTCTCAATAGCTTTTATCTTTGAAGGATTGGCCTCAATGCCCCGACTAGACACTAGGAAACCGAGTAGCTTGCCAGCCGGGACACCAAAGGTGCATTTACTCGGATTCAGCTTCATTTTGTACTTGCGTAGGTTAGCAAAGGTTTCCTCCAGGTCGGCAAGCAGAGTATGTGTTTTATTCGTTTTGATGACAATGTCATCTACGTACACCTGCACATTCTTGCCGAGCTGGTCGTGCAAGCATTTCTGCATGCATCTCTGATAGGTTGCACCCGCATTCCTCAAGCCAAAACACATGACACGATAGCAATAAGCCCCGTACGGGGTAATGAAAGCAGTCTTTATTTGATCAGCGGGATTGAGTGCAATCTGGTGAAAACCAGAGTAGGCATCTATGAAAGACAACAGTTCACAACCAGCAGTGGAATCGATCACCTGATCGATGCGGGGTAGCGGGAAAGGATCCTTGGGGCATGCCTTGTTCAAGTCGGTGTAGTCGACACACATGCGCCATGCAGTGGCAGCCTTGGGATCCTCCTTCTTCTTCTCGACCATGACCGGGTTGGCTAGCCAATCCGGATGCAGCACTTCCATGATGAAATTGCTTATCAGTAACTTGGTGATCTGGTCACCAATGGCCTTCCTTCTCTCATCTCCGAAGCGGCGCATAGCCTGCTTCATTGGTTTGGCGTCAGGACGCACATGTAAAGAGTGCTCAACCAACTCCCTCGGGACTCCTGGTAGATCTTCATTGGACCAGGCGAATACATCCCGATTCTCACGGAGGAAGTGGATGAGCTCGCTTTCCTATTTCTCCGCCAACCCGGAGCCAATGATGGCTACGCGGTCGGGGAACTCGGGGTCGACCTGGACCTTCTTGGTCTCCTGAGATGCCTGGAATGCAGTCCCATGCTGGGTACTCGGCACACCTTGCGCGCCAGCTTGCGCGGATTGCGCCATAGCTACCACCTCATACATCTTCTTCTTCTCGGCAGCGATCACCATCGACTCCGCCAACTGGGAGCTAGCAGAGGCACACTCCATGGACTTCTTGTAATCACCAGAGATAGTAATGATGCCATTGGGACCAGGGATCTTCATCTTCAGATATGCAACATGGGTAGAGGCCATGAACTTGCTCAGAGCAGGCCTGCCGAGTAGAGCATGGTAAGGACTCTGATGATCCACCACCTCGAACTGCAGGCGCTCTGTGCGGCAGTTATCCCTGGTGCCGAATAGCACATCGATCCACACTCGGCCAATCGGGTTGCACGAGATCCCGGGCACAATGCCATGGAAGGTGGTCTTGCTAGGCAGCATCATGTTCTCGGCCAGGCCAAGCTTCTCGAGCGTGTCTTTGTACACGATGTTGATGCTGCTGCCGTTGTCGATTAGCACCTTGCTGAACCTCACATTCTTCTCGGGACCCAGGAAGGTAGGATCCAGCACCAAGGCATAGCTACCCAGATTGGGCATCACCTTGGGATGATCTGCTCGGGACCACCTGATCTCCTGGTCACACCAATACATGTAGTGAGGGACAGCAGGAATCACTGCATTGACCTCCATGGCACGCCTGTGCTGTGATTGCTTGTCGACTGGCTCAGAAGTGAAGATCATGTAACTCTCATGGTGCTCTTGGTACTGATTGGAGCCTCCGCCCCCATTGTTGCCATTGTTGCTATTGTTGTTGTTGTTGCCCTGGTAGTTGTTGTTGCCTCTGTTGTTGTTGTTGCGGTTGTAGTTGTTGTTGTTGTTGCGGTAGCCCTCATTGTTGAAGTTGCGGTTGGCTCCTAAAGCCACCTGGTTCACATTCTCTCTTCTCGGGTACACTGGCGGCCGAGCTGCGGGTGCGCGAGTAGGCTGCACATTGGCATTGGCCGCTGGCAGAGAAGGAGGAGGAGGCAAGCCATCACTCTTGATCACATCCCACCACTCGCACTGCCGAGTAGTGTGGTTAGCAGGCCTCGAGGGGTGGTGAGTGTGAAAACTGCATGGGCCATCCTTCATGTCATCAAAGACAAACTTCTTCGGCTGCTCGGAGTTCCCGCTACCCGACTGAGAGGTGCGAAATGGCTTCTTGTTGCCTTGGCCCTGGTTCTGGTTCTGCCCGTAGGCTCCAGCAGGTTTCTGCCTTTGGCTGCCACCAGCCCCAACAGTCACTGCATTCACCTCTTCAGGATCATACCGAGTATCTACCCGGCGCTTGTTGCGGAACTCGTTGTGCTTGCTGTTGCTGAAGTTTCTTCTCGGCTCAGAGGAGTCCATCAGTGGCTGAGTAGGATCACCAAGTGCATACTGATCCGCAATCTTGATAGTCTCCGCCAGAGTGTTCGGCATCTCCCTCTGCAATCTCTGCCACAACATACTGCCATGTCTGCATCCCTGCGCAAACCAAGTAATGGCCTGTGCTTCATTCACACCTTCACATGTGTTCCTCAATGTACTCCACCGAGTAAGATACTCGCGGTCTGTCTCGTCTTCTCGCTGCCTGCAAGCGGATAGCTGCTGTGGCCTATTCGGCCTCTTGTAGGTGCTGGTGAACTTGCTGATGAAGGCATCCGAGAAGTCCAGCCAGCAGTTGATGCTGTTCTTGGGCAAGTTGTTGAGCCAAGTGCGAGCTGGACCCTCTAGCATCTGCGGAACATAGCGCACCGCCCATCTTCTGTTGCCGTTCGCGATATGGACCGCAGTGACATAGTCATTGAGCCAATCTTCAGGCTTGGTGCTGCCATTGTAGCTCTTGGTGCCCCTTGCAAGCTGGAAGTTCTTCACGGACGGCTCGTTCATGATGCGCGGGCCAAAGCACTCGGGGCCAGGAGGACCCGTGTTCTCCAGCCGCGCCGACAAGCTGATCCGGTCCAACTGATGCCTCGCATCTCCAGGCGCCAGCATACGCTCGCCAACACGATCATGTACATCATAGCCAGCCATCTCCATAGCCGAGTAGCCATCATCATACCTGTCCACCTGCACAGCTGCAGGCTGCTCCACCGGGTTGGCGACTGGTGCCACTGCGCGCGGCTGCTGCCTCTGCCGAGTAGGCGGAGCAGCGGGGCGCCGAGAAGGACCTGGACGTGCTTCATCTCGGGCCCGGCTTTGAGCTTGATGGGCTTGAGAGCCTGCTCTTGCAGCGTTGTGTTCCTGCCCGGGCTGCTGCGGCACAGCAAGCTGTCTCGCGGCAGCAGCCGGGTCATACACCTGCATTTGCCTATCTCTGCCCGAACGCCCGCTGCGTCTCTTCTCGCGGCTGTGATGCGGGGACGAGGCCTGATCGTTAGATCTAGCCGCGTGCGAGTGAACCACCTGCGAAGCCCCAGCACCCGGGTTGGCCTTCCGGAACTCCTCATTCTGCACAGCAGCCTCCAACACCAACTCGTTGAGTCTTTCTTGCTGCCTAACACGCGCATCGCCATCTAGGCGAGGCAACTCGGCAGCTACAGCCTCTGCCGCTCTAAGTGTCTTGGCGGGCGTGCTATATCTGGGCCGGGTGGAGGTGTTTGCGGTGGCGGACTGAGCAGGAGCCTCTACAACTGTCGCCATCTCGGCGCCAAGGTTGCGCCGAGTGGCACCTACTCTGCTAGCCCTCCTAGCGACTGGCGTGAAGCCGTGAGCCTTGTTGTACTCGAGCTGATCTAGACTCAACTCCAACCTCACCTTATCCAACTCCGCCTGCTCGGCAAGCAGCTCCAGGCGTTGCCGCTCGAGCTGCTCCCTCATGGCTAGGAGCTCGATGTCGGTGGGAGTTGGCATGCCAGGTCGCGTAGCCGACGCGGGAATAACCGTGGAAGTGGAAGGCGGCAAGTTGCACTCCTTCTCGTAGGGCCGGTGAGTCCTGCCACCACCAGCCGGTGCAGCAAGATCCTCGACGACGGCCGCAGCGCCAGTAGCGGCTGCGCCAGTGTTTGCCGCCGAGCCCGTCACCATCACCTCAGCGCAGTTCGCAGAGCGGCACGCGGGCCTTCCGCGAGCAGCGATCACTGCGGGAGGATCCTCCGCGTCATGCACCAGCTCAGGGTACACGCGGTTGGCGACGGTGGCGACGTAGACGAGGTGAGAGCCGAAGGAGATCACCGAGCCGCCCTCCGGCATGGCCCTGCCGCCGAAATCGCCGGCGTTGTCGGTGACGAAGTCGAAGGAGCCGAATCTGTGGACAAGGCCACAGACCACGCGCTCCGCTGAAGAAGATCCCGTCCGAACAGAAACTCCAACCAGCGCCGCTGGTTGCCCCACGGTGGGCGCCAACTGTCGTGGTGGTGTCACGGAAGATGCCATGGGATGGCTAAAGATGTGGGGACGAAGGACGCTGGAGGTGCTCGGGGAGGGATCACGCGACGTGTAGCCGCGTGAGGTACGAAGTAAACACTGCAAACAACACGATCTACCCTGGTTCAGGGCCCTCGTGAGGAGGTAAAACCCCTACTCCTGCCTTTCTCTATGTATTCTGGTATCTCACCGAGTAGCCACGGTACAATAGATCTTGCTACCGAGTAGCCTCTCCTCTCTCTATGTGATGAATTAGGTCAAGAACCTAGGGTTTCCTCAGTTCAATCTCAACGTTCCCTTATGCGATGCCTCACGCAGGAGGCGGCGGGGCACCTTATATACCTGGTGCCCAGCCGGATACGTCCAAACCTAGACAAGTGTCGACATAGTGTGCACATCGTCCTTCTTCCGAGTTCCCGCTGACAGCTTTGGTTCCTAATCTTGGCTGCTTCTGTAAAGTCGTTGGGCAAAACTAGGGGACAGACTGGTATCACTGTGCCAAGCACAGAGTAGGCCCCCCCTTATCCTGCGACGGCCTGCTTCCATGCTGTCACTGTCAGGCAGGCCGGTCCCAGATGAACAGTAGTTCGAATACTGCCAAGTACGGACCCAGGATACGCGGGATCCTGTGTCAGAACGGCTCCTTTGACTTTCTGGCCCGAGTAGGTTCCCGACAATTTTACTCGGGCCAACTCTTCTACTCGAATGGACAGAACTTGATTGATTCTTCCTTCTGGTCATCTTGAGGTGAGACCGAGTAGCAGTCAACCGGGTAGCAAGTACCGGGTAGGCGGCTACTCGACCAAACCTCTCTTCTGACAGTTGCTTTTACCACTTGCCTTTACCCTACTCGGGGGTAACCCCCCGATAGTAGTGCTTACGTCACCCAAGCGAGATCAACTCAAATATGTGCTGCAAATCCACTTCAAGGCATCCAACAATGTTGCAGAGTACCTGGCTGTGGTACATGGCTTGAAAGTAGCAAAGGAAGTTGGGGTGCAATGCATCATATGCTATGGCGACTCGGATCTGGTCGTGCAGCAAGTTTCTGGCACTTGGGATGCTCTGGATGCCAACATGGCGTCATATCGCTTCCTGGTCCAAACCATGACAGGATTCTTTGAAGGCTGCGAGTTCCAACACATCCACCGAGCAGAGAATGAAGCAGCTGATGAGCTGTCCAAGTTGGGGTCTTCTCGGTAGTACATCCCGGCTGGGATTGCCTTGGAGCATTTGAGAAAGCCATCCATCAAGCCATCCCCCAACTCGGAGTCCATTTTCGTTCCTTCTCTGCCTGATGAAGAAGCAGTTCCAATGGAGATTGACTGGGAAGGTGCAAAAGAGGACCCGGGGACTGCAGTCTCCATCCCGGGGACTGGCGCCTGCAACCCGGGGACTGCTCCTCCTTACTCGGGGACTGCCCCTCTCAGCTCGGGGACTGTCGCATTCCTTGAAGAAGTCCTTGCAAACCGTTCAGGGCTGCAGAGAGTCGATCCCAACTCAGAAAAAGACGCAGCAGTGGCCGTTCCAATGGAGGTGGACGAACCAGTGTTTCCCGCACAGGAGACGCCGAGTTGGGCTATGCCCATATTATCCTTTCTTAAGGACGGCACCCTCCCAGATGATGAGGTTGCTGCGAGGCAGATTCAGAGAAGATCCAAGGGCTACACCATCTTCAGAGAAGTGCTGCATAAGAGAAGTCCCACTGGCGTGCTGCAACGCTGTGTGGAACCGGAAGAAGGAGAAGAAATTCTGGTGGAAATACGCCAAGGGGAATGCGGGCATCACGCCTCTTCTCGGGCTCTAGTCAAGAAGGCTTTTCGGCATGGCTTCTTCTGGCTCACTGCTTTGAAGCAGGCTGAAGATATCGTGAGGAAATGCAACGGCTGCCAGAGATTCGCAAATAAGATCTACATGCCTGCTTCCGAGTTAGAAACAATTCCCATCACTTGGCCGTCTGCTGTCTGGTGTCTGGATATGGTTGGTCCCTTCAAACCGGCTAGAGGCAACATGACACACATCTTGGTCATGGTTGACAAATTCACCAAGTGGATTGAAGTGAAGCCTATTCGGAAGTGTGATGGCGCTACTGCTGTGAGTTTCCTGAAGGATGTGATCCTAAGATACGGCTACCCGCACAACATCATCACAGATAACGGCACGAATTTTTCCGAGGGAGCCATGGTGAGATTCTGCAGAGATAAGCATATCCGACTAGATGTCGCGTCTGTCGCGCATCCCGCATCCAATGGGCAGGTGGAAAGAGCAAATGGCATGGTGCTTGCAGGCATAAAGCCAAGGCTGATTGAGCCGCTGCTGAAAACACCAGGGTGTTGGTTAGACGAGTTGCCAGCGGTGTTGTGGAGTCTAAGGACTACCCCTAACCGGTCAACCGGCTACACACCATTCTTCTTGATTTACGGGGCTGAGGCCGTGTTGCCAATCGACCTAGAGCATGACTCCCCCCGAGTAACCCTCTACACTGAGGCGGAGGCGAGAGAAGCTCGAGAAGATGACGTTGACCTGCTAGAAGAAGCAAGAGAGCTCACTCTGTCACGTTCAGTTGTTTACCAGCAAAACCTGAGGCGTTATCACAGCCGAAAAGTGAACCCAAGGGTTTTCCGAGAATGAGACATGGTCCTTAGGCTCGTGCAGCGCACCGCCGGGATGCACAAGCTATCCCCTCCGTGGGAAGGGCCGTTCATTGTGAGCAAGGCTCTACACAATGATGCGTACTACCTTGTAGATGCGCAACCATCGCAGAAGAACAGGCCGGATAAAGCTGGGGAGGAATCTAAACGCCCCTGGAATGTAGCTCTACTTCGTCGCTTTCATTCATGAGTAAAAGTGTGTATGTACTCTCTTATCCGAGTTAAACTCCTACTCTGCAATCTGAAATTGAACTCGGGGACTGCCCTCGTCCAAAATTGTTCTAAGTATTTCTATTATGTTGTATCTCTGTTTATTCGGTTGAACCACTCAGAATTTCAAAAGCATACAAAGTAGTGTGTTTACACTCACCGGACACTCTGCGACTCTGCTGCTGTCCGCAACCCGGCTTCATGGCAAGCCAAAGAGTCAATGAGCACATGAAAAATTGCAAAGGGAAGGACGCGTGTGGCAACCGAATAGAGTGTTTTTTACTCGTTTTTGTTAACTTTTGTCGGCTTTGTGGTGGGTAGCGTTACTATGACTGTTTCCAAGTGGCTAAGTATTTGAAACTCCAACTTTGAACTCTTGTGACTCGAATACCAAAAAAGCAATAAGTTGCAGGTAAGAGCTGAGATAAAAAGGAGGAGTGAATGAGAAATGCAACTCGGGGACTCGCATGATAACGCAACCCGGCATCGAGCCAAAACTGCTCAAAGTACTAAGTATAAAATATCAAGTGGAATAAAAACTGAGTAGCAACGGGAAAGATAAATTGTTTGATACATTTGCACCCGGCATCCCGGGGATCTGATGAATGTTTCAGAGCGTAAGTTTTTCGGGAAGGAACTAGCTCGAGGTAGCAGTATTCTCCGAGTTGGCGTTGGCTGCGTCCGCTTCAGGGTTGGCAGCAGTTTGATCTGAGGTGGCGGTGGCCACCGAGATGGGGTCGGACTGAGTGCGGGGTAGCACCGCGTCCCCGGCTGCCGTGCCGGAAGATGAGCCCATCTCGGGAGCCGCACCCAGGGTGGCGTCTTGGCTCTCGATCTCCTCGTCGCTACCCGCGACGGCCTTGTCCTTCCCCTTCTCGGCGCTCGTCTCTTCAAAGCAGCCCAAGTCTTCCGACTCGGTTTCCTCGTCGTCATCTTCATCGCCCTCGCTTTCCGCCTCCGTGTCAGGCTCAGTGAGGCCCTCGATGAAGCGCGCGGTAACGGCGTAGGAGGCGATCTCGTACGCGACTGCCTTGCGGCGAGTCACGCACTCGGGATCTTTCTCCCACTTCGAGTCCCGGTGCATCTCGAGGATGGTATTGAGATTTAGATTCTCATACCAGCTGCAGATGAAGAGGAGAAGGATGTCGGCGCCTGCCCGAGCTCCGGATGCCCGCCACTTCTTCAACTCGGCCTTGGCACCGTTAAGTTTCTCGGCGAGCGCGCGGATGGTTGCTGGCGCAGCATCTTGTGGCCAGAACAGAGAGTGCCGGTTGAAGGCGGTGCGCACCAAGTCAGTGCCCAGGCTCCTAAGTTGCTGGAGCTGGGTCTGCATGCTCGAAAGGTTATCTTCAATTGAAGACTTGGTTTCCGTGGGCAGCCCTTTCTCTGTTCGGATCTTTTGCGCCTTAGCCAAGGCAGGCGTGCAAGTCGAGTAGAGGTCGGGAAGGTTTCTACAATTGCTATCAGAAAAAGATTAGAGACAGAGGCAGAAAAGAAATGCAAATCAAGCCAAACAGAAGAAGACGGAAACAAGCGGATGCCGAGAAGCGAGAACTTACTGTTGAGCTCGCAGAGTAGCGATTCCAGCTTCTTCCTCCAGGCCTCCTCATCCGCGATGTGCTTCTCCTCAACCTTGCGGAACTCGGCCAGCTGGCTCATGAGGTCCACATTGCTTTTCTTCAGCACCTCGTTCTCCAACTCGAGGGCCCGCTGCTTGGCCTTGAAGGCTGCCTCCATCTTGTCCTTCTCAGCAGTCAGGTCTACGGCGTCCTGGAGGGCAGTCTTCAGTTGGATTTGGAGCGGCTCCATCTCGGTGAGGTGTCTGTTCCTGAACTCTACCTCCAGGTCCGCAATCTGCTGCTTCAACTCGGCGGGCTTCAGACAGTCAAGATGCTCCTCACGGAACTTCTTGTACTCTTCTGCGGACAGAATCGGCACAGTAAGCAGGGTAGCCAAGAGAAAGGAGTGAATTAACCAAGAAGACGGCAACCCACCTTCAAGTTCCTTAATCTTGCTTTCAGCAGATTCAACGAAGATATGGCAGTGTTTGTGTTCCTCTGTCAGCGTCTCAAGTTTGCCTATAGAGTAGAAGGAGTTAGAGCAAAGAGCACATACGAGCGTAAACTGAAAACGCATTAACCGAATAGCTAGAAGCTTACTCTCAAGTGCTGAAATTTGGAGGGCACGATCCAGGGCTGCTTTCTCCGTTTCAGCATCGGTCTTGCGCTCCGCTTCCAGGGCCTCAAGGCGCCTCTTAGCGATGGAGTGGTTCCAGAGCAGCCGCCGGTAAAGGGTGGTCCTCTTCAAGAGGCTATTCTGAGAAGGAGAAAGAAAAGGAGTTAGACATTGTTTTGAAGATTTGGCCCGAGAAGACGGCAACTCGGTTGAGTACCCGTCTACTCGGCCCGAATCTCGGGGACTGGATGATGGATAAGGAGAAAGAGGAGAATGGAATAAGAAGGGAAACTGCAACTCGGAACAAGAAACCGCAACTCGAAAAAAGCAAACAAAACTTACAACATAGGTCTGTTCGAGATCTTCAGCGGCCTTGCGGTGGACATACATCTTGGCGGCCAGCGTGCTGGTGGTGGACGAAATGGTCATGGGATTGTAGCCCATGTCCGCCTTGTTCCAATCGATGCGCCAGTGATCCAGCGGGCCCAAGGCCAGGCCGTTCCAGGTCTTGTTGCCAAGGACCTCGCTATTCCACTCCGCTTCAATGAAGCCTACCCGGTCGATCATCTGCTCAAGCCCCTGGGACACCACCTCAGTCTCTTGGATGTCCCGCGAGTAGATCGAGAGGGGCTTGTGCTTTGCTGGCAACTTGGAGTCCACCGCCGTGGCCTGCTTGCCCTTCGTAATAGCAAGCCGCTGCTCGGTCTTGCTCAGACTGATGTTATGCTGCTTACTCATATGCACCATGTAGGGCAGGTAGCTAGGCGGCTCCTGGGCGCTTGATCCCGCAGTTGCGCCTGCCGAGCTGCCAGTAGCGCCAATGGTGAGCTGCCCAGTCGGCGCAGCAGGCTTCGCAGGTAGTTTTTGTCGTGGGATAATCACGGCAGACGTTACCGGGGGTAACTTGTCTTGGGGCAAATCGACTCTGGTGTTTGGGAGAGGGTTTAGCTCAAGGGAAACCATGGTGATATGCGATCAGGTAGCCGGCAATCAAGTCTCCGATCTGAATATATTATCTCAACTTTCGTGTTACAATGGATACTCGATATCTCGTAATCTCGTCTAATCTAACCCTAGGGGCCGGCTTATATAGTACCCGGACCCCCTAGCTTACTATCCAAGGCGTGCTCGGAATCCTACCCGGACACTGCTTACAAACCCTAAACTTCCTTATCGGAACCCACAATCCGGGTTACGAGGCCTACACTCCTGGGCCTTCTAGAAGCTCCTTTTCCCTAAGCCGGGTCTTGCGCAGCGTCCTTTGGCCGAATTACACCTTGGCGTTGGCATACCGGGTTATCATCCCTCCATCAGTAGTCCCCAGAATAGCTTGGGCTTCACGAGATCCTCCTTGAAGCGCACGCTATTCCCTGCAAAAATAACAAATATACAAGTTCATAGAGGCCGGGTTAGGTTGCTTTAATAAACAGCTAGGCCTAACTCCATTGGTGGTCCATATAATAACCCGGCTTTCTCTGAATCCATCTTTACTTCTCCGGGTCAATGTTCCGAGGAAAATACAGAAGACCCGGCTTATTTCGCTCGTTAATTGGTCCGGATATCGCGGAAGGGATTTACTTCCTATCATTTCCGGATATCACGCATGGGCACTTAACACGTATCCCAAAATTTCCGGACGGGTATCTCTTCCGAAAATTTTGGCTCCCGCCCACTTTGACCTAGTTTTCCCCACCCGTACCTATAAATAGATGCCCTAGGGGTGGTAACATAGCCCAACGTTCCATTTCTTCCATCATCTTCTTCCTCACTGGCGCTCTCTCACCCGAGCTTGCACAGTGCCGCCACGGAAACCTCGGGCACGCCGCCGGAGCTGAGCCGCCGTCAGCTGCGCTCACCCACGGTTCGCCCCACGCCGCCGCCAGTTTCCGCCGCCGCGCCCCCGAACTGCCCGCCGGGAGTCGCAAGGGGACACCACGAATGCGCCGTCTGCCGCCGTCGTGCCCTTCTCCAATCCACACCGGTAAGCTTCCTATCTCCATCGATTTTAGCTTCCAATTTCTCCGCTCGACCTAGATTGGATCTAGGTCCACCCGCGGGCCGTTTCTTGCTTCACGCCGAATTAGATCGCTCAACTCCACTCTAGTTTGTTCAATTGCTCAATAGTTGACCCCACAGCACTCTCCTATCGCTTGCAATCGTTAATTTCTCCGCGAAATTATCCGCAAACTTTTCCAATCTAGATGTAGTTCACCAAAACTTCCACAACTGCTCTTCGATACCCGGACATTCCACCACTTCCGGTTCTTTTATTCATACTCTAGATAAACAGGCAATCAACCTCTTTTCATAATTGCTCACTGATACTTGGATATCCCATAATTTCTGTACTACTCGTCGACACCCGGATAGTTCGTAATTTTCGTACTGTCTAGTGATACTCGGACTACTCATAGCTTTCATATTGCTTATTGACACTCGGATAACCCGTAGTTTCCGGCTCTTGTTACTTATGTTTGTATTCTTTGCTTCGTGCTTTGCAGACCGAACATATGGCTCCCAAGAACAAGGGGAAGCAACCGGCAAAGCCTAGGATGACCCAGTCCATATCTGCCAATTGGGCGCGGTCTTCCGTGACCCTGGCCAAGCTAGAGGAGCTTGCCGACTCAGGCGTTCTCCCTCCTCGGAAGGAGATCCAATGGAGGGTACCGGGTGATGAGACCCGGCCTACCCCCAATCCAGACGAGGTGATATGCTTTGTTGAGCACGTGATCCGGGGGTTTCGCCCCCCGGGTCACTCTTTTTCCGTGAAGTCCTCAGCCATTACGGCCTCCGGGTATTCGACATAGGGCCTAACTCTATGTTGAACATAACCCATTTCATAGTCCTTTGCGAATCTTACTTATGCATCCCGCCAAATCTGGCTTTATTTATCGAACTTTTCCAATGCAAACCGTGCCGCGAAAGCGGTGACGGGGCCCTCTTGGCCTGCGGCGGGGTTTCTAACCAGCGCCGTAAAAATTCACCCATGCCGACTCTCAGTCTTAACTCGCATGTTAAGCACTGGCAGCAATCTTTCTTCTATTGCCGGGACACCTCCCCACCCGGCGAGAGGAAATTGCTGGGTTATTCGGAGGGTCTCTTAGATCTTTCCGTCACTTTCAATGCTTTCGCCCCTGAGTCGGACAGGGAAGCCATCCAGCCCCTTCTAGCCAAAATAGCTGTTCTTTCTGCCCAAGGTCTCCTTGGGCTTAACATGGTTAAGACTTGGGTAGACTTCCGGATTCAGCCCAACTCTATTCGCTCAAAGCTAATGTGCGAATACTCGGGACATGTCACGGACGCGCTCCGCTATTCCTCGAAGAATTATCCGGCTGGCGATACCAACAAGACCATCAAGAGCTTCCTGACTGAGAAGCTGGAGGTGATCAAAAATATAGCCGGGTTAGCGCCGTTCACCCGGGATAACCCGGCTCCAGCGGTAAAATCCGACACTTATCCACTTATTCTTGTACTTTGGCTTGATATAACTGCTAACCCTCACTTTTATGCCTTTACCTCAGGCTGATAATGCTTTCTGGAATATCGAGACCCCTCCCAACTCCGGGAACCCGGAGGAAGAAGAAGAACCGGCTGACACAGATGAAGGTATCACCCGTGTTTCAGTCATCTTAACCTCTGTTACTTTGCTTTCCCATTTTTTCTCTTTTTCCGACTATGTATCTGTGCCTTTCAGGGATGGATGATAAGGATGACAAGGATGACCAGGGAGACCCGGAAGAAACTGAGAGTGACAAAAGCGAGGCTGAGCCGGAAGTCGAGGTCGGAGCCAAGAGGAAAACCCGGGGGGTCGTCTTCAAGGTTCCTTACTCTTCCATGTCCTCCAAACCCTATTCCTTTGATAATATGCGCGAACTTAACCGACAGTTATCCAATTCGCCACACTTGAAGGATCCGCCTCCGACCAAGCGCAGGGTAACCCGGAATTCCCCGGGTGATGATCCCCTCAACCCGGGTATTCCCACGTCCCCGGCTCGTCGTACTGGTACTTCTCCATCTCATCCCTCCAACTCACCTCAAAGACACCCTTCCCCCAACCATCCATTAGCCGGACAGCTCCGGGTCTCACTCTCGGATTCTGTGACAGCCTCGTCCGTGTCTAGCAGCGAACTTCCTGCAGACTTCGTGGTAAATGCCGGGTAAGTTATATTTCCGGCTAAGCAATATACTAGTCCTTTTGATAACCTTCAATTTTTGCTGCTAACCACTTCTCTCTTCTTTCCTTAGCGCCCAGGTCTCGATCAGTGACCTGGATAACATGGACACAGACAACCGGGAGACGGAGGGGCCGGTTGACGATATGGACGCCGCGACTGGCGGTGGTGGTGAAGAGAACCAAGAACAAGACCCCCTGACTGACTCGGCCCGGCAGGAAGCCGGGTGTCCCAAGCCATCTGAAGAAGCTGAGGACGACGACGTCGAGATCCTGGACACAAGGATGGGCACTCCCAATCCGGACACCCAGGCAACCCGGGTCTCGACCCCAAAGTCGGAGAAGATTCGTCCTCCGAGTGATCAAGCCGCCGGCTCTTCCGGTGTCAAGCCCGAGGACATGACCTTCACCCAGATGCTCGACGCCCTGCACACCTTGAGGGCTGACGAAGAAAATGTCCTTGAAGCCCTGATAGCCAAACATGAGGTAAATCCGAGTAATATTGCCTGTATATTTGTCTAGTCCCCAAGTTCCAAGTGAACTTATTGATAATTTGCTTGGAACTTTCATAGTTTATCCAACTGATAGTTTGCTTTTATCCGGCTAACCCTTCCTTGTGTTTCCCCCACAGGCCTTCGTGACCCACTCGGAGAAAGCATTGGCGAAGGCCACCAAACTCCTCGAGAAGGAGGCGACTCTACGTGAGTCGGCCGAAGCTGATGCCAAGAGGACAGGGAAAATCGCAAGGAAATATAGAAAGAGGGCTCATGCAGCAGAAGATGAACTGACCAAGATTTTCGTTCAGATTGCCAACACATATCGTGCTTTGACTGGTAACTATTCCTAACTTAATAATTATAACCTGGATTCTCATTCTGATAAATAGTCGGATTTCCTTACTCACTGCTTTTTTCTATTTTCTGCAGGTCCGGATGATGTGACTCCGGATGAAGATGATATCGCAAAGCTGAAAACCATCAAGAGCACGATCCGGCAACTCTGTGCCGGAACCAAATGGATTCTCCAGGATCTGAAGTGGCCGGGTGTTGGGCATGGTAACCTGAAGACGCTGCTGGACACGTGCTCCACTATCCCTGAGTGGATTGAGCACTGGAAACGCTCGTCCTGCCGGGTTGGAGTAACCCGGGGGCTTGCGCTGGCTAAGGCATATTTTCCGAAACTTGAGCCGGCCAAGCTCGTAGGCGGGTTTCCAGAGTTCAACCATGACGGCTCCAGGTTCTCAGTGAAGAACTTCAAGGCTATTCAGAAGGAGGTTCGTCACTCGGCCAGCATAATTGCCGATGGTTTGGATGTCAGTTCGATTACCCCAGCATATGATGCTGATGACAAGGCAGTTAAGTCGGATCTTCCCAAAGCCATACGATATGCTGGCCCGATGGAAGGCGGAGCCTGCTCAGGCGAGAGAAGAGGCCGCGAAGAAGAAGGCCGAGGCCGATTCTGCGCCTGCTACCTCCACGCCAGTCGTTCCTCCTCCCGCACGGGCCGGCACTACTGCTGCCCCGGGTGCTGCTGCCACCAAGAATGTTGAAGAACAAGGCAAGGAGCAAGACCCGGCTGCCAAGGGCAAGGGCAAGATGGACGACTCGGCCCAAGATGCCGAGTGAAATTTTTATCGGCAACCGTCTCGGGCACTTTATCCGGCCAATGGGCCTTTTGAAAACAATTATTCTTTTGATAGCGCGCCTGTGCGCTTTATGATACTACTATCCTGGCTTGTAATACGTTTTAATACCTTAATATATTTCGTGGCCCTTCTGGCCTTTTGCTTGAATTTGATATTTCTTGACTTTGGGCTTTTTCATCCCTGATTTTCCGACTTACTGCTATGGTTCCTTTTGCGAGACTCGGTTTCTGGGTCTGGTGGGTTTTGACTAGTGGGCTTTTTTCTAAGTCCCCAAGACTCGGATTTTTGGGTTTTTGAGCTGAATAGCTAAATAATTTGTTCGAATTCCCAAGTCCCCAAGGCCCGAAATTCCGAGTCTAGGGTGTTGGGTCTTTCAAAAGGAACAAATCGTTTCTACTAAGCCCAAAACCTAGAGCCGTTCACATAGGTTTTGAAGTTATGCTTAATAAACTTTGAGTTCCCGGTTATTAACCTTGTACTCTGCATAACTTGTGGTTTAGATGACCCTTTTGACCTTCTTGTACTATAAGCCGGCTTTCGCGTGGATAATCATGTCGCTATATCTGTACGAAGACAGGGTCAGGCAAGTCCCATTGGGCATCATGACTGATTGTAACCATACGCTAGCAAAGCATGCCACTTTAGTGCGAGTCACATCGAGTTTAAGTAAGAAAAGTCAAGAAAGTTTGGCTCCTTTGTCCGGTTATAAGCTTGCAGCCGTACTTATTACAAGTAATCGGCCCTTATAACTCATTGGCATCGTGGCCGGGTCTTTGAGTTTGCAACTGTGCTATTCAAGCAATCAGCCCCTAAGACCTATATATATGCAATTTACTAGAAAAACTAATATACTAAAAGCAATGAATAATACTTACCTGCAAGAAAAATAAGAACATAACAGAAATAGAAAAACTTGATAAGAAACGCACAAAAAAGGAACAATAGATTGTTTAACCATCTCTTTATTGATATGAAAATAGTTAGGTCAGCAAGCCGCCTCATTAAAAACCCTCCAGTCCCCTTAGGTACCCTGGATAGGAAAAGAGTGCGTCTGAAACCTGCTGCCTGTTACATCGTGTAATTCCACTTGGGAATCTAGCCTAAACTAGGTATAGTAGGGACGCAGCTGAGCTATGTTCCATGGTCTTTCTCTTTCTTGCATAGATGAAGTGGTACGAGCGGTGTCATTAACAGTAGCCGACTCTTCCCTTGCATCTACCAAGTAATATGATCCGTTGTGCAGATTCCGACTTATGATGAACGGTCCCTCCCATGGCGGGGATAACTTGTGTTTTCCTTCCTTTGACTGTACCAGGCGCAGAACCAGGTCTCCTTCCTGGAAGACCCGGGTTTTTACTCTCCGGCTATGATACCTCCTCAGGTCCTGCTGGTATATGGCTGATCTCTCCAAAGCTTGTTCCATGTGTTCTTCTAACATATCCACGGCGTCCTGCCGGGTCTTCTCGTTCTCCACCTCAACGTAAGCCGATACTCGAGGCGAGTCATGGATGATATCACTCGGCAGCACCGCTTCTGCACCATAAACCATGAAAAACGGTGTCATCTGAGTAGATCTGTTAGGTGTAGTGTTGATACCCCAAACCACTGAAGGTAACTCCTCAACCCATGCTCCAGCAGCTCTGATACATGGGACTCGCAATCGTGGCTTTAATCCACGAAGTAACTCCTGATTTGCCCTCTCCACTTGTCCATTGGCTTGTGGATGAGCTACGGAAGCTATATCAAGCCGGATTCCGTTATTACCACAGAATTTCTCCATCTCGCCAAGGGACATGTTGGTTCCATTGTCGGTAATTATACTGTGAGGATACCCGAACCGGTAGATAATCCTTTTCAGGAACTTAACTGCCGTAATCGCTTCACAATTAGTAACTGGCATAACTTCAACCCACTTGGTAAATTTATCGATAGCCACCAAGAGATGTGTCTTTTTGCAAGGTGACATGTGAAAGGGGCCAACCATGTCCATACCCCAAACGGCAAAAGGCCAGGTCAAAGGAATTGTTTGCAACTCCATAGCCGGCACATGGATTTGGCGGGCATACCTTTGGCATCCGTCGCACCATGCCACCAAGCGTTCCGCATCTGCTAAGGCTGTGAGCCAGAAGAAACTGTGCCTATATGCTTTGGCCACAAGGGACCTTGTGGATGCGTGATGCCCACAGTCGCCTTCGTGGATCTCTTTCAGGATTTGCCGGCCTTCTTCTGGTGCTACACAGCGCAAAAATACTCCTGCAGCGCTCCTTTTATATAACTCCCCATTGATGATGGAATAACCTTTTGCTCGCCTCAGAATTTGCCTTGCTAGTACCTCTTGCTGTGGTAACTCGCCCCGTGATAGGTAAGCCAGAAACGGCTCTGTCCACTCGGGAACAGTGCGTATTGTGGCCACGAGCTCCAAATCCGGGTCTTTGTTAGCCAGTTCTTCCTCAGACTCGGTTTTAACCGACGGCCGCCATAGCTCGTCCAGGAACACACTGGGTGGAACCGGCTCTCTGCGCGAGCCGAGTCTGGCGAGTGCATCTGCTGCCTCGTTTTTTCTTCTATCTACATGCTCCACCTCATACCCGGAAAAACACCCGGCAACCCGGTCCACCTCTCTGCGGTATGCTGCCATAGTTGCATCTTTTCTATCCCAAGTTCCCGAGACCTGCTGTACCACAAGGTCCCAATCTCCATAGCACCGTATCCTCTTAATGTTCATCTCCTTGGCTATCTTCAATCCATGCAATAATGCCTCATACCCGGCCACGTTGTTGGAACAATCAAAGTGAATCTGCAACATGTAGCTCAACTTGTCTCCTTTGGGTGATGTGAGCACCACTCCAGCTCCTGATCCCTCGTATTGCTTGGAACCATCAAAGTGCATTATCCAAGACTCGGAACTTGGAGTCATTGTGGGCATGCCTGTGTGAGTCCAATCATTAATGAAATCAACTAGAGCTTGAGATTTGATTGCTGACCTGGGCTCGTAGTTGATGTGATAATCTCCCATCTCAATCGCCCACTTGGCTATTCTACCTGTTGCATCCGAGTTTCTGATGATATCCGACATTGGTATAGAGCTAACCACTGTTATGGGGTGTTCCTGAAAATACGGCTTCAATTTCCGGCTGGCCATGAAGACCCCGAAAACCAGCTTCTGCCAATGTGGGTAGCGCTGCTTTGCTTCTGATAACACCTCGCTGACATAATAAACTGGCCTCTGAACCGGGTGATCCTTTCCATCTTCCTTGCGCTCAACGACAACCACTGCGCTAACCGCCCGGGGCCCCGCTGCAACGTATAGTAACATGGGCTCTTTAGGACCCGGGGCTGCTAGGACTGGTGCCTCAGATAGCTGCTTCTTTAGTGCCTCGAACGCCTCATCCGCCTCTTGGTCCCAAACGAATTTATCAGATTTCCTCAAGAGCCGGTACAAGGGTATTGCCTTCTCTCCGAGTCTTGATATAAACCGGCTCAGCGCTGCTACGCACCCCGTAAGCTTCTGAACATGCTTCAGGTTTTTCGGCTTTTTCAGACTCTGGATAGCTTTGATTTTATCCGGGTTTGCTTCAATCCCTCTCTCTGAAACAATAAAACCGAGTAACTTCCCTGCTGGGACTCCAAATACTCACTTTGTCGGGTTAAGTTTCATTTGGTATCTTCTCAGGTTCTTGAATGTTTCCTTCAGATCATCAATAAATGTCTCCGCTTTTCTGGTCTTGATCACCACATCATCCATGTAAGCATGAATGTTGCGTCCAATTTGGTCCTCAAAGCACTTCTGAATACACCGTTGATAGGTTGCGCCAACGTTCTTCAATCCAAAAGTCATGGTTTTGTAACAAAAGGCCCCAAAAGGGGTTATGAACGATGTTTTCTCCCAGTCTTCCTTCTTGAGCTTGATCTGATGATACTTGGAATATGCATCCAGGAAGCATAGTAGGTCACTTCCAGCCACCGCGTCTATGATCTGATCTATCCTTGGAAGTGCAAACGGATCCTTTGGGCAATGCTTGTTGAGACTCGTATAATCAATGCACATCCTCCACTCATTGGTCTTTTTCATCACGAGAACCGGATTTGCCAACCACTCCGGGTGAAATACTTCCATGATGAAGCCGTCTGTCAACAGCCGAGCAATTTCTTCGCCGATAGCCCTTCTTCTTTCCTCATTCATCTTTCTCAGTCCCTACTTCACGGGCCTGGACTTGGGATCAACGTGCAAACTGTGCTCTGCCAGCTCTGTAGGGATACCCGGCATATCGCTAGGCGTCCAAGCGAACACATCCTGATTTGAACGAATAAACTCCACAAGTGCTTTTTCCTGCTCATCGTCCAAGTTAGATCCTATGGCAAATTGCTTGGAGGGATCACCTTCGACGAAGGCCACCATCTTGGTATCTTGCGCTGCTTTGAATTTTGATCTCTCATCCTCAGTGTTTGGCCTCTTCAGCGCTGTCCTGTCATCCGGGTCTACTTGAGACCGGTAATACTTAAGCTCCTCCTTTCTACAGGCTTGTTCTGCCATTGCCGCATCTCCTTCGTCACACTCAGCCGCTATACCCCCGCTCCCATGTATGGTGATGGTCTGCTTAGGACCCGGGATTTTTAGCTGTAGGTACACGTAACACGGCCTGGCCATGAACTTGGCGTAAGCCGGCCTCCCAAATAGCGCGTGATAAGGACTGCGCAACTTCACCACTTCGAACGTGAGCCACTCCACCCAGAAATTATCCTTTGATTCTCCAAAAGCAACCTCCAAGGTAATCTTTCCTTCAGGGCACGCTGAGTGACCCGGCACGATCCCGTGAAAAACTGTTGAACTTTTCTGTAGCTGAGACTCCTTGAGACCCATGCGTAAGAAAGTTTCCCAATATAGGATGTTGATGCTGCTTCCACCGTCCATTAAGACCTTTTTCAGCTCATAACCATTAACCTGTGGCGCAACCACCAATGCTAGGACTCCCGGGTGTTCTATTCTTTCCGGGTGATCTCTTATGCTCCACGTTACATCTTGCTCGGACCACCTCAGGTATCTCGGGACAGCCGAGGAAACCGAGTTTACTGCCTTTTTTAGTATCTTTCTATCCTTGTTAGAAGTTCCTGTGGTGTGAACGTGGTATTGGCCCAATTGCTTGGGGTTGGCTTGGAAACCTCCAGCTCCTCCCTGGTTATTACCCGGATTCCCAACTCCCGGGTTACCTGCTGGGGGTGGGCCGTTGCCCGGGTTTCCACCCGGACCCGGTCCTCCTCCCCGGCCTGCACCTCGCATAGCCTTGTTCACTTCCTCGTTCTTCCATCTCTGCAAATCCGCACATTGCTCCAATGAGTGGTTAGCCGGCCTTCCGTTCCTGCTGTGTTTCGGGCACGCCATTCTGAAGATATCCCAGTTGTTACCCGGCCTTGGTGGCCCTTGATAATTTCCTCCGTTATGATTTCCTGCGTTGAAATTTCCTTCTGCCCTGGGCCTTGAAGACCCGGCTTCTGTGCTGGCGACAAACTCGGAATTCCCCTCGAACGGGCGCTTGTTCTGGTTGTTCCCATTGTTACCTCCATGGTTACCCGGCGTAGATCCATTGCCGGTTCTTCCATTATTGCATGTATTTTCTTTTGCTTTCTTGTCATCAACGTCCTCTTCCGTGGTATCCGTTGCAGCATGTTTGTTGCACGCATCCATTAGTTCTCCCATTGTAACCTCTGAAGCATTCCGACTGGATTTCATGCGAGTTAATTTCTGCACTAAAGGCGTATACTTGCATGTCTTGGCCATAGCCTGCAACGCGTCCTTCGGCTGAATATCTGTAGATGAATGCAATATCTCCATAACCCGGCGCACCCAGCTGTGCGCCGACTCTCCCTTCTTTTGCACACACCGTTCTAGATCGTCGATAGTAAACAACTTCCTGCATGTTCCATGGAAGTGCTTGATAAACGCAGTTTTCAACTCACCCCACGACTTGATAGATCCTTCCGGTAAATTGTTGAACCACAACTTTGCTGCTCCTTCCGACATCATTAAATACATGAACTTGGCTTGAAGGTTTTCAGACGCGTTGCGAATCGACATAGCCATCTCATAACTTCTCAACCATGTTTCTGGATCCATAGTCGGCTCATAGTTTACTACTTTACCCGGTTCCTTGAATTTATCCGGGTAAGGCTCAGCCCTGATGTTATCCTTCAGACACTTGGGCCCAGCGAGATTAGTCGGTACTGGCCTCACCCGGGAAACATGCGATCCTGCGGGGGGTACGGCTGGACGTGGCGCTACTGCTGGTCCGTGCACCGCAGACCCGGCCGCGGCTCTCCTAGCTCTGGAACTATCCACAATAGCTTGTGCTGCTGATACTGCTGGTGCTGCTTGCACGCGGGGAGGAGGCGGCATTTGCTGCTGCTCTGCCCTCCGTCGCGCTGAACTTGTTTGCATATTGCCGGCATTGCCATGTTGCTGGCTGATATAAGGTGTTCCATGCATTCCACTCCTATTATCCGGGTAATTAACCTGCTGAGCCACTGCCGTATGCAACAAATCGATCGCCCGTCGGGTCTGCTCCGCATGGGGTGACTCTCTTACGGGGATCTGATTCAATGCTAACGTTGCGGCATATACGTTATCCATGGGGTTATTGAAGTGACCTGGCAGCGTACGAAATCGTGATGGTGGTGGTGGTGGTGCTGTGTTGCCGACAGTGACCCCAGTCTGTAATGTGGGTAACCCGGCCTACACGGTTGCCGGCTGTCCTGCTCCAGTTGCCGGCTGATGCACGGTTTCCTGATTCACAACCGGAATCGGCTGATCGTGGGGTGTAATGAACAGTGCGTTAGGGTTTATGACTCCACCCATCGCCGGTAATCTTGTCTGGTATCTCTGGTGCACCCTGCTTGTCTCAGCCCGGAGCCGGTTTTCCAGCGCGTCCAGTTCGCGTTGACGCGTGGCTACCCCTTGCTTTTCTGCTTCCACATCCCTTCTTTGTTGCTCCAGCGCGCGGCGTGCTACCTCCAGGTCCCTGGCACGTGCCGCGGCGTTTTCCGGGGTTATCACAGTAGCTAACACTGTTGGGTCCAAGACAATATTGTTACTGAACAGGGCCGGGTGTTGCGGATTCGAAGGACCCGCCCCTGGCGTCCTGTTAGCCAGGAACCCAAACATATTTGCCTGCAGCTCGCCATCCGCCGCTCGGCTGGTGACTGAAGACGACTCTCCGTCAACCCGGGTCAGGACCGGATTTCCGTCAGCCGGATTTTGCTGCTGGGCCAATGCTTGCGCCGCTCCGACCGCGGCCGTAGTCACGTTCCCCTGATTGAGATTGGCTGCAGGGGCCGTGTAGACCGCGACCTGGCGCGCAGTGCTTGGCGAAGACTCATACTCCTCCTCATCGCAGCTATCTTCCTCGTACCGGTCCTCTAGCAGGTGCAAGATAGACTCGGTATCATCTTCTCTTATGACCCGACCACGCGGGGTCCATGCCGGCTCCTCCGGCTGTTCCCTCTTCGTGGTGGGTTTTTCTATCGGGTCCACCGTCCCGACCGACTCTTCTCCGTCCGACTGAACGTGGGTGGCCTCTCCTGACACAGAATCAAATCCAAAATCGTCAGGGATTGAACCGAACGCACGTACCATGCCGACGAAGATGTTGACCCGGCCGATTGTGACGACAGATCCGGATTCGAGCAGATCCGACTCTGGCCCCCAGCCAAAATCGTCCACCATCTTCTCTCCTTCAGGGTTGATGTAGATCTCGCCGACGACGAGGTTCTTCATGTTCTCCCGAGATTCTCCCGTGATGTAAACACCCTTGGACGTAGGCCCCACGGTGGGCGCCAACTGTCGTCGGATAATCACGGCAGACGTTACCGGGGGTAACTTGTCTTGGGGCAAATCGACTCTGGTGTTTGGGAGAGGGTTTAGCTCAAGGGAAACCATGGTGATATGCGATCTTGTAGCCGGCAATCAAGTCGCCGAGTCTCCGATCTGAATATATTATCTCAACTTTCGTGTTACAATGGATACTCGATATCTCGTAATCTCGTCTAATCTAACCCTAGGGGCCGGATTATATAGTACCCGGACCCCCTAGCTTACTATCCAAGGCGTGCTCGGAATCCTACCCGGACACTGCTTACAAACCCTAAACTTCCTTATCGGAGCCCACAATCCGGGTTATGAGGCCTACACTCCTGGGCCTTCTAGAAGCTCCTTTTCCCTAAGTCGGGTCTTGCGCAGCGTCCTTTGGGCCGAATTACACCTTGGCGTTGGCATACCAGGTTATCATCCCTCCATCAGTTTTGGTGGCGGCATCTTAGCAGAATCCAGCGCAGCGTTGCGCGGTGGGTTCTTGCGGACTGAAGCATCAGGCTGGATGGCCTGCTTACTGGCGGCATCTGATTTCTTGGTGGCCTGCTTGGCTGGAGGGCTCGGTGCAGTTTTGGTCTTCTTCGCGGGCGGCGGAGAGCTTGGCGCGGTGGGTAGAGCAGCCTGCGGGGTAGGCGGCACTGGAGGCTGGCTACCCGGCGCAGCGTCTGGCTGCGCTTGGCTCTGCGGGTTCGGTTCCACCGCGGTCGTCTCAACCCGCTGCTCGGAAGCGGGATCTGGTTGTGCATCTCCTGTTACTTCTACCCGCGGCGGGGCCACGGGGTCATCTTGGACAGCAACCTCTGCTTCCGGCTGCTCCTGGTTCTCCTCATGCTGCTCAAGGGCAACACGGTCTTGGTACTCAGCGTCTTGGTCGGCTTTCTCCCCAGCTGAGGCAGCTGGAGGAGAAGGCGGGGTCTCATCTTGAGCAGCATCCTGCGCATCTTGTTCTGCGCGGGCCTGATGCTCTGTGTCCATATCTTGGGCACCAGCGCTCGTGTCCTGGGCATTGGTGCCTTCTTCTTCTTCCTTCGCAGGAGAAGGCTCACGCGTCCTATCCCGCGCGGCTGGCTCCTCCTCGCCCTCATCAAGATCGATGAGCGACCCGGGGTCGACGGGTGATTTCTTCTTGGATTTGGCGGGAGCGGCAGCAGCGTCAGCGTCCAAGGGAGCGCTGAAGAGAAAAAGAAGTTCAGAAAAGGGGAAGGAAAGAAGAACACCAGGAAGCATTGACAAGATGTAAACCAGAGGGGAATTGCTTACCCTTTGCGGGAAGGGGGTAGCCTTCGGCCCGAAACCTGCTTCTTCTTCTTCTCGGCTTTCGGCTTCTTGGCGGCGGGCTCTTGAGCACCGCTACCCGCCCTCTTCCGAGTGTTGGGAGCGGCCACCGCAAGCGGATCGACGTTGAAGACGTCCTCATCTTCCTCGTCCGCGTCCGCGTCGTCTGCAGAATAGAAGAGAGGAAGCAGGTGAGAAGCGGAAAGGAAGGAGAAATAGCGGTACCCGTAGCTGCAGAGGCGAGCTCAGTCACCTTCTTCATCGTCCTCAGACCAATCCCGAATGGAAGCATCGATGTGGTGCTTACCATGCTGATCGGCATGAGGGACACAGAGGGTGTCCTGGGTGTCGTAGGCGGTCTCATCATCCTCCGTCCGGTCTGGGTCCAAGTTGGCCTCAAGGAGCTCCTGGTTTTCAGTGAGCTGGCGGTCAAGGTGCTGAAAATACAAGCAGGCAGTACAAATCAGTTGAGCAACGCAAGGGAATCTTACCTGGCACAAGATACAAGTGCAAAGCACATAAGGCCTAACAGATACTAGAAAGTGCACTACTCGGTATGGCGTGCAAACACAAAGCACATAAAGCCTAACAGATGCTAGCAAGTGTTCTCTACTCGGCATGGCGTGCAAGCTCAAAGCACATAAAGCCTAGGAGACACTAATAGGTGTTCTACTCGGTACAGCATGCAAATACTAAGCATCCTAAGCTAGAAAGCCATCTACTCGGCATCATGATGCAAAGATAAAGCATAAAAGTACCAACCTGTCCGATGGGCTTCTCGCGGCCATACGGCACGAAGCCGTATTGCCATTTGTCGGTGAGGCCAGTGCTCATGATCGAGCGCGCCCTGACGGCCACATCCGCGTTGCTCAACTCGAACGTGGTCGTCCGTGTGCAGTCTCTGTTGCCCCCCATGTAGCACATGAGGTGCGCACGGCGCTGCAGCGGGAGCACTCGCCTGGAGATCCAGCACGCGATCGGATCGTCGTTCTTCAGCCCCAGATCCTTCAACTCGATGAGGCGCTTGTTGATCTGGAGGATGTCGCCTAGGAGTTGTGGCTTGTATCCCCAATTCTGCTGGGTAGGCGCCGTGTTCCTCCACTTGGGGAGGTTGATCCGGTCCACAATTGGCGCTCCCTCTTCAACAGCAACATTCTTCACGTAGAAGAACGACCGCTTCCACTTGCGCACGGAGTCGAGGCCCTTGATGCGCGGGTGGTTGGTCCCACCGCATTGCAGCATCATAGCGCTGCCAGTCTTGGTCATGCTGCGGGTGCTCTCCGTGCTACCCGGCTTGGGCACGCTCTGCTTCCGGAAGAAGAAGTAGCGCGCCCAGGTGTGCACCGTGGGGCGCACACCCAAGAACGCCTCGCACACCACGGTGTGGTATGCGAGCATCACCATGGCGTTCGGCGGCAGGTGGTGCGGCTGGAGCCCGAAGTGGTTGAGGAAGGAGCGGAAGAAATCCGAGACGGGAAGCCCGAATCCTTGCTTGAAGTGAGCGAGGAACACGACGAACTCGTCCGCCTCCGGAGTGGGGACGAGCTCGCCGTTCGAGGCCCTGCAGCGCACGCCGGCGGGAACCCGGCGGGTGTTCACCAGCCACTGGCAATCGTCTGCCGTGACCTCGGATCCAGCCCATCCGGCGCGGGCATCGTCGTCGCGGGCCATCGATGCGAGGGGATTTGGTGGAGATTCGTGGAAGATTGATGGGATTTGCTAGCCTTACGGCGTCGCAGGAAGCGGCGGCGCAGTGAGATGCGCGGCGGCGGAGTGCTCGGTGGCGAAAGAGAGGCGAAGAGACAAGGAGTGAATGGGAGCAGAAAGGGGAAGAAGGAGTTACCGAGGGGGTATTAATCCCTCCCCTCTGGTAGCCGTTACTAGTAACGTTAGTGGGATCAGTTGTGCGCATAGATCGTGCGACGTGGGGTGCATGCCGGTTAGAAACGCACACAGCGCATATCGCGCGCGTAACGGCCGCAATCGATCCCACCTCGAGATCGTGGGCGATAACTGCACTTGATGTGACCTAACGGGCCGGTGGGCCCAGGCCGTAGTGATGGGCGCGTGGCCTGCCATATCCCGGGGGTACGAGAACATGACACGTGCCCAGTTGCAGTGCGGAAAGGTGGATTTGGTCTGCCACGCCGAGATTCTCTCCAGGAATTCCGCGAAGTCATTTTACTCGGCGATAGAGAAGAGAAATAGTTCTATTCGGAAGAGAAGAGACTCGAGCCGAGATTGGGGGCTACTCGGAGGTTCTACTCAGCAGCCTAAGGTTCAAAGGCAAGATTGGTTTTAAGCTGGCAGAGCCCAGTGAACGAGTTCGAAGGACTCTATCAGCTTCGGGGACTAATGTCGGGGGTGACCCCCGAGTAGGGTAAAGGCAAGTGCTAAGGGCAAGATCAGAAGAGACGTTCGGCAGGGTAGCTGGCTACCCGGTACTCGCTACCCGGTCGACTGCTATTCGGCCGTACACGCTGATGGCCAAGAGGAAGAATCAAGGAAGTTATTCTACTCCGAGTAGAGGAAGTGGTCCGAGTAGAAATGGCGGTCTCCTACTCGGGCCAGAAGTCAAAGGAGCCGTTCTGACACAGGATCCCGCGTATCCTGGGTCCGTACTGGAGCACTGTTCATCTGCAGAGCGTGTGCTTATCCGCACCAGGGTGTCAGCAGGGCGTCGCAGGTTAGGGGGGCCCACCCCGTTATAGTGTCAGTGATAACAGATCAGCTTCTTGGTTTTGCACAACGACTTTCCACACGGAGACAAACTTGGAAGCCAAAGCTGTCAGCGGGAAGCTGGAAGTGTGCAGTGTGCACACTATGTCGACATCTTGGCTGTATCCGGCTGGGCACCAGTATATAAGGTGCCCTGCCTCCTCCTGCGCGAGGGACGACACGAGGAGAGGCTACAATTACATAGGGAGAAGTGCGGCTACTCGGTTGTAAGCAAAACTTGTACTATGGCTACTCGGTGACACACGAATACAAAGAGAGAAAGGCAGGAGTAGGGGTTTTACCTCCACATGAGGGCCCTGAACCTGGGTAGATCCTGTTCTTTGCAGTGTTAGTTTCATCCTCACGCGGCTACTCGCTGCGTGATCCCTCCCCGAGCGCCTCCAGCGTCCATCGTCCCCACATCTTTAGCCATCCTATGGCATCTGCCGTGACACCACCACGACAGGGGCCCAGAGCGTAGGGTTCTGGGTGGGCGAGAGGAGAATCAAGCCTAACAGCTAGCATCGCGCCCATGTGCTTGGCCTTGACCCACTCCTGCTTCTTCATGTTCTCCACGGCTTGCTTGGATCTTATATTATCGCCATGGAGTCAGGCGTCGATACCTTCAAGGGGAATCCTAGTTGGCCCGTGTGGTGTGGGCCATTGTGGTTAAGGACCCGTAAATAAGGTTTCAAATGGTTCTCCTAAGAAGGACCGACTGTCCTTCCCTAGATGGCATCACAAGTTCGTGGCCTGACGATGCTCCTGCAGTCGCGTGGCTTTGAGCGGGTGTCCTTTCTGGGTGACTTAGGAGTCGGGATCCACCGACTTGGTGGTTCCACTTGTCATTGAATAAGTTGGAGGTGGTGATATGGCCATTGCCTATATGGAGGAATGGATGCCTCGGGATCCATTGCTGCGACAATCTCGACATGGCTTAAGGACCTTTGGCTAAGCTAGATCACACATGGTGTGCGCATAGAGCAACAAGCCTACCTCGATCTCGGGTTCAAGTTCCATTGCCTAGTCTTGGGTGTACACATCAATTTGTAGGGAACAAATGCCTCGAGGTAACTTTAAACTCCCAAGTCACATTTTTTTTGTCTATGACTTGAGAGAGATCATGTGGTAAAACTCGCATGCTTAAGAGTTCATGCGGTAGAAAAAATTTGGACTATTTTAATTTGTGCCGAATTCATCCTTTTAAAATCAGTTTTTAAATTTTTGACGTTTCAAGTACGAAATTCAAATTTCTCTTGATAATCTCATCCGGTAACCGGCCGTATTTTTTGGTAACCACAGCCATCTAAGATTTTTTATTTATTTTGGTAACCAAATCCTTCTGCCAAACCTCTCGGGGCAGCATCGTTTTCCTTGTAAGCAGGGACGGAACCAGGGGTGCGGGCAAGGGCCCTGGCTCCCCGCATGATCATTTTTTTTGCTAATCTTCGGTTGTTAATTTGTAGATTTGGGCTATAAATTTGTCCAAATTACCTATGCGGCTCCTTCAACTGATTTAATATGGCCTTGGCACCCCTTTTAACTCTTATCCTGCTTCTGTCCCTGCTTGTAAGACGAGAACGAGAGGTCTAAATTGCATGTATTGATTCATTGAGATAGATGTATCTGGATATATCCAAATCTTGATACATCTATTTCAACGATAATTATTTTGAGACGAAGGAAGTACATGGAATAGATGGTATGACTAGGTTTTTCGAAGTTTGGTGCTGGGCAGGTGCGACCACTTCAATGGTAGGATCCGTCGTCGATTCCCTCTTAACTTTCTTCAGGGTCTCAACTAAACCTGCCAAGCAAGCGTCCGTGTCCCTCTTGAGGTAATACGCCACGTCAGCGGGCGGCATATCGTTGTCCCTCTTCCTCTTTTTGCTCTTGGGCATGAGGTTGTGAGCCACGTCAGCGGGTGACATGTTGGTATCGTCGAGCAGCCGCCGGATCTCGCCGAACAGCTCGTGATCTTCCACTTTGAGGTAATTTTTGGCAAGCACCTTGAAGGCGCCGAAACGGCAGTAGGACATCTCGATGTGCAAGTCCATCCTCCCCCGGCGTGTGAGCGCCTGGTCGAGCATGTCGACGCGGTTGGTGGTGAAGACGATGATCCGCTCGCCGCCACTCGCCGACCACAGCCCGTCCACAAAGCTGAGCAGTCCAGAGAGCGTTACCTTGCTTCCGTCATCTTTGTTGGGGTCCAACGAGAGGTGGTCGCAGCAGCTGCTGCTGCCGGTCTTTTTGTCGGCGACCTTGCGGTTTCCAGCGAGGTCAACCTCGATGGCGTCGATGTCCTCGATGACGATGATGGACCTGCCTTTGGTCTCGATGAAGAGCTTCCGGAGCTCGGCGTTGTTCTTGACGGACGTGAGGTCGAGGTCGTAGACGTCGTAGTTGAGCTTGTTGGCCATGGCCGAGATCAGCGTCGACTTGCCCGTGCCGGGTGGGCCGTAAAGCAGGTACCCACGCTTCCACGCCTTGCCCACGTCTGAGTAGTATTGCTTACCGTCCATGAACGCCTCGAGATCGTCGATGATCTCCTTCTTCAGGGCAGGGTCCATGGCGAGCTTGTCGAAGGTCGCCGGGTGCTCGAACGGCACGTGGCACCAGGTGCTCCTGTTTCCCGGCCGGTGGTTCGTGAACAGCCGTCTCTGCCTGGCCATGTTGGCGATGAGGTCGTGGCCCTTGGCCAGTGCTCGCGGCAGGTAGGCGTCGAGCACGACGCGGCGGTGGCGCTTGTGGAACACTGCCCGGAAGAGCCGGGGCTCGGCGTCGGAGGGGAAGAGGCTGAGGGCGGCGCTCGGACTCCGGTAGCTGGGGCCCTTGTTGGTCGCGTACCACCAGATGCGCGCGCCATCGGAGTCGTCCGTGACCTGCACGTCGTCGTCCAGGGTGATCTCCGGCAGCTTGCCATCCTTGCCGAGCTCAGCCTTGAGCCTGCGGGCGCCGCTAGCGCATTTGTCTGTAAGGTAGGCGGAGATGTCGTCGAAGAGCTCGTTCCGGCGGAACTGCTCGTCGCTTTGCTCGGAGATGGTGAGATGGACGTATGGGTTGAAGTAGGCGGCGACGAGCGGCGTCCACTTGGTGATGAAGTGTGTCACCTCGTCGTGGATGCGGTCCGGCATCCGGGAGCACAGCAAGGTGAAGACGGTCATGGCCGTGCCGATCCCAACCCACTTGTCAACCGTAGTTGCCATGTAGCACTAGCAGTACGTACACTTTTCTTAGAGAGATACGCGAGGTCACGAGGTTAAGTGGTCACGAGGTCTCGCGATCGATTTATATAGCAACCGTAGAGAGATACGCGTGCACCGTGTTGGTAAGTGGTATACACTTACAACTGACGACAACATGGATCATGGGTGGTTTCGTGGAAGTAGCGAGGATATGTCGCCGGAAGCTCGATCGTGAAATTATAATCGGCTCTGAGGAGTTGCTGTCCAAGATGATGAGCCTAGATAGATGCACATATACTGAAAAACTATTTGTTGACAAATTATTTGTACTAGTTAAAAAAACATAAGTCTGGCAGTAGAAGAAAAGTGCGATTTTGCCACGTTTGGCCTCGACGTGTGTATTAGATGGGCACCATCCACTATATCATTTTTGGGATTTTTTTGGCTTCGTGATCGACGTGTGCGCGATGGTGTTGGTGGTGTGAGAATCTCACTACGGGACGCAGGGCATATGCCAACGGGGGGTCCACCGTGGGCGTCACCGTCTTCTCCGTCGGCGTATAGAGTGCCCGACGGTGGCCGTCGGCGTAGCTTCCCGTCGGCGTATCCCTCCCCCGTCGGCGTATACCTCCAGTGGGCCCCCACAGACCCCGTAACGGGCTGGAGTACGCGCGCGACGCCGACGGGCAGGCCGTCGGCCTATAGGCCATGTGGCCTTCCCCTGGGCCGAGCCGCTGCGCAGAGGCCGATAGGGCTGTCGTCGGCCTATGGGCCGCAGCTGGGCCGAGCCATGCGCAGACACCGACGATGATGCCGTCGGCATATAAATGGTAGTTTTTTTTCCTGTGCGGTTTTGTTTTGTTTCGGGCGGGTTTTCATACGATTTAAATTGCAGAAAAAATAAAAACATGATAGAAATAACACAAACAACATGCACACATCATATTCATAATATCCAAACATGGTACAAAGCACAAAATCATCTGAACATCATCCGAGTAATATCGATGGTGCATATAAAGTTCAGTCATCCTAGCTAGATCTCGCGGGAGTTCAATGTGCCCATCTCGGACCGAGTGAGAATAGGCGACGCTCTGCGCTGGGTACCCGCCGTCGAACCATGCCCGGAACTCGGCGAGGGAGTACCACAGGCATCGATCTCGCACGACGGACTTGGCGATGCACCAGGAGCGGGATGAAACGGTGTGATCGTGCGACTTGGCGAGCCATCATCACGGCCAAAGGGAGTAGCCCCGGAGTGTCCCGATCCCTACATGCATTTTTTTAGCAGAAGTTAGCAACTCTAACTTGGCGGGCACATGACAACGGTAACAACTGGTTTGACATATAACTTACCGGTGCACTCACATAGGCTGCGCGAGTGAAGTCCTCCTTCGATGGAAACGGTGGCGGCAGGTAAGGCTTAGGTGGTCGTGCAATTGGTAATGGAACCCGCTCTCCAGTGGCATAATACCTCTCGTCCTCCTACAAGATATTTTTGATGTTAGGCTTTGCAGAAATAAAGGTTCAAAGTAGGGGGAAATAGGACTTGTCATCATTTGCAAAAAGAAAATGGTGAAACTTACAGCATCGCGCAGTTCTTCCCAGGCATCATAGGCACTTCTCTTCTGCGCCCACTCCTGATACTCAACGGCGTACTCTGCCATAACTGCATCGTAGGCATCACCTAAAGAATACTACAATTTCAAGAAAAATGAATCTCGGTGTAAGTTGAATCTCGTCAAGTTAGTCACTAAGGAAGAAATGTCAAAAAGAGAATGAGATTGAGAAAAACTTACTTCGGCGCGAGCTCGGGAAGTCCGTCGAGGAGGAGGGACAACGGGGCCGTCGGCGGTGAGGGTGGCCTTGATACGCGTGAAGTCCAACTCGGGAGTACGCGGGGTGTCACCTGATCAAGGCAGAGAAGACGTCCATGCTCCCTGTCGTGCCCGCCCACGACCAAAGCCCTCACGTCGGTCTCTTGCTGAATAGGGTTATCCACCCACAGATGAAAACCCCGGAACGCCGCGGAGTACCTATCTAAATCCTCCCTGGCGCTACCGAAGTACTCTGGAAACGAGGGTTGAGGCTTGGATGGATCGGGCCATTTGATCCTTATCTTCTCCAATGCTTCCATGTCCGGAAGAGGGGCATTCCCCGTGATGGACTCCTGCATCGCCAAAGAAATGTTATGCATACCAGATAGAAACATGACGGGAATAAATGCATGTTGTTCGATGTATGCACATACCATATTTTCCTTGAAGCGAGCATGGTTGCGGGCTCCCGCACAGTGTGTCCCCTGGTGGCCGCGGTTTTCCTTGTTCCGCTCGCTTATGGTTTTGAACTCCTCGTTCTGCCCGAGCCATATTGCCACCATCGCCTCCCATGCGTCCTCTTTACCATCGGCACACTGGGGCATAACCCAAAAAATTCAAGACTCATTTTGAAGAACAGATAATACAAATTCCAGTTTAGCAGCAATATATGATACCATTGACAATTTTGACTTACCGTGAAGTAATCTTCCAAAGTCATCGAAGGCTTTGCAATCACATTCTCATGCTTCGGCGCCATCTTCCCGAACTTCTCAGAACTGAATTGATTCATGCAGGCATGCTTTATATTATAGAATTATTGTCGTGTCAGCTTCTTACAAGCCCCCCGCACAGTCTTGTTCGCCGAGGCCTGTTACTCCGGAAGCACCCTAAATAATCTTTATAAACATGCATAAAAAGATTGTGAGAGTAATGAGTTAGCATGGTGGGGGCATCAACTATGGATGTAATTGGAAAACCTCGCCTTACCCAGAACGTGCTAATCACGGCGTCAGCAGCTGTCTCGAAGCCCGGGCAATCAGCGTCCTCATAGTCTACCTAATGGCTGGCTACCTTCTTCTCGCCGTTGGGGACCAGAGTGTATAAGCCCGGCCAGTACTTCCTAATCGGAGCTGCAAGCAAAGTGTTAGGAACACGGCTCCCCGGTGGAAAGGTCCAGTTGCTGCAGAATAATCAAACATAAGTACATATCAAATTGTTTTGATACATATGAAATGGCGTGTTCAAAATTAGTATAGTAACTTACTCAATGTCGTTAGGCACAATGAGAACTTTCTCCTCCTCGGTTTTAGGCATCTTGGACTCATCAGGGACAATCGTTTCCCCACGAATCTGTGGCTTCTTCGTGGACCCATCGCCATGAGACACCGTCCCCTCGCCGCCAGACACCGTACCCTCGTCACGAGACTGCGTCTCCTCGTCTCGAGACACCAACTCACGAGAGTGTGAAGCCACGTCGCCAGAAGCGGAGGGTATATCACCACCCTCTAGTAGTGCTCGTCTGCCACCTCGCCCTCGTCCTCCACCTCTGCTCCCACCCTCATCAGTAATGTATCTCGGGTTCGGAACAGCCTCCTTCCACTTTTGGTAGCCTTCCTCTAGCGTTCTTTTCCTTGGCTCATATTGGTGGATCACCTGCATTGAGAAAGGGTAAACAGTAAGCATAAAGATGTAATGCAATTAAGAAGCATGCTAGAAAATAAATACCAATGATAATAAAGACATAAATAAATACTAAGCATAAAGATAAATACTAAGCATAATAAAGACATAAAAAGACCCTCACCACGAATCATCACTCTCATAATTAGTTCTTAGGTTCTCATCGTCACTATCAACATCACTATCATGGGTATAGTAAGTTGGAGGCTCCTCGCACGGTGGAGGCTCATCATCGCTGTCATTTTCCTCCTACAACTTGTTGAGCATGTCTATGTCCTTTATATTCACCACTACCTCACCCCCTGTTGGTGCATCGTCCTTGAGATTCTCGAGACATTGTATGTCAAAGTCCCCAAAGTTCTCTTGCTCTTGATAGAAAATTTCCTCGTATGTTCTAGGGTTAATGTTGTTATAATCATCATCAAAGGGCATGGATAGCTTCCCATGTGGCGACACCTGTAACACGACTTCTCAGCCCTTGAGTCCCTCTTTCTGACATGGGTAGGGCAAATAATAAACTTGCTTGGCTTGGTGGGCCACAATGAAGACATCGGATCCGCCGTAGGTGGTTGAAGGCTTGACTTCAACTAACCCAATAGAAGGGGTACTTTCTGTCCATGCTTTGGGTCGAACCAGTGACATTTGAACACAACGAGCTTGAGTTCTATGTTCGTATTAT
Source organism: Alopecurus myosuroides (assembly GCA_028641055.1). Taxonomy (NCBI): domain Eukaryota; kingdom Viridiplantae; phylum Streptophyta; class Magnoliopsida; order Poales; family Poaceae; genus Alopecurus; species Alopecurus myosuroides. Next base: position 126,851,150 of record CM054061.1, on the reverse strand, counting down.
TGTACGTCAGCTCGTTTACATTCTGTAACCTTCTGTAGTAGCCAAACTCACCGGCTCCTTTTGTGAAGACCCCGGTATTTATAGTTTTGCATTACGTCGATTGTTCTGGTGAAACTCTGTATGGAAGCGATACTCATTCACATCATACTTCTCATACGCCTCGACTCTACGGTTATAGCCTTGGGAGACACATCTCAACTCATCGGACATCACAACGTTGGGATCAGCTCCCTACAAGTTTACTACAAATTGTTTTGTGCATTAGTTATATGTAATAAAAAGGACAAGACACGGATTGCAAGGTCGGGGGACACGCTAGAAATTACCTTTTCCCTGAACCAAGCCGTGAATTTTTCCCTGAACCAAGCTTCATCGGGATCCACCGTTCCCGACCACATTTCATCCTTGAATTGGCTAAAATAAGATAAATATGTATTAGAGCGAAACTGAGTGACTAGTTACAAAGTAATTCGGTTCACCATTTTACCTGAGGAAACTGCCTGCTTCCCCCTCGTCACGAATCACTTCATCCATGTTCAAGAGCACATATAGCATTACACACTCCAGCTCTTCCTTAATCAAGGTATACTTTTTTGCGCCACCGGCCTTGCCACCGGGACACTTGAAGAGGAGGAGCTTGGGGTATTTCTTAGGCTCGTCGACATTGTACCGAGAGGCCTGGTTATGCACAGTGGGAACATCGTCGGGGAAGTACGTTAGCCTAGCGTCTGCCATCTCCTGGAGGATAGTTGCCTCAGATATGCATACTTCAATCTGATTTTTGTTTCCACATTTGGTTCGAATATACTTAAACTCTCTCTCAATACAAAAATGCCAACGGGTCTGCACCGGTCCACCCAAGAGTGCCTCGTTCGCGAGATGCACAACAAGATGTGCCATCGGAGTAAAGAAATCTGGCGGAAATATCGTATCTAAGTTGCATAGCAACTCCGGCACTAGATCATGTAGCTTCTGAATAACCAGGGGACATATCTTCTTAGCGCGGAGCGTGCGTAAGAAATGCCTCAACTCCGCGAGCAGTTGCCACACACGGTCGGGGAGACACCCTCAAACCATCACCGACATCAGCCGCTCAATCCAAATATGATAGTCGTGACTCTTGAGCCCGGTGACTTTTCTCGTTGCAAGAATGACTCTCTTACTTATGTTCGAACAATAACCATCAGGGAACATCACGACGTATTTGAGCCACATGAATGCCTCCTTCTTTTGGAGACTATTAAGGCAGAAGTCGGCATTCGGCTTGAACCAAACTTTTTTTACGGTTGTTAGGAGGCTGCATGTATAATCTCTCCCTATCACAGAGCTTCTTAACATCGACTCTAGTCTTGAAATTATCCTTTGACTTCTCAGGAATGTTCAGCACTGTGTGAAACAGAGACTCTCCGACATTCTTTTTTGTGTGCATCACATCGGTGTTATGGGGTAGTTCGAGATCCTTGTAATATTCGAGCCGCGTCAAGTCTGACACGTGAGTCCAGTTGTGCGTTTCACCGTATCCCACATATCGTGGGCCCTTTCCCGGAGTAGGCACGAGAGCACGTAGCTCGGTATTAACAGCTGCACCATCGAAAGTTGGTATCTCTTTCTCTTCAAGCTCAACTCTTCCCTTTTTGAAGTTCTTTTTGTCTTCTCTAAACCGATGCCTTCTTTTGAGAAACATTCAATGTGTGTCGAACGCGGAATACTTCTTACCCACGTTTAGCCAAAGGAACTCAAGTCGGTTCCTGCACACTGGGCATGGCCACTTACCAACTGTACACCATCCGCAGAATAGGGCATACCCGGGCATGTCGTGCATGGAATACTATAACCAAACTTTCATCAAGAAGTTTCTCTTCGATGCACGGTTGTATGTCATAGTCCTGTGGTGCCAAGAGTGATACAGATCATCCACAAGCGGCTGCATGTAGACACTCAAATTCTTCCCGGGTATTCAGGCCCTGGAATGACCAGCGACGGGAATATGGTCTTCCTTTGCATTAGGACTCCGGGAGGGAGATTGAGCGGAATAACAAACACGGGCCAACAGCTGTATGAGGCAGTCGACATATTGAATCCATCGGTTGCTATTCGCAATTCTGACGTTTCGAGCCTCTTTTGCCTTCTCGGTGTATTTTGCATCGAAATTCTTCCATGCCTGACCATCAGATGGATGTCCCACCTTTACCCGTCTGTGCTCGTCTTCGTATCTCTTCCCCATCTTGTGCCACGTCATCTGTGTGGCAGACTTCTTGTTTATGTTAAGGCGCTGGATTCTTTTTATGAATGGAAGATGATGAAGAATCTTCACGGCGACTTTCGTCTGATTTTTCTGACCATCCGCTCCCTTTACCTCATGATACCTAGAGGCTCCACGCAGGTTACATTACTTCTCATCCACAAATTGTTTCCAAAATAAGATGCAGCCTTTGGGACAACAATCTATCTTTTCATAATCCATGTTGAGCTCTCGCAAGATTTTCTTCGTCTCGTACATACTTTTAGGCAGACAATGTTCTTCGGGCAACATGTTACCATATGTTTGCAGATGGGCTTCAAAGCATGAACGGGTGTTGCCGTACTCGAGCTTTTTGGCTAGTACTTGCGAGATGGCATCAAGCTGAGAAATACTTGCACCCTCGTACAGAGGTCTCTCAGTCGTTTCCATCATATGAAAGTAGGCCTTCGCGGTAGGCTCCGGTTCCTCGGGTTCACACGGTTCCTCTTGTTCACACGGTTCTTCCAGTTCCTCATGTGAAGGTGGCGAATCTGGCATGTAGGAATCACGGAGATCATTCAGAAAGTTTCTAATCCCATCGTCCTCCTTGCCATTGATCCGCTGCCGCATCACCCTTCCACTGTCACGTTCGTATTCAGCAAAGTCAACTGTCGTGACGAAGCCCGGCATATACCCATAAGACCAAAGGTGTTTTCTCATATCGTCGTTTTCCTTACGCCGGCGCCTCCTGCAATGACTGCAAGGGCAAAATGGATGAAGGTCTGCCTTTGACCCACGCGCTAACTCCTTCACTAAGAAATCCGTCTTCCATACCCACTCATCTGACCTTTCAATCGCACTAGTTCGGCCACTGTATATCCACCCATTATCAGCCATCATCTGTTTTATTTTGGAGCCAAACAACATACATAGCATGAAATTAATTGCATCATAGTAAAATTTTTTCTACCGTGCAAAATGAAGCATCAACCTACATCTCTAATAGGTAAGGGTCCTAGCAGCCGTCGAATTCGTAGATTGAGTATGTTCTCCATGCTCTACCCCGATCCGAGACAGAATTTCGGCAGCACCTCCCCGCTGCTCTCCCGATACACGTCTCGGCAAAAAGCCAAGAGGATATGCATAAGGAGAACAACGAGGAGGCGCTACCGAAATTCTGACCTAGACCGGAGCAGAACATGGAAAACGTACCCAACTACGCATCCGCCGACTGTCCCGTAAATGCCGCAAGCGTTACGGTTCAAAATATGCCTACCTCTAATGCATATTTATCTTTGTAACGCCTGCGGACGGGAAATGACATCTAGGTGACGCGGCATAAATAAATGCGAGGGAGAAGACGAAGTTCAAGCTCACCCTCGGCGGTAGAGGAGGTAGTCGAACGACGGCGTGACGACAGGTCGGAGACGTGGCGTGGTGGTTTCAGACAACGACGTCGGGGTCGATGGCGTGGCGTGACGGGTAGGGTGTCGACAGTGTGGCGGCTCCAATCTCCTGTAAAAGAATAGCAACAAATAAATTAACATCAACTAAATTTTCTAACCCAAAATTCCATAAATAAATTAACATCAAATTAATTAACCTAAAATTCCCTAAACACTAAAAAAACTAACCTAAAATTCCTTAAACTTAAATTCCCTAAATAAATTAACATCAAATAAGTTAACCAAAAATTCCCTAAACTAAATAATTTCTAACCTAAAATTTTCTAACTAAAACTAATTTTCTAATCTAAACTAACAACTAACTAATCTAACATAAACGGAAAAAAAAACTCACCTCAAACTCTCCTCTCGGGCAAAGGAGGAAGCAGCGCGGGCAGGGCTCGGGGGCCAAGTGAGGACGGCGGGAGGGCGAGGGAGCAGAGGACGGCGGGAGGGCGAGGGAGCAGAGGAGAGCGGGGCGGCGCCGGCGCATGCGGATGCGGGGGCGCAGGGGCAGAGGACGTCGCCTGTGCAGAGTAGATGGGCGTGGCGGGGCCTGACCGGCGGCGGGTGCGTACGCGCGCGTGTGTGACCGTTTCGCAGTCGGAAGGAATAGGCCGAGCCTCGCCGGAGATGCCGACGGGGTGGAAGACGCCGACGGTGTCTTCTACGCTGACGGGGTGTACACGCCGACGTGGACATTTCCGCGTAGAACGCGGCCGTCTTCTACACCGACGTGGCCGACTGATCGGCGTTGGCGTCTCGATCGGCCGTCGGCGTATGGCGCCCCTCCCGTAGTGTCTACAAGGAAGTGTCGCAAGACGTGGTTTATGTGCACCTCGATACGTGGTCCATGTCTCGCTAGTAGAATATTGTCTACTAGTGCTACCTCCTCTCAACATGTACAGTAACAAAAATACTATTGTAAAGAAAAAAGGGTATAAAAATATCGATAGTTGATGTATCGGATGGACGCCACATGATTGATCCTATACCTCGCTGATCAGAACTTTTTGTCTCGGATGGAAAATTCGTCAAACTTGATAAACCATCAACAAGCAATTTTAATGTGGGAGGTTTTAATGGGGGGGGGGGGGGGGCACAAAAGTAGTGCTTTAAGATCCATTACGTGTCTAAGAACTCTTTTTCTCCTTCACATCTGTTATTTTGGCACAAGTTTTCTTTTGGTTCTCAAAAAAGACCATTTGAAAAGGTTCAGTTGTACGAAATAAATTTCTAGGTGCCAAAATTTCTTACCATCAAATTGTCAAAAAAAGGCTCCATTTATTGACAATTGCTATAATTATCTATGATCTATTTTAGAAATCATTTTTTTATTTAAGTAAAGCTTCATAGGGTATTTTTGTCCACATGCAGCTAGTCTGCATCTTCTAAGACGTGTCTATTTTACCGAGCCTCTATCCGAGACAGTGTCCAATTCGTTACGTCTTTCGTGTGGGTCGGAACTTACCCGACAAAAAAAATTGCTACCTTACGACCATTATAGTTACAGCCGCCGTTCACTAGGGCTTTGGTCACCGGCTTCCCTGTCATCAGCTCACCAAGTTTCTTGACCTTCCGACATTGGGCAAGCGCCCCCATACATGGTCCCTTTTTAGTTAATTTTTTCTTCCAATCAAGTCTTTCCCCTTTTCGAATCGATTTTTTTCTTTAAAGTTAAAGAACTCCATTAGTTAGCATAATATGTAATAAATAGAAAATAGAATAGTGGATAATCCGGTTAAAATAAGGAAAACATTTTTTGAAGAATCAAGATTCCTAATGGTATGCGTGGTCTCAAAAAAAACTGTAAAAATAGGGAAACTAAATTGATCTAATCTAGACCGACCTACCCTAGCACTTCCCAGGCCGGTGCCAACTCGGGCTGCAAGCCGGGCGATAGGAGGCCTTATCGCCCCGCGCGGGGCGACAGCGGGCGAGACGGCGGGCGAGAGGCGTGGGCCGGGCGGTAGCAGGCTCACCCGGCGACAGCGGGCGAGAGGCCTGCTTACCGCCCGCGCTGGCGGGGCGATAGCGGGGTGCCGGGACGAGAAGGGGGCGAGAGGGCGAGAGCCCGGGCGACACGGTGGGCCGGGCCAGGCGATAGGAGGGGGCGAGAGTGGGCTAGCCGTTGGGGGCAACGGCTAGCTGACGTGGCGCCCCCCTATTGGTCCACGTCAGCTAGCCGTTGGGGGTTACCGTTGCTGTCCCAAAAAATTCGAATTTTTTTTCCAAAAAATTGAAATTTTCATCTCATCCCTCCTATAAATACCCCCTCATATGCTGCACTCATTCCACACCAAATTCATCCTCTCTACTCTTCATTTTCACCCTCTCGATGCCATATCTTCGTCAAGCAGCAGCGATTCGAGCGAAGGAGTGGAGGGTGAGATGATCGCCGCAATGCAGGCGGAGTACGAGGCGGCGATGCTCCAAGCGGTGCCAAGACCGCCGCGACGCCGTCGAGAGTTCATCAGGCGTGATCGTGTTGGCGCCCACGAGCGGCTCTACGACGACTACTTCGCCAACAACTGCGCTTATCCTCCAAGTTTCTTCCGGCGAAGGTATCGGATGAGGCGATCCCTTTTTCTACGCATTGTGGATAGATTGGGTGAATACTCTCCGTCTTTCACCCAAAGATCTGATGCTCTGAACCGTGCTGGTTTTTCTCCACTACAAAAGTGTACTGCGGCGTTGCGTCTGTTAGCTTATGGATCCGGTGCTGATACGATAGATGAGTGGCTTAAGTTAGCTAGACAAACTTCGTCAGACTGTCTAGATGAATTCTGTGAGGGCATCATCGACTATTACGGGGAAGAGTTTTGCCGTCGACCTAATGTCGAGTGTGCATTTGGAGTGCTGAAGTCTAGGTTCAACATTTTAGCAGTTCCCGGACGCTCCTACTCCAGGCGCACTCTTGGGTTGATCATGCGTGCATGTGTCATTCTGCACAACATGATCATCGACGATGAGCGTGGTACCAATTTGGAGAACATCTATGAGACAGTTGCGAGCAATGTCGGCCCTCCAATACATACCAATGCACCACGAAGCCTAGCAGCAAGGATTCAGATGGACAACGAAATGATGGACTCGCCGATGTATACACAGCTCCAGCAAGATTTGATTGAGCATGTGTGGGCTCAACCCTAGATTATGTAATTTTTTCATTTTTTATGTAATTTTTATTTATTATTATGTAATCGGTACAATTTTAGTTGAATAAAATAATTTCTTCTATTATTTGCAATGTTTTTAATCTTCAAAATAAATGTTGACGTGGAGGAGAGAGAAAAGCTGATGTGGCAGAGAGAGAAGCTATAGCCCGGGCTATAGCCCGTGCACTGGCACCGTGTCGTGAGAGTGGCGTGAGAGTGAGGAAAAAATGTGACGTGGCGGGGCTATAGTCCGTGAGAGTGAGTGATGCATTGGCACCAGCCTAAGGGTTCCATTTGGCTCCTTTGATTCATGGGATAAAAAAACTATAGAAATAGGAAACTTATACGGCTAAATGAATCTATGAGAAGAGCGATTTCCTTTGATTGTGTGAAGGAATTTTTCCATGAGGTTAGACCCCAAGTTTTTTTCCTATAAGATTTGTACTACAAGATTCCAATGGAAATATTTAGAAAAAATTCCTATAGGATCCAATTCTACAAAAAAATCTATACCAATGGCTTAAAAACAAAATTCCTATACCCTTTCGTTTAAATTTGTGCTGTAAGGTTTCTTTCCCTATGCAGCTCACGTAACAAAACAGCACAAATTTGCCCCCTAGAGCCTGCATAGGGTCTTGCCGGCAACAAAAAACATGCCCTAAAACTCTAAAAGACGACAAAATCTAACAAATTTGGGTGGCACAGCATATGGCATTATACCCGGGCCAGACTCAATTATTTCATAAGCTCACATACAGCTTCAGGAGCAAGCAAACAGAAACGGCAGCTCCAGATTAGATACCCGGGCCGCCATGATAGAACAGTGTAGAAACAATTACAACGCACCGAAGTGCAGATGCTGCCTGATCACTGGTCCCAGCAACACACTGCTTATAGTATCGATACATTAGTACTCACTCGCTCACTCCTAGCACTGCTGCTTTTTATTATTATAACACTGGAGAGCCGGAGCCTCCAAGCTCATACAAGCTGACCTACTAAACCGCCGCAATAAGACGGTTTGTACACAAATTAATTGATTCACCGCCCCCTCAATCTTCACAAGATTCACTGTTCTCCTTTGTTGTAGTCCGATTAAGCGATCATGCTTCACATGGTTTTTACTGAATCCTGACCAAGAAGCCAATGACCTGCATAGTTGCTTAGTATCAAATTAGTCTGCTCTATCCCATAAACAAGTAAATAGTATAGTCTGGACAGTTGCTTCATTAGGTAAACATGAGAATTAAAAAATAAATCTTAAAACAGAATATGTGAGATCAGAAGCACACCTCATGAAGCACACTTCATTGCAAAGGAAGACTCTTATGGGTGTACGCGACATCTTTGTCGCCGTTCACCACTTGCCCTTTCCCTCGTAATAGCCTACATATCAAAATCGTCATCCAACAATCAGTATCCTTTCATGTTTTTTACATTTCATTTCAAAAATAAAAAAATACTCATCACTAACAGGAACAAGTGATAGAAGATGATGTACCAACGATGCAGCCTGAATGTTGAGCTCTTTTGCTATCGAACAAGCTAATTCTTTACTTCGAAGGTTTATTTTAGCGACATGATTTGTGATTGTCATCTGCTGACTAAATGAGATGCAAAGTATTCATGATGACTAAGGTTTTTTTATTCTAATGTCTTGTGAGAAAAATAGCACGTGGCTTAAGAATGGAAATCGATTGAAACTTAAAAGTCAACATGATAACATAATTTGCCCCACTTTCTTGATTCTAAACTATGGCTCCATTTGGAAATTGGAATCAACATTAAAAGTCACTATGGATGGGAATATAACCTAAATGCATCAAGAAAAATAAGATGGTTTATGTATTTGCTAGCAGATCCAAATTGACATAACTATTCAATTTGCAATCCCCCAAATTCCTTGAAGGTGGTTAGACTTAGACCTCTAAATTTCTTCAAGATGGTCAATTTTTGTAGTACATCTATCTGAATACATGTGCTCTTAAATTACCACAGAAGTGAGCTATCGCATGATATCAACTTTTCACAATAATTCATAGGCTTGTACTGTTCAGTAGCTAACATATTAGCCAGCTGGCTACATACCATCGTGTAGTTAAGAGACCTTCAACACCCACGGGTCCACGGGCATGTATACGCCCTGTACTTATGCCAACCTATTCAAGATATTCCAAAGGGTTAGGGATGCTGGATGCAGACATAATGGTAAATGATCACAGACAAAAAAAAAACATATAGGTTGGAAGTACCTCAGCACCCAGTCCAAAACGAGCCCCGTCGGAGAATCTTGTACTTGCATTGCATACAACAGCAGCACTACAGACATTTTAGAAGTCGAGCACTTGTTAGACATCTAATTCTCATAGAATATCAGAAAGAAAATTTATGGACAGCAATAGCAGAAATCATGGCATAAGGCATCTGTTAACTCGTATAAGAGCTAAAACTGAAGACAGAAACTTTCATTTACAAATACCTATCAACTTGACGTAGAAAGGTCTCTGCTACTTTATCATCTGTAGTAACTACACAATCTGTATGTGCACTGAAAATACAACATACAGCAGAGAGAATTCAGTTCCAGCAAATCTTTGAAAATAATAAATTCAGAAATCGGATGAGGAATACAGTACAGAATAACTTTTAGCTACCTTCCATAGCGATGTATATGGTCAATTGCTGATTGTACATCATCAACAATCTCAACTGTGCAAGCCATAGAACTGTACTCCAGATGTAATGAATCTGCTTTGGGGTAGCCCAAAATTTTATGCGCAACAGGCCCGCCATAAATATTAACTCCTGCAATAAACCATTAGTTAAAATACTAGTAGTACCTAGAAACCGCGAGTCTATAGGTAATTAGGTATACTGTTTCAAATGATCATTAATTACACACTACTTGTGGCATGGAAGTAGGAACTTTTAAGGCGATTTTGTGTTACACAAATTGCTAAGTGATTTATGAAGAATTGGTAAGGACCCTGTGTGACTTCATTCCACAGCATGGTACAATGCGAATGGTGAAATAGCAATGTGAAGTAGCTGGTTGTACTAGCTGCTATTCTTCTGATTCAGGATACATTTTTTTCCAAACCAGGATACTCCCATTTTCCATTACTTTCATAATGGAAACAAGCAGTTCAGGAGTGCAAAACAGAAAATGAATGGAACAATCAAGTTCGGCACACTGCCAGGATACCCACTGCCCAAACCCTGGTTCTGGAATTCGGCTATTGGACAAGAAACTGACAGCACCATACATCCTAGTTATAACTTCCCATGATTAAGGTTTATTTACAATTTTAAATGTATTATAATCAAGGAACCTGGCAGATTCTTCATGATTAAGGTTTGACAATAAATTACTTGAACATGCTAATGTCAATAACTAACATAATCATAAGCAGACTAAAAATACTTTTAAACGTGAAGTTAAAAAGTTTCATGTCTGTTTCAGTAAAACACGTAGAATATTAAAAGTTGGAAAATATAGCATAAAATCTTCAATGGCCGCCATATAAGAATAAACAGAAAAGGTATACAACTAAACTGGATAAAGAGTAAAAGACAAACCTTCTGTTTTGAGCGCTACCAGTATGTCATTAAGTTCTGGAGTCTCGGCTAGATCTTTATGAACAAGTAATGTTTCCTACAGAAAATATAACCAGAATCAGTTAGCATACAAACTGAAGAAATTTGAAAAACAAATAAAATAGAAAATCACCACCTAGCCTAAATATTAGAAGAAAAACCTACAATAAGAATAGGAAAATCTTTATGGCAAAGAAAAGGGTGAATTTATGGGAATATACATTACGATCTCAAAAGAAACATTTAATAATCCATACAGTTAGAACAGTTAAAAGTGTTAACATTAACAGCGAAGCAAGCATGGCACACACATATGATTATCAATTACAACAATTAAATATGTCTTTTTTGAAAAAAAAACAATTAAAATATGTCTTTCATGGGCAACAGGAAATTGCAGCCAAGATAAGTAGAAAGAATTTAAAAATATCTATAGTTGTAGTTTCGTGGCCACCACTTCTTAGTAAATGATGCTTTATAGAGTACTTAAATCGACACCAACAAAAACATCTATCCAATAATATACATGCTACCAAATTAAACAAATACCATTGCGTTGCAGGCTGCTGGGTAATCAATTTTTGCATCCATCACAATACGTTTTGCCATACCGATGTCTACTGATTTGTCGATATATACATGACAAACACCATCTGCAGTGTGATGGAAAAAATCCAAAGAACAGTTATATGATTTAAACATTCTAGAGAGCACTAGTAGCAGCAACAATAATGTTGAAAGAGAACTTACCAGCATGACCAAGAACAGGAATCTTAGTCGTTGCCTTAATTTGAGCAACCAGCTTATTACTGCCTCTTGGAATGACGAGATCAATGACATCATCAAGCTGTACAGTGTATTGTGTGTTTAGGCATACTGCTAGAATCACTATTTTCATAATAGTATTGAATGCTCACCTTCAGCAAATCTGCAATTTCATCTCTAGTTGTAACAAGGCCAATAAGTTTTTCACCAACATTGTCAGGAATAGCATTGGTTATAACCTACAAACAGTAAAATGATGTTTTAAGGACATTAAAGCTAACAATAATACACCATGCAAATAGAAAGGTGCTACGTAGCAGAAGATAATACCTTATGCAATATTGCATTTGATCTCATTGCTTCCTTTCCACCTTTTAGGAGAAGGCCATTACCACTTCGAATGGCTAAAGAAGCAATCTAAAATGATGTTCAAATCAAGCTCTTAATATATTTTAGTACAAAACAAACGGGAGGCACGTTAGATAAATAACTAAAATCAAGAATTAAAAATACCTGGACCAAGGCATCAGGTCGGGACTCGAAAACAATCAAGAGAACACCCAGAGGACATGATGTTTTCTCGAGAACTAAACCATCAGCAACCTGAAAACACAAACAAATTGGATCAAACATGGAAGCTTTCCCCTTTAGAATTCCAGAGTGTAATCTTAATGCAAGCATTCACCTCTGTTCTTTTCAGTATCTCGTTAATAGGGTCATCCATATTCGCAAGAGTGCGAACAGATTTAGCAAGGCTTGCTATCTACAAATGATAAATATAAACTGGATCAACAAATAAAAAATATGCAAAATGAAAAGAAGCAAGTTTCACATATCTAACAAATCGATTTTGTTCAAAAGAAACAAGACTATCCAACTGCCTACCTTTCCTGGTTTCAGAGTCAATCTAGCAACCAAAGAACTCTCATACCCAGCCTCATGTGCCACAGCTATATCAGCTTCATTCTCAGATCTGATCAAATCCTCATTTGCCTCTAAAGCATCCGCAACATCTAATAATATTTTCTTGCGCTCCTCTGATGACAAATTCTGTTTCAAGTGTCCATGTGAGACAGGAACAATATCAACAACTAGCAAAAACAGAGGGAAAGGACGCACCATTCGGTGGCCAAAAAATATGAATAGAATGAAATATACCTGTAGACGCCTCGAACAATCTCTTGCAGAAACAGCCATTTCACGCACACTAGCATCCTTGGATGGTTCCCATAAACTTGCATTCTTATGGAAAAGAGTACCAATTTTTTCCCCTTGGAGAACTTTAACAATGCTTTGAGATGCACATCCACTTCAAGAACAGTAAAAAAAGTCAAATTAATCGGTCATTCACTGGAAAATGAAAAATAGCTTGCAACAAATAGAGTTTGGTTCTATTGAGTAGATCAATAAGAAAGTTCACTATTTGGGTTTGAATATTTTATAGGTATAGAGAAAAAATAAAGTTCAAGCTTCCTTAAAAAACTATGTCAGACCATGTTCAGGCGGTAAGCATCACAACCAAAGTTTCCCTATAACATGCAAGATGCATGAGTCTCAAAAGTAAATACATTTTTAGCAGAATTCTCATGGTAGAACTGTTTATCATTGATTTCAAAAGGCTAACTGAACACTGGACTTCATAAAATTTCAAATTTTGTTGCTAAGATATTTTAAACTTTAAACTAACTCTTTTAGAGTCGTTGATGAGTAACAAATTATATGTCTTAACAACTTAAGCATTTATCCACTAATTTAATCAGATGAGGCAGAGTAACAAGATGGGATCAAAATCACGAATTGCAAATGGCACACATTACTAGTTGCATATGATGAGAGAACAAACAACATAGAATCTGAGAAATATAAATATATGAGCAATAGCTATGCTAGGAAGCAATATTTCTCATGCAATATAAGGCAATGTTTGACTTACCTTGTAATAACAACAGGTACACCACCTGTGGAAGCCCAGACAGCAGCTTGGACTTTAGCTGTCATGCCACCTCTACCAACACGAGACTTGTCTCCAAAAGTAATTTCATGATAATGTTTCTCTTTGATGTAAGTATGTATTATCTTCGATGAAGGTTCACTTGGTGGACCGCTGTAGAGGCCATCCACGTCACTAAGTAGAAGAAGGAGATCAGCTTTCAGTTCCAATGCCAATAGACCTGCCAAACTGTCATTATCCCAGAAGATACCAGATGAATCCTGTAACAAAACTGTTTGTGAACATTACAATGCAAATGATAAAAGTGCTGAGGCAGGTATGGAAACTGGAAAGGCATGACCATTTATGTATGCACCAATGAAGCTCTAAATATATACAAGTAATATCACAATTACAGAGCAACGTCAGACGAAGACTACGGTTATGTATTGTACAAAACGCACCTCATATGGAGCTTTTCTCGTACTGATGGCATCATTTTCATTAAATATTGGAATAACTCTAAGCTCTAATAACGACTCCACAGTTTCACGGAGTCGCTCCCGGAAATTTGAATTCTCGAAATCACTGTCCGTCACAAGAAGTTGGGACGACGATACATCAAGCTGCAACATTAGAAGTTTGATGTTACAAACAGAAGACAAGGAAACAATTTTTTCAGTATAGCTCATGCTAGGCTAAATAAACACACTTGGGTAAACAACATATCGTAGAGTGCCATCAGCCCACTCTGGCCAACAGCCGCGCACGCCTTTCCATCAAGCTCATTCTGTGGCTTCTGCAGATCGGCAAAGCTGCTATTGACAAGCTTCCGGTACCTGAGTCGCTGTCGCCCAACACCAACAGCACCCGAGGTGACCATAATCACCTCATATCCTTGAGCGTTCAGATCCTTCACCTACATTGCCATTTTGTCGATTCAGGATCCGCCAAGAGATAGCAGAATGTAGAGAAGTTCAGAAATCAGAATGTTACCTGCTCGCACAGGGCTCCAATCCTGCCCAAAGCCAATCTTCCATCATTTCTGGTGATAACAGCAGTGCCCACCTGTCAAGCGTAAAAATGAGTTAATAGCAAATAAAAGTAGCACGGATCAAAATTCTGTCCATGACCTCTGCGTCCCATCGTTCACTAGATTCCTCAGCATATCTAAAATGCTTGCCCAGAGGTGGCAACTTTCTAGACGAGCCACATAAAACGGGCAGAAGTATCTCTTCTCCAAACACTTCCAAAAAGAAACAGAGTTTCTTCGATTTGCTCTTTCCATCCATGGATATGGATCATAACAACCCTCCATATTTATAAGAAATATTCCCATTAAGACACTTTCTCTCTGCCTTTCCCCAATCCACTGATAGGAATCAGCTTTCCCCTGCAAAGCTTTCCCCATGCCTGAACAAACAAAGGCCCCAAACATCATGGGCACATCAAAAGATTCCTATAGCGATAGTTGTTAAAGATGGGAACTCTGACATGGACATGGACGTGGTCACAGAGTTAAACCCAAACCCCGGAACAAAACCCCTCCGTCCCCCCTTCCTCGTGACATGACCAATCGTCCTAATCCAAAAACCGAGCAGACGACTCAAATCAATCACAGGGGCTCTACAAAAACCAATCTTCGATTCGACTCAGAGAACGCCTCATGAAACATATGGCAATGCGGAAACAGCATCGCGCACGGAGGAACAGCACTTAGATCTAGCTAGCAGTGACAGGGCAAGCCGCCGCCGCCGCCGCCAACAGCTAGTCAAAACAAATCACCTTGATGATGATGCGCTTCACGTCCTTCATGAAGTTGCGGTTGGGGTCGGCGCGCGCCATGGCCGCGGGCGGAGGCTTGCCGGCTGGCCGCCGCTCTTATCTGGTGTGGTTTTTTCACGCGGCCTCGTCGCCGCAGCCGCGATGTGTGGGAGGAGGGTGGGATTGGGAAAGAGGGAGGGATAGAGGCGAGCGCCTTTTAAAGAGCAGACGAAATCGCAAAGCTGCTGCTGTGCTGCCAACTGAACCCCGTGATCCTCTGCCGCGGCCGCCGCCACCACCCATGCGTGCCGCGCGCGTCATCCCCCCTTCAACGGAGCAGACGCGCGTCAGCGGCCCCGACGGCTGACGCTGGCCGTCCGATCCCGGGAGCGCGTGGAAGCGTGGGATGGAGCGCACGATCGGGGCACGTACCAGTTTGTTAGGTCGTTGTGTCTGCGGAATTTTCGATACGATACGAGCCGTTGCAGGCACGCACGCACGGTAAACCACCTTCCGGGGTTTGTTTTTTAATTGAAGTGGAATGCAAATATACAGAGCTATTGTTGTACAGTACTAATACTAGTAGCATAATATTTCTCAAAAAAAAAATACTAGTATCATAATACACATGCGTTGCAACGGATCAGCAAATGATAAGTAGTTCTCGCGAAAAATATAGAAAAATGCTTGGAAACAGCCGGGGGATCCAGCGTCCCCGTCCCCCCCGCCTCGACGCGTGGCACGTGGACCCGCGTGACCTCATCTTATCCCTTCGTCTCGGTGAGAAATTTCCCACCGGTTCCTTCTCCTTTTCCTCTACGCGGTTGACCTCCTGATTTTTCTCCTTGCCCTCCATGCTCCATGGACGGTGTGCTCCATGCGGGCTGCCGCTGTCGTGCCAGTCTTAGCCCGTATCTCCTCCATCGCCTGCCACAAAGCCCACCCAACGCCATGGCCGGCCGACCTCCTCTGTTTCGATCTCATCTCCGTCTCTATTCTCCAACCATCTCGCGCAGCCGCCTGTAGGCTGGCTGGCCAAGCAGCACCGGCGACGACGGCAAGGAGCACCACACGCCCCTCTATTTGTAGTGTGGCGACTGCGGGCGAGAGCACGACGTCCGCCTGTTGTAGTAGCGGAGACGGCAGTCGGGAGCACCGGCGTCCGCCTGTTGTAGCAACGGCCACGGCGGTCGGGAGCACCGCGTGTTGTAGCAACGGCGACGGTGGCCGGATGGGATGCTCCTGATGGCGGGAGGTGTTGCTCCCGGCGGCACGATGGGATGCTTCCAGCAGCTAGCGTTGATGCTCCCGGCGGCGGGATGAGATGCTCCCGACGGCAGGAGGTGTTGCTCCCGGCGGCCGGATGGGATGCTCCCGACGGCGGGAGGTGTTGCTCCCAGGCGGCAGGATGGGCTGCTCCCAGCGGCAAGCGGTGTTGCTCCCGACGGCGAAAAGGGACGCTCCCGACGGCAGGAGGTGTTGCTCTCAACGGCGGCCGGATGGGATGCTCCCGACGGCGGGAGGTGTTGCTCCCAGGCGGCAGGACGGGCTGCTCCCAGCGGCAAGCGGTGTTGCTCCCGACGGCGAAAAGGGACGCTCCCGACGGCAGGAGGTGTTGCTCTCAACGGCGGGGTGGGATGCTCCCATCGACAATACTAGTTGCTCCCGACGGCAGGAGGTGCTTCCGGCCAAAGTTTCGGCGGTGCTACCGGCCGGAGTTCAGGATGCTGCTCGCAGTGGGCCGTGGTGCTGCCCTCTCGAGGCCACGGTGCTGCTGGCGGTGGTCGGCACCTTCTCCGTCAACGACGTCTGCGGCCATGGCCATTAGCTTGTGTTTTTTAGGGGATTTATTTTGCGGTTTTATTTCTGGAGTACGAGTGACAGGCACCTCTTGACTGCAAGAGGGACACGTGTCGTTTGCTGGAGGCGGGGATCGAAAGTTTCGATCCCCCGGGGACGCTCAGCCCTATCCACTCCACAACTTAGAAATTATTTAGCTAGTCCACAACTTAGAAATTATTTTCACGTCTCCATTCTACATGTTTTGATGTAGACAAGGTAAAGATGTTATGTGATTTATATGACGATAAATTCCAAACCACATCGTAGTGTCCTAACACACGCATTGCCTTTGCAGGTTTTCTTCATGAATCTCCCTGACATGTTTTTGTTTTTCAAAATATACATGCATATATATGGATGGATCGATGGCCGTTGAGTAGTTACATGTTGTATTATGTATTGCGTTCGAGTTCACATTCAAATATATATATGTGTTGAAGTCAGTATTCGATTACATAGGTACTACGAGTTCGTTTTCTAGAAACATGTGCATTGGCGTCGAAGAGCAAGACGCGGGGAGGCAGAGCTAAGTCGAGCCATCGGGAGACCACTCCGCATGTAATGTTAGTCGTGTATTAGTTTTAATTTGTGTTATTTGAGCATTAATAATCTTGTAATCCTACTTAGTCCAAAGCTATAAAGTCGTGTACACTCATGTAATCAAATGTATGCCAACAAAACATAATAGTATACCCTGAAGTATTTGCTCATGTTTGGTTTGGCCGAATTGTGAATCGGTTGTCTTAGAATTAATTGCTGGAGTAATCTGAACATACCAGAGTCCTCATTTATTTAGTCATGTTAGCTAGGACTTGCCATGATTAAAATCCCAAGTGTGATCGTTGCCGGCCGTGGTCATGTGACTTGGAAGCATCAAGTCTTAGTGGTCTCCGGCTAAAAATAAAAATAAAAAGGTCATTGTGGTCTTTGTACGTTGCATGCTAGACGTGTGTGAGTGACCAAGGTCTTTGCCCGGTCATACTGAGACTGGATGCTAGAGACGCGTCGGAGTAGGTCATCAAGTCCTTTGCCAAGTCAGTGTTGAGGCTGGCCAAACTTATGTATGATGTCTACAGCGCAAGCGAGTCTTTACGGATGTTTCTATTGTTTTAGTCACTTTCTTGGGTCTTTTGTGTATGTTGGTGGACATAGCTATATCATTTCGGTATATGTTTGTATTTGCATGCCGCGGCGGATCCACAGCCGCATACAGGAAAATAATTCTCTTGTAAAGTAACAATTTTGTGTTACATATGAATTGCAAAATGTTTTAAATGTGTTGTGTCATCATGGGTGCACGCTAGTACCAATTTTTCTAACTCTGACGCTGCTTACATGTTCGCCTTACATCTTGACATATATGTGTAGGTTCCGGTGTATGTTTTACAAAGAATGATTCTCTAGTCCTCGAATTAAGAAAATGCCCTTATAGTCGCTAGATAGTATTATATGATTCTAAATACGGGATCCAATTGTTTGACTGCTTGCATACCTTGAACATGGTCGCAAACATAGCCGCACGGGCCCACTACTACAATCTTGATAGAGGTACACCAAAATATGCATAAAAGTACTTCCTCTCTCCGGTTTTGACCAATTTCGGACTCTCGCGGTCGAGCCCAACCTAAAAATATGGCAGGCTTGACCACAGATGCATATTTCAGCAATCCCATGAAGCTCGTGTCAAGAGAGGATCTGTCTGTGCTGTGCAAGACCGGCATCCCCCTAGTTTGAGATGTTTCACTTTGCGCGGCACAACCAGACAAGGGCACGTGGGAACAAAAGCGGCATTGGAACCGCTAAAAATTGAAGTGTTGTCCCTCGAGTCGGACATGCATTAGCGATATACATAGTGATTGTTTCTAGGATTAGTACATCAACAAGTTTTAGTGGCCTAAGTAGTTTTGTTGAGGTGTCGCATCTCTTTTCTTGTGCTTTCGGTAGAACTCACCAATCCCGGGATTTTGAACCGTTAAAAGAAAAGAAAAACATAAATTTTGTGAGACATTTATGAGGACACGTTCGCAGTTATAAACGACAAAACTCAATGAAGGACAAACAACCAATACCTCAACTACTTGTGAATTTTACATACTTACTATCTCCGTCCATATCTACTTGCCATCTTTGTTTAACATGTTCTAGATTTGACCACAAATTTGACCAAAAATACACAGGAACATAAACGTTATAACATTAGAAACTTTATTCAAATACAAATTCGATGGTATAATTTTTAGGACAGATAACCAATATTTGTTAGTCCAATTGATGCTAAAACTTGAGATCAGAATACGTGTGCACTATTCAAGTGTGGATAGATTACCATGTGAACTTGTAGGACATTAGTTTCCCATGTTGTATGGAATGTACTTGATGCTCGCTAACTTCCTTCGCTCGATGTAGTGGCTACATCTCTTATCAATCTCGCCCCACCAAATATAGTGCATTGACTTTCTCCCAAGCGGCGTGGGAATTCGGTGCCCTTGCACCCCCCTCCCCCTCCCGGGCCATGATGGATGGGATTCTTCACCACCAACCCTCGCTAGCCTGTGAACCACAATCTTTAGTTGACTATTATCAACGTCATTGTCCTCCATGTGCTTACTACGTGTTCCCTCCTTACCCCCCCCCCCTCCCAACCCACTATCTTCTTTGACCACCTCGACACAGTCGTCAAGAAGCTACTCGGCGTCCTCTCCATCATCTTCTTTGTCGCATGTCACACGCCCTTTTTCATTTCCCGTACAAGTGTACAACCTATTCTCACAGTTTGGTCAAACATCCTCTGCCGATGGATAGCCTAGCTATTCTACCTCGACTTGTGTATTTCGTATGGGCTAGGTGGGCCCTTCCATACATGGGTTGGAAGAGTCCAAAAGGTTTGTCCCACGGCTGATAGGAAGGTACCCCAAGGGAGCCGAACCTCAGCAAGCGTCTTTCCCGTATCATCTAATGACCTAAGTGTTCTTACGAACAAACAAACAAAAAGATCTCTCACGAGTACTTGGCTTTAGGATTTTACCCCTCGACACCCTCGTCTTTTGTCGCCTAAAGACTCCCAACACCGTTGACCTCTTGCTCAGCGCGATAGTTGTGTTTCTAGGTGGCAATGTCTTCTTCTCTCCTACAAGATCCGAATTTGAGGGTGAGGACATGATCATGTCGATAACATTAGCCACTTAAAAAAAGTGTCGGCTTTTCGTAAGCCAAGGATAGAACCAGACAAAAACAGAGATAGGAGAGATATACTTGGGGGGAGGGGGAGCTCCACCCTGATACATGTGAGATCGTACAGAAATATAGATTATAGTGTTTTTTACTCCCAAGCTCACCTGCTCAGGATAGTTTTCAAAATTCAAAAAATATATTAAAACACTTCAAAAAATCAGAAAAAGGGGGGAAAACATATGCTAATTTTTTACGTATGTACAAAGTTTCATGGCAAAATAACATTCTTAGTTCTTTGTATGAAAAAAAAACCAGTGCTCATTTTTGGCAACAACATATCCGAAAACTTTGCACTTTTTTTTTGTACAGTGCAGCATAAAAGCCATATGTTTACTCCCTATTTTTTCAAAAAAAATTGAAGTATTTAAAAAAATGAATTTCAGAAATAAGCAGGAGCAGGTGAGCTCGGGAGTCAAACGGTATTTTTGAGAAATATCTTGTTTTTAGGATTGTAGTCAACCGTGTAATGCGGTTTAGGGACTTGGACCAGTATTTGCTGAGTTCGAGTAGTGGACTAGTGGACTGAACTGTCCCGGTAAATTTGTCAGCTGATAGATCCACTCGACTCTTTTTCCTAGTTCCATTTCGGGCTCGTCAAGTTTCATGGACGGGAAGCGTGGGCGCTGCGCCACCCGCCGGATGCAGCTAGCCGGCGCCAGCGTGCACGGCATCGTTTTCATCCGCGTGCTGCCTGCTACGGGACGAGAGTGTTGCTGTTGGACGCACGCAGCGAACCTCCCGACGTGGGACACGTTCCAGCGCGGAAGTCGTGGACTCCGGATCTGGATTAGGGTGAACGCCGCCGCCCGCCGGTACGTGGATCGTCGCGATCGCCGACGATTGTCCCGCGCAGCTGGCTCCCGCCGCCGCGCGACAAGTGTGAGGCCGGGCCGGGCAAACATTTTCTGGTGTTCTGAAACGGCTAGTGTTATTATTTTGATAGTTATCGCATGGAATCTGTCGTGGTGTACAAGCCGACGAGGCTGATCGATCGATCCATCGTGGTCACGCTCGTGCGCCCTGACACCGGCCGGAACGGATATCCAATCACGGCCGCGGCGGGGGTTGGCCCCTTCTCGGGCAGGTCGATCAAAGCGCGACTACCGTCCGAACAGGTGGCAGAGAAGCGGCGCGTGCGTTGATCCAAAGGCTCGGAGAGTCGCGCTCGCACGGCTCTGGCGAAGTTTTCCGGGGGAGGCGCAGCGCAAACCGCGGCGTGCTTGTGCGCCGTACATGTGCTCAGAGCTAGCTTCACGCCGTCACCTAAGCTAAGGATCCTCTTTTCTTTTCTAGGCCGAGCTTTCACGATCAGTAGTGCTCCCGGACGCTATATCATTAGCTACACGGCCTTCCGCCGGGCTAGGAAAGCCACTGCAGTTTTTTTTTTGTGGAGACAGGAGAGAACCATATAGATTTTAATACTACTAATAAGAGCATGTAAGCACATGACGGCAATCCATTGACACCCCAATCGTGTGATTCCAAAGAG
Source organism: Alopecurus myosuroides (assembly GCA_028641055.1). Lineage (NCBI taxonomy): Eukaryota > Viridiplantae > Streptophyta > Magnoliopsida > Poales > Poaceae > Alopecurus > Alopecurus myosuroides. The sequence goes on along the minus strand of CM054061.1, from coordinate 126,829,708 downwards.
GCGAGGGATCACTTGCAATGCACGACACAAAGGACGACATACTACATAATGTTTGGCCAACGCCACCAGCTAGCTCAATGGTCGGTATGCTTGAGGGTATATCTGGCCATTTCTCGGGCCGGGCCAGGCTTCGGGCCGGGTGAAAAAAAAACGTCGTCTACTGATCAGGCCCAAACCCGGCCCGGCCCGACACTTTTCATCAACTCTTCGGCCTGAGCCCGGCCCGATGGCAGTGACAGCAACACTATTTTGCTTGTTTTGACAGAAAAACAGCAGCACTATTTTGCTTGTTTTGACAGAAAAACAGCAGTAATATTTTGCTTGTTTTGACAGCATTACAGCAGTATTTTGACAGAAAAACAGCAAGTATACAACAGTAATTGACGGCATAACAGCAGTATTTTGACAGAAAAACAACAGGTATAAAACAGTAATTGACAGCATAACAGCAGTACACGGTATCAATCGCATAACAGGAGTAGTTTCACTAGTTTTGCAAGCAAAACATCATGTTTTGACAACTCCATATTCCAGTTTGGACAAAACAATTGTACACAAATATTATGACAGTTTCTCTAGCAACTTGAAACTTTCTACAAGATACAAGATGAAATGAAATAGCAGTCAGTATACTATAGATATAAGTTGAGAACTTGACATGCAAACAATAGAGAATAAAGATGTTACATTCTTCATCCGAAGAAGATGAATCTTCATTATCATCTAGGGGAATCACAAGAGCAGCTCCATTTAATCCACAATATACACTACACTGACTCAATCCATCATTCCAACAACAGCAACTATGGATAACAGCAGCACCACACTCAATACATAACAACAACACCACACTCAATACATAATCCCAACAATAGATAAAAGCATCACCAGTTCACCACACTAAATCCATCATTCCATCCACTAAAATGTACCTTTGGCCGTGGCCGTCTGCAGCGGACAGGAAAGAGGTGCGCCGGTGTGGTGGCCTGAGAAGAAGGGTCGGCCCGTCGCTGCGATGGATGCGATGGCCTGGCCCTCGGATGGAGGCTTCGAGGCGGGAGGTGCGACGGACGGGGAGGAGGGAGTTACTGGCCCGTGGAAGAAGAGAGGTGCGGCGGCGCTAGGGTTGAAGGTTTCCTGGCCCTGGGAAGGAGGGAGGTGCGGCGGCGCTAGGCTTCAAGGTGGCGGTGGTATGGTTCAAGGGGGCGGCGCCGCCATATCGCGCGGTCCAGGAGGGAGGCGTCGGGGACGGGAGGGGAGGAGAGAAGAATGCGTCTGTGCGCGTGGGGGCTGGGGGTCGTGGGGAGTTGGGGTCGATTAAGGTTTCTTTTCCTAGTGGGCTTAAGGCCTAGTTGCTGCTGATGGGCCGAGGCAGTCACAGCTGATGCGCAAGGAAACACAAACTCGGGCCGGGCCAGGCCTTTTTTCATGCTATAACTGAAGCCCGAGCCCAGCCGGACTCACCCTTCGGGCTGCATTTCACAGGCCCGAGCCCGGCCCAGTGGTTAGGCCCGGCCTGGCCCGGTCCTCCCGGGAATTTCGGGCTGGGTTTCATCGGGCCGGGATGCCCATGGCCAGATATACTTGAGGGTGCACCGCCCTTGTGCCCAACCTAACTATGGTGTAGGTTTATCGTCTGTGTCGACGGGCACGAGTGCTTAGCCTTCAACTCCACTGCCACATTCGATTAAGCGTGAGCTTGATTGCGGCAAATCGCCTAGGGCATGTTTGGTAACCGTCATCCCACCTAACAGGTCGAAGTGCAAAAAAAAAATCTTCGAAATGGGAGCTAAGACCATCTGCACGGCACCCCCACATGGTCCCCAAAAGACCCAATGCGGGTCCAGACTAAAAGCGGCATCCTCCAAGTTTCTGTCCGGACCCTCCAACCCACCCATCAAACTTGGGGGGCCTGCCTGGGGCGCCGGACTGAAGGGGTCGTTGCATAGAAAACAAAAAATTTCCTACGCGAGAGACACCGAAAGGCCAAGATCTAATCTAGGAGACGAAGTGCAACGGGCAAAGAGAGGGTTAAGGAGAACACATACCCTCGAAGACACAAAGCGTTACGAGATCAAATCTCGTTGTTGGCGTAGTCGTACTCACACCGATCCCGATAGCGAGAAGATGTGCACCACAATCCGGCGGTGCCTCCGTGATCGGTCACACATACGGTTGATGACGAACTATGTTCCCTCGATCCAGCGGGGCGCGGAAGTAGAGGATCCCTTGGAACTCCAGCAGGACGATGGCGTGGTGGTGGTGAAGAATCTCACGGTCAGGGCTTCGCCAAGCCGGAAACCATGGAATGGAGCAGTGGGTGGAGGGAAAAGGAAGTGGGCAAGTGTGTGAGAGAAGAGGAGCTCTCACCCTCCTTTTATAGGGGAGGGTGAGGCAGCCCAAGAGGGGGTGCGGCCAGCCATGGTGGTGCCCCCGCCTCTTCCCTCTTCATGTGAGTGGAAGCCCCACTCACATCCACTCATTTTCCCTTAAAACTCCACTTAGAAAATCCAAGAGTTTTTCTTTAATAAATAAATAAAACATTTTTATTTCTTTATTTCAACATTTGTTAATTCTATTAACAAACTTTTGCATATAGCACCTCGAATCATTTTTTAATTCTATTAACAACCATTCGATGAAAAACCCCTTAAACTATTTCAATTTTCCCCGAAACAATTTCGGTGCTGCTCAAAATATTCTTCGATATTCCGTATCCTCTCAAACGTGTCATCGAACCTTAAGTGTGTCACCCTACGGTTCGGGGATAAGATAGACATGATCGAGACTCCTCTCCGATCAATAATCAACAGCGGGATCTGGAGATGACTCCTATATATTCAACGATGACTCTCGTGATCGTGTGAACCAACAACGTCGTGAACTATTCCCTTTGTCTCGTGATATTTTACTTGTCCGAGATTCGATCATTGGTATCAACCATACCTTGTTCAATCTCGTTACCGACAAGTACTCTTTTCTCGTTCCCATGATATAACATCCTTGTGATCATATCATGTGCTTGTAAGCGGTGTCGATGTGATATCACCGAGAGGGCCCAGAGTATATCTCTCCGTCATTTTGGATGGACAAATCCCACTCTTGATCTATGATCCTCAACTAATACTTTCCTAATACCTAACGGCACCTTTATAGTCATCCTGTTACGGTGTGACGTTTGATGACATCAAAGCACCCTTCCGGTATCAGTGATTGACATGATCTCATGGTCTAAGGAATAAGTTACTTCGTATGTTTGATATAACAATGTAAACTTAATGACTTGATCGCATTGCTATATTCATTTTGGGTATATGTTCATCACATCATTCTTCTAATGACATGACCCCGTTATTAACAACATCCAATGTTCATGATCAGGAAACATTGGTCATCTATTAATCTACGAGCTAGTTAAAAGAGAGGCTTTACTAGGAACCATTGTTTGTTTATTAAACACACATGTATCAACGTTTCCGGTTAATACAATTCTAGCATGATAAATAAACATTCATCATAAACAAGGAATAAGATAATAACCATTTTATTACTGCCTCTCGGGCATATTCCCTTCAGTCTCCCACTTGCACTAGAGTCAATAATCTAGTCTGTAAGCACTTAACACATATGGCGTTCCAGTGTTATTACCATGCTTCGCATGTGGCAAACATCATCAAAAAGATCTAAACTGTTCAGATCCTATTGTATTTGCATGTTCTTTGCGTCTACACGCATCACTCATTCTCTAATGAGATGGCTTTGTATATATATGGTCAATCGGTGAAACCTTAATTCCTCAGCTTAAACCGACGTCACTAACATTGTGAAAATGTAGCATCATAGTGTTAGCATTCTTGGAAATTCACCAAGTTCCGGTGATACCTTAATTCCTCAGCTTAAACTAATGTTACTAACATTGTGAAAATGTAGCTTCATAGTGTCAGCATTCTTGGAAATTCACCAAGTTCAATAAAGAACTCCTTGACACAAAATACGCTTATTAACAGTTATCAACACAACGATATACTTTAGCCTTTGTTGTAGTATTTGTCACAATATTTTAATTTTGAAACTCTTTCAAATCCAGCATGGAACTTTCTTCCAGCTTATTGTGCTACCCTTCATCACATATTTTAATTGAGATAAAATTACTTGAATAAATGATAAGACTATTAGTGTAACATATTACAACTAATATTTTGTCATTACTACATAGGAAAACATATCCTTAGCATTTCTAAAATGACACAAAGATCTCTCCCACTGTTGTCTAATCATCATATGAATTATCATGCTATAACATTTTATAGCATAGGACTCATCTGGTTGTGTACATAGCATGGAAACATGACTTAGAAATCTTAATTTCAATGATGCTCATCATGTGTCAAAACACTTGAATATTGCTCAATTATTTTCCATATGACAAGAACTCCTTCTTGTCATTTCGATATTGACTTATTTCAATATTTCATCTATGTAATTTGGCTTCATTCATATCAAGCGCTTCAATCCATCTTTTATAGATATCGATGCCCAATATCTTCTAAGCCTTTTATCAATATGAAAATCTTAACCGTGTTAATTTAAAATACATATTTTCCAATCAACCATATGTCATCTACATAAATTATTGGAAATATGTCATAGAGCTCCCACTTAATTTCTTGTAACTCTACAAGCATCTTTATCGTTCATGATGGAATCAAACTCTTTTGATAACTTCATTAAGATAAAGATTTCAACTTCGTTATGCTCACTTCAACCATTGAAGTGCGCATACATTTCTAGCAACTTTTTGAATTTTTACAAAACTCTCAGACTGTGTCAAGTACACATCTTTGATCAAACTTCCTCGAGAGGGGAGTTGGTTTTGTTATTCAACTGCCATATCATAATATGTAACTTTTGCTAGAACTATCCGCAAAGACTAAAGCATCACTAAGGAAGATCAAAATCTTGTAGTAGTCAACTCTTTGAACTTCGTCGAAAACAACTTTTCGATAAGTACAACTTTCAAATGATGTTAAAATCCATGTCTTTGTTGTTATATAGACCCTTTTGCTATCGTTAGGCATAAAGCCTATCGAAAGGACTACCAAGTCACATACTTGATATTCATACAAGGATACTATGGTGGATATAATGACTCATAGTCAATTTTACGAAGTCAGGGCCCATCATTTGCTTCCTTTATAAGGTCCAGGTCCTTCTGTTGTCAAAACAACTCTTTACTCTTAAACCACAAGTTGGTCTAAGTATAAAGTTTTACGACTTTTGTGGTTCAGTTTGCAAACTCATTCGAAGTATCTACAATCACATGTAGTGTCTTCTACTTAGTCAAAATAGGAAACCCTGGAACAACTTCCAGTGCCGCGCTACTCTTGACATGGTAACGAAGATTCTCTAATCTCGTTGAGTTTGTAATGTCCTCCCACTCACTTATTTCGCAAGAACTATTTTCTCGAGAAATCAACCCTTTCTGACAAACAACATTTGTCTTTGGTCGGTGATAGGAGAAATACCCAGTGGATTCGTTGGGATAACCTTATAAACATATATGTATCCCATTTTGATTGTAAACATTTTACACATGCTATGCATACAAAAACTTAAGAAAATGACAATTCGGGTCACTACCCAAACCATATCTTATATGTTGTCAATTTCAACGGATCATGATGGTGCTCTTTTCAGAAAAACGGTTGTCACTAATGTATAAACTACAAAATTATAATGGCATTTTTATTTATCTTACCATGTCAAACAAGGTTTGATTTTATCTCTCAAACACTCCAAACTAATGTGGGGTAATTCGAGTAATATAAATTCTGCAACTTCTCAGATGTTTTGCTAAACTTGTAACTCAAACTTTATCCTTTATGATCCAATCATAAATACTTGATTATCTTGTTACAATGATTTTTACTTCATATTAACAAACTTTTTAACCAATTCAAAATGTCAAACTCCGTTCTCTTTAAATAGATATACTCACATATCTACTTAAATCATCGACAAAAATTTATGAAGGAAAAATTAATCCACCATACATGACTACACATAATGGACTATATACATCAATATGTATAATCTCCATTAAATTAGTCGTCCATTCTAGTTTGGCCTATGAACGGAATTTTAGTCATCTTTTGGAAGAGGTCTCACAAGCTCAAAACAAAATGACTCCGGAAGTCCATCAATATGGAGTTCCTTCATGTTTTCCTTTTCGATATGAACTAAAATGGTGGTGTCACAATTTAAGTGAAACTCTTTTACGTCTTGCAACGTTTAGCATTTAGTCTTATAGATGTTAAATTTACCAACATGATTTATATTAACATATCCATCAATTATGGAATATGGTCATAGTTTGAACAATCTCATTTGTTCTCACAAAAGACCAGAAAAAATAACAACTTATTAAGTTCTTAAAATAAATCTTGAATGTTTGGTTCGATACGACAATGAACACATAACACTTTATTTCTGTTCTTGTCATAATCGATTCCACATCTATTACTAGTTTCTTTTAGGTCCTTGTATTTCTTGCATTGTGTTGCTTTGTATGACAACTCATACCAACCAATGTGGTATCAAAATACCCAAAAATACTTTGTTAACTAGTAATACATCTATAACTTGTATATCAAGCATATACTCCTGAGCTGGATTTTTCCAGTTATCTTCTTTTTCTGCCATGTATCTTTTTGTAATTCTATTTTCAATATTCTCTTTCCTTTACAGAAAAATTATTCAACATCAAACAATGCTAGTCGTACTAGCTCATTTTCTTTGGCGTGTTAGTCATATACTATCACCCATTGAGTCATACTTTAAGTTTGATTCCTGTACTAATATCACCATATTAATAGTATTCTTGTAGATTCCACTCTTAGCAATCTCCAAGTAAGGTAAACGACTTTACCCATACTTTTAATCCATCCCATCATAACAATTTTATGATTAAGCCACTATAGCTCGAAGGAAGGAATTTAGAGGATAATTTTAGCGCCCAATTTCTTGGAATATTCAAACGTCTAGCGTCTTCAATCATTGCATATATTCAGATAATATAAGCAAACATTGTCACGCTAAATTATACTCGGTCATGTTGCTACAAATAAGTTTCTAGATATCAATATATCTTTCACTTGATTGTTTCATAAAACAACTCTTTTCAGTTCCGAAATCACCTTGATCAACAAAACATTCTTTTGAAGATAAAGTAATATGGAAGCAACCATGACTCTGGATTCTAATTAGGAATTGGTTGCTCTTTAGATTAATCAATCATTAACCATATGGAGCTAGGTAGGAAATACCAAAAATCTACAGTAGGACTCAATTTTAAATTTCACTAATACGGTACCAATCTTAAATGATTTTTACCAGATCATAACAGTTATATCTCAATTAACAATCTAAGTGTAAGGTAGTTATTTGGATGCCAATGAATACTACAATTTGTGCAAAATCACTTTGATTGGTTGTTCATGATAAATAAGTTCAAGTTAATTCATAAATTATACCATGAACTCCCACTTAAAAACAACATCCCTCTTAGTCGTCTTTAGTGATTACACGAACCAAATTCACTACACCAAAACCGATCATCACGTGAGATGATGTAGCTTCAAAGGAGAATATCGACATGTTCATCATATCATCCATATGACTCATGCTTTACCTTTCGGTTACGTGTTCCGAGGCCATGTCTGTACATGCTAGGATCGCCAAGTAGAACCGTTGTATTGTGTGTGTTTCAAGGCCATGTTTGTACATGCTAGGTTTGAAAACACCTGTTGTATGTGAACTTTGAGTCTGTCACACCCGATCATCACGTGGTGTCTCGAAACGACGAACTTTCTTAATGGTGCATATTTAAGAAAGAACACATTATTATCTTGATATTAAGTGAGAGATCATCTTATAATGCTACCGTCGCTATCTAAGCAAAACAAGATGCATAAAAGGATTAACATCACATGTAAGGATAACGTGATATGATATGGTCCTTCTTGCACTTGATCTTCATCATGTGCATTATGGTATGGTCTCCATCATTCCACCGGCATGGTACCAAGTACCATGGCACCCCAATCTTGATTGTCCATCAAAAATAAGACAACCATATGGATACCTTCCGGTATATCAAAAATTTACAAAATAGATTATCTCATAATCAAATTTGTAACATTGACCATATCACATCACATGCCCAGCAAAAACTAGTTAGACGCTTCTAATTTATTTTTGCATATTTTACGTCGCTTAGGGCTTTCGAGGATAGAACCGTTCATACCTACGAACATCAACCACAACGTTGATAAACACATTTTTAACAACCCTTCGTAGATTAGATTTTAACCATAGTAGGAGAAACATACACCCGCAAGCCACTTATGCAATACAAGTTGCATGTCAGTTGTGGAACAAGTCTCATGTACGTAGACATGTAAGGTTAATCCGGGCCGCTTCATCCCACTATGCCACTAAGATAATAAAATAATCAAGGAGGTAATAACATGATCATCAACGCCCACATACACCTATGTGTTCTACCCGTACAAAACATCTACGCATAGATCCGGCTCTGATACCACTGAAGGGGTCGTCGCATAGAAAACAAAAAATTCCTACGCGAGAGACACCCGAAAGGCCAAGATCTAATCTAGGAGACGAAGTGCAACGGGCAAACAGAGGGTTAAGGAGAACACATACCCTCGAAGACACAAAGCCTTAAGAGATCAAATCTCGTTTTTGGCGTAGTCATACTCACACCGATCCCGATAGCGAGAAGATGTGCACCGCAATCCAGCGGTGCCTCCGTGATAGGTCACACGTACGGTTGATGACGACCTCCGTTCCCTCGATCCAGCGGGGCGCGGAAGTAGAGGATCCCTCGGAACTCCAGCAGCACGACAGCGTGATGATGGTGAAGAATCCCACAGTCAGGGCTTCACCAAGCCGGAAACCATGGATTGGAGCAGCGGGTGGAGGAAAAGGAAGTGGGCAAGTCTGTGTGAGAAGAGGAGCTCTCACCCTCCTTTTATAGGGGAGGGGGAGGCATCCCAAGAGGGGGTGCGGCCAGCCATGGTGGTGCCCCCCACCTCTTCCCTATTCATGTGAGTGGAAGCCCCACTCACATCCACTCATTTTCCCTTAAAACTCCACTTAGAAAATTCAAGAGTTTTTCTTTAATAAATAAATAAAACATTTTTATTTCTTTATTTCAGCATTTGTTAATTCTATTAACAAAATTTTGCATATAGCAACTCGAATCATTTGTTAATTCTATTAACAACCATTCGATGAAAAACCCCTTGAACTATTTCAATTTTCCCCGAAACAATTTCGATGCTGCTCAAAATATTCTTCGATATTCCGTATCCTCTCAAACACGTCATCGAACCTTAAGTGTGTCACCCTACGGTTCGGGGATAAGATAGACATGATCGAGACTCCTCTCCGATTAATAATCAACAACGGGATCTGGAGATCCGTGATGACTCCTATATATTCAACGATGACTCTCGTGATCGTGTGAACCTTTCAACGTTGTAAAGATTTCCCTTTGTCTCGCGATATTTTACTTGTCCGAGATCCGACCATCGGTATCAACCATACCTTGTTCGATCTCGTTACCCGACAAGTACTCTTTTCTCGTTCTCGTGATATAACATCGTTGTGATCATATCACGTGCTTGCAAGCGGTGTCGATGTGATATCACCGAGAGGGCCAGATTTAATCTATGAAGGGTTATTAATCAAACATGTATCAACATTTCCGGTTAATACAATTCTAGCATGATAAATAAACATTCATCATAAACAAAGAATAAGATAATAACCATTTTATTATTGCCTCTCGGGCATATTCCCTTCACGGATATCGTCCGGTCACCCCACCCGACAGGCGGTCCCCGCCCGTCATACACAAAAAAAACTTAGAAAATTTTGTTCATAATTTAACAATAGAGGCATATGTCTTTTTTACATATAAATAGAACGAAATTTAAAAACACGACGCGACAACTAATCCTCGTCCTCGTCGTCCGATGGTGGCGGCGGCGGAGTGCCTAACTCCTGTTCCGGCGTCGGCGGTGGGGGTGTTCCGGGAAGCGGCACCGCAGGAGCAGCGGGAACTGCTGGTGGCGGTGCAAAGAACCGTGGGTCTGCACCACGTCGGGCATCCTCCCATGAAGGCCAAGGGTCCCAACGGGCTTCAGCCGCGTCGGGCGCCGGCCACGTTTCCTGATCCGCCTCCGCCATGTCCTCCTCCTCCTCCAGCGGCTTCTCCTCCTCCATCGGCTCCTTCTCCTCCAGCGGCTCCTCCTCCTCCACCGGCTCATGCGGCAGCGGCTCCTCCGGCAGCACGTTCTCTAGAAGCGCCATTATTGTGGGCGTGCAACCGGCCTGACAGATCGTGGGTGTGCAACCGTCGTGGCTACGCTTAAAAAGGGGTCTTGGCGCCGTATCCCGAGGCGAGGCGACACAACAGGATGCGAGGCAGCTGCAGGCAGGCGAGGCGACGCGACGGGACGCGAGGCTGCTACAGGAAGGAGGCGGCTCGAGGCACGCCTTCCCAATGCGCACGTCCTCACCACGGCCGTCACTTTCCCACTATGCGCACGTCCCCACGACCGAGGAGTCTGCCCACAGTAGCTATAAAATCCACTCTACCGGAGAGGGGATCATTCCTGCCCCTTCCCCCATCTCGGCGGCGATCATCCACCACTTCTCCGGCGATGGCGAGAGGTCCAAGAGTCGGACGCGTGGCCCGTGGAGGGCGAGGAGGCTGCGGAGGCCGTGGAGGGCAGGTGGTCGCGCCGCCCGAGCAGGTCGTGCCACCTATGGAGGTCGAGCAGGAGTCCGACAGCGACGGCGACGACGCTGGTGGAGATGCCCTCCTCGATTCTTCATCATACTCCGGCAGCCATTGGCAACTCCTTGAGGCTGCCAGATAGGATCGACGTCCTGCTCGAATGCAGGGAGCCGGACTCCTTTACCCTTCAGCTGGAAGGGTGCCCCCATCGCTGCATGGCCGTCGCGTTCAGGCACCACGGCCATCTGTTCCTCGGCAACGGCTGGGCTGCATTCACCCGCATGCACCAGCTGCACCAGGGTTGGATGCTCACCTTCCGCTACACGGGGGCGGGGAAGTTGCGCATCAAGATGTACGATACCACTTGCGTCCGCCACCCCTGCTGCACGGACGGCGAGGAGTAGGTCCACTCCGACGGTGACAAGTAGGGGGCGCTACGTCGCTAGACTTTGTTTTTTTTAACCTTGTTCTAGACGAATGTGTTTCACACCATGGCGTTTGTCCGGCATGCCCACAATGTGTTTGGTTTAACGACCGCAAATGGCGGGTCATGTTTGGAGAGCGCCTCTGCGGAGCACGCCCACCAAATCCGCGGACACAGGTCCGGCACCCCCAAAAAGCAGTCCAATTGGGGGTGACGGGCACATATTTGATGGGTGCCGATGGAGATTCTCTAATCCCTAGCTATATCCGCGTGCATGGACCAAAGAGCCATGACATGTCAAATCACGACCAAACAACGGAAAATATAAGTGCTCTAAAAAATAGGTGGAATGTTAAATTTGCACGCATGACGTTTGGTTGGGGTTGTGCATTGAGAGAGAGTAATGCAATGTGTCACAATATCTTTTTTTTGTCTCGAGGTCCATATGGTTGCATGAGGAGAAACGATGGTCATTCCTTGGAGCGTGTTTGGTACCTGCACCCGGCTGGGCCAGGGCGTGGCGCTGCGAGTTTGGCTCCGCATTTGGTTCCGTGCGAACGAAAATGTGGCCCGCGCGATTCTCAAAGCACCCTCGGGGCATGCCCGCTAGGAACGACTGTCTCCGTGGACTCACTTAGGAGGGAGGCGGAGCCTCGTCAGGTAGCTGCGCTCATGGCGACCGGCCACGCATTTGCGCCGCCACGTAACCCTAGCCCGCCGGGCTTTGGCTCTGTGTCAGCACAACCTCCGCTCGTGAATATGTATCCACTAGTGGTATATGCAGCGGCCGGCGCTGGATCTTTGTGGTCGCCTCCAGGCCATACCGATGCATCTTCAAGCTCACGCCCGCGCGGTGAAGCTGGACCCTACAGGCCGCACGCTCCTTCTCCTCCATCTGGCGGGAAAACCATGTAAGATCCCAATGAACTCCTCATGTTGCGTATGATTAGTATTTTTTAGTTCCGTAGTATGTAGAGCTAAAAATGCTCAATTGGGCATTGCTGTTTTGGCATTACTGTATTGGGAATTGATCAACTGAGAATAGTTGTTTGGGAAAATGCATGACCAATTGCCTGTCATCATATTGCTTGTCAGAACTACATCATTCTCCATTTGCTTTTCCCAAATGCATGATCAATTGCTTGTCATCATATTTTGCTTGTCACTAATGCATCATCCTTCATTTGCTTGTCCCAAATGTATGATTAATTGTTTGTCATCACATTCATTGTCAGAATTGTGTTATTCTCCATTTGCTAGTCCCAAATGCATGATCAATTGATTGTCATCATATTGCTTGTCACAAATGTATCGTCCTCCATTTGCTTGTCAGCATATTGCTTGTCACAAATGCATGATCAGTTCCTTGTCATCAATTGAATGATCTTGTTGCTTGTCATCAATTGCATGATCTTGTTGCTTATCATCAGTTGCATGATCAGTTGTTGATCATCAATTGCTTGTCATCACATAGCTTCTGGCATTTGCATCCTCACATTGCTTGTACATTTGTCACAAACCTAGGAGGAGCTATGCATTCTACAGGGAGAGCCGCCTGAGCATCTGAGGGATTGCGTCTCCACAACGATCCCCAGGTGCGTAGCAAACCTCTTCTCCCGGCTGAACGGACAACGATGTCGCCTGGAGGAGGGGGTGAATAGGGGATTAAAAAAATCCGGTTAAGGCTTGCTAAATGCAGAAATAAACTAGGTGTTTAAAATAACAAGCACACAACCTAAATATTCTAGGCTCACCTATGTGAACCAACAACTTATGCTAACCAAGACAAGTAACAAGGTGATGGCAAGATAAATGACTTCAAGCACGAAGGTTGTCACAATGTAAATTGCACAAGTAAATAGCTCGGGTATAGAAATAACCAAGACACACGGAGACGATGATGTATTACCGAGTTTCTCCTTTTGAGGGGGGTACGTCTCGTTGGAGGGGTGTGAGCTCACCACAAGAGGCCTACTCAACACCATAAAAAAGTCCCACCCTATTCTCCGATGAACCTCGCCACAAAGTCCTAGTTCACCTTCCACTATTGGCAACCTTCAAGATCGAGGCACACATCCACAACTTAATTGGAGGCTCTCAATGTCACCACAATCTTAGGGCACACACCCACAACTCAATTGGAGGCTCCCAAGAACACCACAAGTCATCTAGGGTCCAAGACCCAAGAGTAACAAGTCCACAAATTTTCACTTCCACGAATCCTCGTGAAGAGAGCAAACCGATGCAACAATGCAAATGGCAAGAGCACAAGTGGTCAAATCTTTTACTCTCAAATTCCAACAAAGCAACAAATTCTTATGGGGGAATAAGAGATGAAGAACAAAGTAAATGTAGATCTAGATCTCCTCTCACTTTTCCCTCAAAGATATGCAAGAATCAAAGGAGGGATTGAGTGGGGGCAAGCTTTCCAAGGTCAACGATGGTGGGAGAGAGAGAGAGATGTGCATGGTCAACTTGGAGACCAATGGGGAAGAAGACCCCTTAAATAGTTCCCCTCAAAATATGACCGCTGGTGTGCAAGAATGGAACATGAAATTTTGGTTCAAACTTGAACATGAAATTCCGGTCAAAATTTCTGGCTGGAAATTTCCGGCTCCCATCAGAACCAAAACGTTCTTTTCCTTACCGTTTTCTCGAGCCTTGGTTCTGACCGGAAATTCCGGTTGACACCAAAATTTCCGGTTGCAAATTTCCAGTTCCTACCAAGACCAAAACTTGAACCTCATAACTTTTGCAAATGGAGTTCGAATGAGGTGAAACATATTTTATTGGAAAGATAACAACACATACTATTCAAAAAAAAAGTGAAAATCTTGATATCGCAAAGTATTGATAAATTCCCACACATGGGAAGGTGTGGGAACTTTCTCAAAGACGCTCCGGTAAGATTTTCACTACCGAAAATGCAACAAGTTTTTCTTATGAAATCCATTTTCGAGAACCCTAGGTTTGTCATGAAGATCATGACAAGCACCAAAATCCCACAGAGATAAAAGCCAAAAATAAAGAAGAAAGATGATATGCATGTATGAAAAGGTTTGAGATCTCCACAACTATTCGATTAAGTTACTCACTTGAGAGCCCCTCTTGATAGTAAGACTATTGATTTTATAACCCGGTCTCTCAAAGGCATGAGACCAGTAAAATAGAAAACCTATCAAGATTATACCTTTGCGTTGAGCATTCCACTTGAGCTAGATGATGACGGTCTTGACTCTCTCAAGTTGGATCCTCTTTCTTGATCGTGTGAAAGTGCACTATGGTCAACTAGAGGGGCGTGAATAGGTCGACTACCAGTTTTCATATTTTCCTTTTTAATTTGGGCTAAACAAGTAATACAAGGTTCTCTAGATGTGCATCTAGGTGAGCAACCTATGTGATACAAGATATGATACGCAACGGAAGTAAAACGAAAGGTAACAAGATAAACCACAAGTGTAAACAAGGAGACAAGGATATGTTTCATGTAGTTCCTTCTCAAAGAGAAATACGTCTACGTTGGAAAGGTGGGGAGCCACCTAGGCGCTCCTCAATAGCACGAATGTGCACACCTTATTCTCCTTGAGCTTCTCCGGTGAGGGAGATTCTCGTTTCCACTATGAGGTCGACTTGCAGGCGTTGACCAAACCTTTACACAAGGTTGAGGACACTCCACAAGATGGATGGAGGCTCTCAAACAATCTGAAGCTTCTTTACAACAAGGTGGAAGCTACAAGCACGAGATCTACTAAGGTTTCTAGGCCTCAAGTAGGATTCTAGATCTACTAGGATGTGGTGGATGGATTTGCAATTCCTTTGGTGGAATCACGGATCTAGGTCTCCTCTAGCTCTCCACAAATTTATGGAGTGATTGGGTAGTTGGCGAGGGAGATCTAGGAGGTTGAAGCTTGCATTAATGGCTAAGAGAGAGAGTGTGAGAAGATTAGCATTTAAGAGGTAGGGGAAGGGCTTTAAATAACCCTTCCCCAAATCTGGCCTTTGGGCAGCCCACGCGGCACCGGAGGTACGTTTGTTTCCACCGGTACTATCGGTGGTATTGTTTGTCTGGAGCCCGCGTGGCTCCACTTCCTCTTAGCTGGTTCCCCGGGCACGGAGCTACCGGTGGGAACACCGGAAGTACCGCCCACTGGAACTACCGGTGGGTTCCGCCCTGGCCTCCGCGATGTAGCACCCGAACGTGGTTTTAGCGGAACCACCACCTGTAGCTCCACCGGTGGTAATCCGCTCGTTGTAGCCCAGTTGAATGGGCGGAGGTACCGGTGGGAACACCGGAGGTTCCGCCCATCGGTACCACCGGTGGCCTCCGCTGCAGGTTCCATCATGAGCCACCCGAAGGGGGTTTTGGCGGAGGTACCACCGGTACCACTACCAGATTCCCCCGCCTGGTCTTGTGCTGGGAAACAGCAGGGGGCGGTACTACCGGTGGTTTCACCGGTACTACCGCTGCATGAAAAAAAAATCCCACGCTTGTCTTTTCGAGCTCTTTTCCTTTGGAGAATTTTTGCGATGCCGTTGAGGATATTATGGAGAGTATTGGGCATATTGTGAAGTATAAAATAGACCTTGCATATGCTAAAAATAAAGATTAGTCCTTTAGTTATGTTGTCATCAATTATCAAAACGGAATATAATCTTTCGTTCTCCCCCTTTTTGGGAATTGATGACAACACAACCATTTGCACCACTAGGTCACAACAACATGGACGGAGAGATGTGCTCCCTTCATGACGAATGGACCGATCAAGATAGATATGATAACAATGAGCAAACTTGCTAACACAAATACTAGGGAACCCATAAGTACGATAAATCTAGAGCACGAGGTTCACATGTCTTACACCATGCATACGGAGGTTCACACAATAAGAACAGTAAACACGAAGTCCACAAATAACCTACTCTCTCAAGAAAGAAGAGACAACATAAAGATAGCCAGGCTTGAGAGAGAAACCCCATGCAAATTCCCAACTCTCCTAAATAGATATCTCTCCCCCTTTGGCATCAAGATACCAAAAAGGAGAAAGGCCGATGCTAATGCCCCAAGGTTCACTCGGAGGAGTTGTCCATGCTTAGAGGACGGGCACGATGACGAGAGCTGGTCACTTCTTCTGCAGGTTCCTTATCGGACCATTCAATGATATTGCCCCGGGAGTCCTTGGTTTGCCACTTTCCCTCAAGTAGTAATGCTATCTTCAACGGGAGAATCCACGGTCTCCCCTGCGTCACGGCGAAGCTGTCTTTCTGCTTGTGCTGCCTTGCGGTTCTTGAGCTCCTTGTCATTGTGAACTTCCCACTGATGTTTCCCTATCTTCTTGTTCACACGGAACACCTTCTTGAGAGCCCGAGCCATCCACTTGAAAGCATTGTCAGAAGGGGGAGGGCGAGAGGGCTCGGCTTCTTCTTCTCCCCTACATCAATAATGACCCTTGGCTTGGCCTTGCCCTTGCGAGGAGCGAGAGTGGGATGCACAACATGCAAGATGATCTTCATGATAAATGGACCAAAGTAAGCATTCTTACTTTGCACAATGACATGCCACAGTTCATTCCATTTGTAGTCAAGCACATCAGGCTTTTGATTCATACCGTGGAGCCTCTTCTCATGAGTAAGGAGCATGAGATTCTTTAGGTAGCCTTGGATTTCATCTATGTTGCCCGCCTTGGGGTTGATTCTTTCCCGAAATATACGAAGCATGATGTAATAAGTGGGATAGAGGCCCTTGGTGAACCCAACCGCGAACTTCTTCCAATGATAAAGGGGAGTGAGTTGATCATTGTTGATGGTCGAACCGTTGGCAAAGTGAACTCGAAACCACTCGCTATCATACTCGGGGCCACTACCAAAAGGGCCATGATCCAGATAGCCACCGAGAAGGACACCCACTTAGGACCACTTGAGAGTGAACTTTTCTCTTTGGTCATCCAAATGAGGTGACGTTCAGTTTCATTTCCAAGGTGAACTATGGCCAAGAACTCACATAAAAGTCCCTCGTCATAATCTTGTTGCACTTCCATGATGGGGCGGAGACCAAAAGCATCAACGATCTCTAGAGCTTCACCAAAATAGTTGGGCTTCCTCTCCATGTGACCAAGATTAATAGCATGTTGAGGGGCAACATTTTCCTTGGGCTTCCTCATGAGAATCTCATTGTAAATCTGTGCTTGGAATACGGTATGAAACCGAGTATCTCGTCCCCAAAACTATGGCATCAAGCGGTCCCCATCAATGATGTACGGGTTCTCACGGCGAGTAGCCAAAAAGACACTCTCGGACACTTGAGAGGCCGATTTCTCCTTCTAGGGCAAAGTCTTCTCTGGACCCGGGAACCTTGGTTTGCGCTTAGAAGGAAAATCACAGTGAAGAGAGAATGCCCAAGTTTTAAATACGCACAACTCAAAGAAATCGAGGGTGGTGAACACTAGAGAGGAACAACAACGAGATAGGGGCATAGGTACAACAAGCCAACCTAGTAATCGAAGTAATTCGTGCCTAGTGGTCACAACCTAAATTTCTAGGGTTTTTACTCGCGGATCCCTACTCCATACACCTAAATACGAAGAACATGGTGCTCCTAGTGCATCTCCATCCGTCAACGATATGGTAGAGAGAGGGAGCAACGTACCCGCATCCATGGCGAAGATTGGAGGAGGAGGAACATCCACGGAGCGGTCCAAGGCTAGAAGGGGGCCTCCCGGCGTGGAAGAGCTCGTCCCGGCGGAAGAGAGATTGGGGCGGCGGCGGTTGTGAGGGGGAGGAGTTGGGGCGAGTGGGGGAAAGTGAGATCTAAAGATCTATTTCCCCGCTCGTCCTAGGGTTATCCCGCAGAACCGCAGCGAGCAGTACTACCGGTGGAAACACCGGAGGTACCGCTCCCTGTCTACACGGTGCGGCGCGGTACAGATCCTCTGGGCGAAAATCTCGCACCAGCGGTAGTACCAGTGGGGCACCAGTAGTAGAGACGCAGCGGAGCTACCGGTGGTTTGCCGGAGGTTCCGCTCGACCCAATTTCAGCTCGCTAAGACCATAAAAACATGATCATTAAGATGGAAATGAGCTTTTGGGGGAAGGAGGCTTGGGTTGAATAGTTTTAACTGTCATACGAGATGCAATACTTGACCCGAGTTCGCAAGATGCAATGAGGAAAAAACCAAACTCGCACAAGTTGCCAAGGGGGATAATTTGAAGGGAATATGCCCGAGAGGCAATAATAAAGTGGTTATTATCTTATTCCTTGTTTATGATAAATTTTTATTTCTCATGCTAGAATTGTATTAACCGGAAAAGTTGATACATGTGTGTTTAATAAACAAACAATGGTAATGCCTCTCGTTTAATTAGCTCGTTGGTTAACTGATGATCAAGGTTTCCTGATCATGAACATTGGATGTTGTTAATAACAAGGTCATATCATTGGTATAATGATTTGATGAACATAGACCCAAAGTGAATATAGCAATGCGGTCAAGTCATTAAGTTTACATTGTTATATCAAACATACAAAGTAACTCTAATCCTTAGACCATGAGATCATGCCAAACACTAACACCGGAAGAGTGCTTTGATGTCATCAAACGTCACAACGTAACAGGGTGACTATAAAGGTATTGTTGGGTATTTGGAAAGTATTATTTGAAGCTCATGGATCAAGAGTGGGATTTGTCCATCCAAATGATGGAGAGATATACTCTGGGCCCTCTCGGTGATATCACACCGACACCGCTTGCAAGCACGTGACTAGGTCACAAGGATGTCATATCACGGAACGAGTAAAAGAGTACTTGTCGATAACGAGATTGAACTATGTATGTTTGATACCAATGATCGGATCTCGAACAAGTAAAGTATCGCGATACAAAGGGAATTGGTTACGACATTTATGGTTCACACGATCACTAGATTCATCTTTGAATGTGTAGGAGTCATTACGGATCTCCAGGTCCCGCTGTTGACTATTGATCGGAGAGGTGTCTTGATCATGTCTACATTATTCACGAACCGTAGGGTGACACACTTAAGGTTTGATGACGCGATTGAGTGGATACGGAATATCGGAGAAAAGTTTGGACAACACCGAAATTGTTTCGGGGAATATTGGAATAGTCACCGGAATTGTTTCGGGAAATATTGAAATAGTTCAAGGTGGTATATGTTAATGTTTGATTAACAAATAGTTCAAGGGGGTAAGTGTTAATGTTTGTTAATAGGATTAACAAATATTAAAATAAAGAAATAAAATTGTTTTATTTATTTATTAAAGAAAACTCTTGGAATTCTGAGTGGGAATTGATGAGAGAATGAGTGGGTTGAGTGGAGACTCCACCCACATGATGAGGGGAGAGGTGGAGGCACAAAAATTTCGTGGCTGCCTCCCCCTCCTATATAAATAGGGGTTGGACCTCCCTCTCTCCACACACTTTGTGTCATCTCCACCTCCCTCCTCCCACTGATCCACCTCATGTTCATGCGCTTGGCGAAGCCCTGAACGAAGTTTTCTCCACCACACCATGCTGTCGTGCTGCTGGAGTTCCGAGGGATCCTCTACTTCCACTGTCCCGCTGGATCGAGGGAACGAAGGTT
Organism: Alopecurus myosuroides; assembly: GCA_028641055.1. Taxonomy (NCBI): domain Eukaryota; kingdom Viridiplantae; phylum Streptophyta; class Magnoliopsida; order Poales; family Poaceae; genus Alopecurus; species Alopecurus myosuroides. The sequence goes on along the minus strand of CM054061.1, from coordinate 126,809,858 downwards.
GTCATCGAGCTGTACGTGTGACCGAGAGCGGAAGAGCTACCGGATTGCAGCGCTCATCTTCGCGATCTTGAGATCGATGTGAGTTCGACTACATCACCAACGAGATTTGATATCGTAACGCTTTGTGTGTTAGAGGGTATGTTCTCCTTAAGACTTTCTCTTTTCCCGTTGCTTTCATCTCCTAGATTAGATCTTGGCCCTTCGGGTATCTCTCGCGTAGGATTTTTTTTTATGCAACGAACCCTTCAGTGGTATCAGAGCCGGATCTATGTGTAGATGATTTGTACGGGTAGAACACATAGGTGTATGTGGGTGTTGATGATCATGTTATTGCCTCCTTGAGTATTTTATGATCTTAGTGGCATAGTAGGATGAAGCTGCCGTAGACAAACTTTACGTGTACTTTGTACGTGAGACCTGTCTCACTTGTGGCTGAGGGGGTGTCCGTTTCTCCTACTATAGTTAAGATCTAATCTACTAAGGGTTGTTAAAAATATGTTTATCAACGTTGTGGTTCGTGTTCGTAGGTATAAAAGGTTCTATCTTCGAAATCCCTAAGCCACCTAAAATATGCAAAAATAAATTAGAGACGTCTAACTTGGTTTTGCAGGACATGTGATGTGATATGGTAAATGTTACAAATTTGATGTATGAGATGATCTCTTTTGTAAATTATTGACATACCGGTAGGAGCCATATGGTTGTCCTATTATTTATGTCATGTGTGTTGTATATCATATCCATGTGATATGTTGTAATTTTAATGGACAATCAAGATGCAGGTGCCATGGACCTTGGTTCCACGCTGGTGGAATGATGGTGATCATACCATGATGCACACGATGGAGATCAAGTGCAATAAGGACCATATCATATCACATTATCCATGCATGTGATGTTAATCCTTTTTATGCATCTTATTTTGATTAGATCGCGACGCTAGTATTATAAGATGACCTCTTTCACTTAATTTCAAGATAATAATGTGTTCTTACTTAGTATGCACCATTAAGAAATTTCGTCGTTTGGAGACACCACGTGATGATCGGGTGTGACAGAATCAACGTTTGCATACAATGGGTGCTGATGAGCCTAGCATGTACAGACATGGCCTCGGAACACACGCAATACTACGGTTCTACTTGGCGAGCCTAGCGTGTACAAGCATGGCCTCGGAACACATAACCGAAAGGTAAAGCATGAGCCATATGGTTGATATGATGAACATATCGATGTTCGCCTTTGAAACTACATCATCTCATGTGATGATCGGTTTTGGTGTAGCGAATTGGGTTTGTGTAATCACTAAAACGACTAGAGGGATGTTGTTTTTGAGTGGGAGTTCGCATAGTAATTTTGAATTAACTTGAACTTATTTTATCATGACGAACCAATCAAAGTGAATTTCCATAAATTGTAGTATTCATTGGCATCCATAAACTACCTTACACTTAGACTGTTAATTAAGATATAACTGTTATGATCTCGTAAAATCATTTAAGAGTGGTAATGTATTAGTGAAATTTAAAATTGAGTCCTATTGTAAATTTTTGGTATAACCTACCTAGCTCAATATGATTAATGATTGATTGATATAGAGAGCAAATAATTCCTACTTAGAATCCAGTGTCATGCTTGCTTCCATAATACTTTATCTTCAAAAGAATGTTTTGTTGATCAAGGAAATTTAGGAACTAAAAAGAATTCTTTTTAGAAACAATCAAGTGAAAGATATATTGATATCTAGAAACTTATTTGTGGCAACATGACTGAGTATAATTTAGCGTGACAATGTGTGCTTATATTATTTGAATATATGCAATGATTGAAGACTCAAGGCGTTTGAATCTTCCAAGAAGTTGGACGCTAAAATTTATCCTCTAAATTCCTTCCTTAGAGCTATAGTAGCTTGATCACAAAATTGTTATGATGGATGGATTAGAAGTATGGGTAAAATAGTTACCTTGCTTGGAGATTGCTAAGGGTGGAATCTAGAAGAATGCTATTAATATGGTGATATTAATAGAACAATCAAATTCAAAGTATGACTCAATGGGTGATAGTATATGACTAACATGCCAAGGAAAATGTGCTAGTACTACTAGCATTGTTTGATGTTGAATGATTCTTCTGTAAAGGAAAGGGAATATTAAAAATAGAATTACAAAAAGGTATATGGCAGAAAATAATATAACTGGAAAGGTCCAACTCAGGAGTATATGCTTGATATACAAGTTATAGATGTATTACTAGTTAACAAAGTATTTTTTGGTATTTTGATACCAGATTGGTTGGTATGAGTTGTCATACAAAGCAACACAGTGCAACAAATACAAGGGCCTAAAAGGAACTAGTAGTAGATGTGCGATCGATCATGACAAGAACAGAAATGAAGTGTTATTGTGTTCATTGTTGTATCGAACCAAACATTAAAGATTTATTTTAAGAACTTAATAAGTTGTTATTTTGTTCCAGTCTTTTGTGAGAACAAATAATATTGTTCAAAACTATGACCATATTCCATAATTGATGGATGAGTTAATATAAATCATATTGGTAAAGTAAACATCTATAAGACTAAATGCTAAACGTTTCAAGACGTAAAAGAATTTCACTTAAATTGTGACACCACCATTTTAGTTCATATGGGAAAGGAAAACAGGAAGGAACTCCATGTTGATGGACTTCTAGAGTCATTTTGTTTTGAATAATGTGAGACCTCTTCCAAAAGATGACTAAAATTTCGTTCATAGGCCAAACTAGAATGGACGACTAATTGAGTGGAGATTATACATATTGATGTATATAGTACATTATGTGTAGTCGTGTGTGGTGGATTAATTTTTTCTTCATAAAATTACGTCGATGGTTTGAGTAGATATATGAGTATATCTATTTAAAGAGAATGGAGTTTGACATTTTTTAATTGGTTCAAACTATTATTAGTATGAAGTAAAAATCATCGTAACAAGATAATCAAGTATTTATGATTGGATCATAAAGGATAAAGTTTGAGTTACAAGTTTAGCAAAACATCTGAGGAGTTGCAGAATTGTTCTACAATTTATCCTTCTCGAATATCCCACATAAGTATGGAGTGTTCGAGAGACAAAATCAAACCTTGTTGGACATGGTAAGATAAATAAAAATTCCATTATAATTTTGTAGTTTATACATTAGAGACAAACGGTTTTACACTGTAAAGAGCGCCATCATGATCCGTTGAAACTGACACCATATAAGTTATGGCTTGGGTAATGGCCCGAATTTTCTCTTTCTTAAATTTTGGTATGCATAGCATTTATAAAATGTTTACAACCAAAATAGGATACATATATGTTTATAAGGTTATCCCAACGAATCCATTGGGTATTTTTCCTATCACCAAACCAGAGACAAATGTTGTTTTTCAGAAAGGGTTGATTTCTCGAGAAAGTAGTTCTTGCGAAACAAGTGAGTGGGAGGACAGTACAAACTCGACGAGATTAGAGAATCTTCGTTATCATGTCAAGAGTAGCGCAACACTAGAAGTTGTTTTAGGGTTTCCTATTTTGACTAAGTAGAAGACACTACATGTGTTGTAGATACTTCGAATGAGTTTGCGAACTGAACCACAAAAGACCTAAAACTTTGTACTTAGACAAATTTGTGGTTTGAGAGTGAAGTGTTGTTTTGACAACAAAGGACCTGGAACTTATAAAAGAAGCAAATTATGGGCCCCTACTTCGTAAAATTGGCTATGAGTCATTATATCCGCGATAATATCTCTGTATGAATATCAAGTATGTGACCTGGTAGTCCTTTCTATAGGCATGATGCCTAACGATAGCAAACAGGTCTATATAGCAAAAAAGACATGGATATTTACATCCTTTGAAAGTTATGCTTGTCGAAAAGATGTTTTCGACGAAGTTCAAAGAGTTGACTACTACAAGATTTTGATCTTCTGTAGTGATGCTTTAGTCTTTGCGGATAGTTCTAGCAAAGGTTACATATTATGATATGGTAGTTGAATAACAAAACCAACTCTCCTCTCTAGGAAGTTTGATCGAGGATGTGTACTTGACACAGTCTGAGAGTTTTGTAAAATTCAAAAGGTTGCCGGACAGGTATGCAAACTTTAATGGTTGAAGTGAGCATAACGAAGTTGGAATCTTTATTTTAATGAAGTTATCAAAACAGTTTGATTCCATCATGAACGGTAAAGATGCTTGTAGAGTTACAAGAAATTAAGCGGGAGCGCTAAGACATATTTCTAATGCTTTATGTAGATGACATATGATTGATCAGAAAATATGTATTTTAAATTAACACGGTTAAGATTTTCATATTGATGAAAGGCTTAGGAGATATTGGGCATCGATATCTATAAGAGATGGATTGAAGAGCCTGATATGGTTGAGCCAAAATTCCATAGATGAAGTATTGAAGTAAGTCAATATCTAAATGACAAGAAGGGGTTCTTACCACATGGAAAAGAATTGAGCAATATTCACGTGTTTTGACACATGATGAGCATAATTGAAATTGAGATTTCTAAGTCATGTGTTCCATGCTATGTACACAACCAGATGAGTCATGTGCTATAGAATGTTATAGCAGGATAATTCATATGATGATTAGACAATAGTGGGAGAGATCCTTATGCCATTTTTAGAAATGCTAAAGATATGTTTTCCTATGTAGTAATGACAAAATATTTGTTGTAATATGTTACACTAATAGTCTTGTCATCTATTCAAGTAATTTTATCTCAATTAAAATATGATGAAGGGTAGCACAATAGGCAGGAAGAAGGTTCCAAGATGGATTTGAATAAGTTTCAAAATTAAAGTATTGTGACAGATACTACAACAAAGGCTAAGTATATTGTTGTGTTGACAACAAATAATATGAGCATTTTGTGTCAAGGAGTTCTTTATTGAACTTGGTGTATTTCCAAGAATGCTGACACTATGAAGCTACATTTTCACAATGTTAGTAACATTAGTTTAAGCTGAGGAATTAAGGTCTCACCGGTTGACCAAATATATACAAAGTCATCTCATTAGAGAATGAGTGATGCGTATAGACGCATAGACATGCAAATACAATAGGACTTGAACATGTAAGATCTTTTGATGAAGTTTACCACATGCGAAGCATGGTAATAACACTGGAATGCCATATGTGTTAAGTGCTTACAGACTAGATTATTGACTCTAGTGCAAGTGGGAGACTGAAGGGAATATGCCCAAGAGGCAATAATAAAGTGGTCATTATCTTATTCCTTGTTTATGATAAATGTTTATTTCTCATGCTAGAATTGTATTAACCGGAAACTTTGATACATGTGTGTTTAATAAACAAACAATGGTTCCTAGTAATGCCTCTCGTTTAATTAGCTCATTGGTTAACTGATGATCAAGGTTTCCTGATCATGAACATTGGGTGTTGTTAATAACGGGGTCATATTGTTGGTACAATGATGTGATGAACATAGACCCAAAGTGAATATAGCAATGCGATCAAGTCATTAAGTTTACATTGTTATATCAAACATACGAAGTAACTCTAATCCTTAGACCATGAGATCATGCCAAACACTAGCACCGAAAGAGTGCTTTGATGTCATCAAACGTCACAACGTAACAGGGTGACTATAAAGGTGTTGTTGGGTATTTGGAAAGTATTATTTGAGGCTCATGGATCAAGAGTGGGATTTGTCCATCCAAATGATGGAGAGATATACTCTGGGCCCTCTCGGTGATATCACACCGACACCGCTTGCAAGCACGTGACTAGGTCACAAGGATGTCATATCACGAAACGAGTAAAAGATGTGACGCCCCGAGATCGGGCACAATGCAGATTTCAGCATTTCCGCCAAAATCCACATAATAACCGATTCCAGGTTGCCACTTGTGATAACATTACAACAGTTCACGAATAATCCACAACAACAACAGAGGAGGTATATACAAGACGACTCAAACGGGTCAAGGATACAACTGATACAACACAAAGATCCAAATGACAGCGGAAGAAACAACATAGTGTACGACTACGGACAAGATACAAATGGGACTAAGAGTCCTGAAGATAACCGATGGCGTCCAATCCCTGCCCAGGCCAAGCCGAAGGGATTCCCAAGCTAACGTCGTCAGACTTCAAACCTGTTGACTGCAATGTGGAATATGCAGCCACGAAAATGGATTCGTGGGTCAGTACGGTTAAGTACTGGCAAGTGGATAAACCATACTCACAAGATACCAGCGTAACCAATCATCACAAGATACAAATACTTTGGGTACAACGGAAAGGAAGGGATTATTGCAAAGAAGCGGCAGCTGGCTGCACTAACTAACTACAGAGACGCACTACAACATCCGGCTAAAATAAAGGGATAAGATAGCGTATCAGAACCAACTATAACTACTCACCAAACAATACCCATCCAATGTTACCCCTACTAAGGAAGCAACCCAAGGAAACTCACGCGGTTGATTAAGGTGACATTCATTTTTATGGTGGAGGTAATCTATATTACTAGTCAAGTTATCATCGTTAAGTGTAAGTTGTCTGAGTACTTGTTAGCCAGCACTTTCACCAAGTCATCCATAACCGCGGACAACACGGCTTCTCGAGAAGATTTAACCCTACAGGGATCCACCAATTTGGCCGTACACATAAGAATGACCCGCCAGATGGAAATGCACTTCCACCAAGCGAGGCACTCAACACAACCCAACTCTTCTTCGCATCAAGCCCAAAGAACCACGTGTTGTGCGTGCGCGGCTAATCGAGCCCCCACGAAGAAAAGGGGGACCCTCATAGCACTGGAAGACCACGCCGCCCTAAATGCCGACTACAAAAGTTCCACCCTGGCGCCAAGGGCTCGCACCTGCATATGCACGTGTGGCGATTTGGACGAGATGCGAATCGAATCAAAATTGTGGGGGGCGCCCATACTCGCTTCCCACATGCGGTTAGTGCGCTCATCATGGATCAATGGACAAGACCCTTTTCCTAATTAAGTTCTACACTAGCAGGCCTCAAAACCACGCCGGGCCTCCTGCCGGTGCCTTATCTTCAAATTGTTATTACCCAAGCATTAACATGTTGTTGATTGAATTGAGACCCAACTATCAAACTAAACAGGTGATAAGACGGACAACAAGACTTGAGCACAAACAACACTAAGCATGCAACTACGACACGAGGGCCGACAAAGTAAACAAACAACAGGTAATAGGAAGTGGAAGGAAGGCTATATCATGGTTGCAAGGTAAACATATGATAGGATCGAGACACAAGCATCAAATCATAAGGCTAGCATTGAAGATAACGGAAAGAATCGGTAACAAGTGATGAAAGGCAGCCATAGGCAGCAAGTGAGTATACTTGCCTGGAATCCAGCAAGTAGAGGTACGTCCACAGAACTTGTCGTTGCTCACATCATCTCAGCGTCCTATCCGCGAAGAAGCAACGAACTAGAACAAACACCGGATGCAACAATTACTTCTACGGCAAAAGATCCAGCATGATCAAGATATGGATGCATGACAAGTTTAAGGATGCATCAAAGATAAACTAGTTGACATGGTAAACATACTTAAATGGGCCTATATGCAATTTGGATTGCATATGGAAAAGCCCATGAATTAATGTTGAATTAAATGATCTACAGATAACCATCATGTGAAAGTTGATTAGAATGATGCATGGATGATGAAAACAATAAGAAAACAACAATAGCTTCAGTTTGATATGTTGTTTACCAAGTTTGGAATTTTATTTGTTAAGTTATGAACTTTGGCATTTTAAATGAGTTAAACAAACATTTGTTGTTTTCACCAATTTTAAATGTTCAAAACAGATAACAAAGTTTATATTTGGAAAGAACGCACTATTTTAGATGGAATACATATTTCATTTGTTGAATTTGGATTTTAGATGAGCAAGTTATTAAATTGACAATTTTAAATGCATTAATTAAGAAATAGTTGTTTTCAGCAATTTAAATTGTTCAAAACAGAAAACAAAGTTTATATTTGGAAAGCTTATTCAATTTTGCATGGAAAACATATTTTACATGTTGGAATTGGATTTGAATTGCCCAAGTTATGAATTTTGCAATTTAAAAGGTTTAATTAAAGCATTGAATTATTGCACCACTTTTAATTAGAAAAAACAGTAAACAAAATGTATTGAAAAGGTTGAAAACAGGTATAGAATGTTTCAATGAACAATTTGAGCTATTAAACATAATTTTTGGATCATTATTGAATTTATTATGCATTTTTCCATAAACATTTTTATTCTGCCCCTTTTAGTAAACAGAAGGAAACATGTTCAAATTTAATTCAATTGTGACCAAATAAAATACCAATGTGTAGAGTTTGTTAAGACAAATTTTTAGAGCCCAAGTTTGCTCAATTTGGGTGGGCAGAACTCAAGTTATGATTTTCCAAAGTTTCAAATTTTAATAGTCATTTCTGTATTTAATTATTTAGTGCAAAATTTATTACAGAAACATGTTGCAACTTTGTGACTAACATAAAGAGCACAAGATTCTGAATCCATAGAAACTTGAATCATTGAAATTGGAGCATTTTTCAATTTGTTATGGATTTTACAAATAAAGATTCAGTGTTGTTTTTCTGGAGTTCGAGAAATAAAAGAAAAATGGAGGAAAAAGGGGTGGCTTTTGCTGCGGAAGGGGGTCGAACTCGGGGCTCCAGGGTGCGGGACAGGGCGCGCAACCACTGGGCTGTTGTGCTGTTTGTGACAGAAGTGGGCACTGTATCTAGATCAAGCATGCACTCGAGTTAACTGACGAAAATTGAAACTAAAGTTTCATATGTGCGCACGGGACGGTGATGGGGACGAACTGCAGCGAGTATGACGCGATTTTGGCGCTCGATGGCGCGCCCACAGAGCAAGGGGAGGGTAGCGGGAAGGGTCCCTAAGGACGGAGGCTCACCCAAGGTTCTGGAGGCTTGTCGTGGTGGCTCGGGGACGAAGACGTCGAGGCGGTGGCGATCTTGAAGCCATCCTGCTCATGGACTGCTCATGGACAGCGGAGGAATATGGCATGGATGGCGTCGACCCGGGTGGCTCTAGGTCCCGATCTTCGGCGTGGACGACGTGGAGAGCACGGAGGTTCCATTCCCGCGGTCATCTCGGCTCGACGGACTCCATGGTGGCGGGGCAACGGCGAACTACTCCGGGCTCTCCCTCGGTTTTCAGAAAAGAATACAAAGAAGCAGGTACAGAGGAGGGAGAGGAGAGGGTGGCGGCGCGAGATGGAGAGGAGGGGAGGAGCTAGGGTTTGGGAGGAGGAGAGGGGTAGATAAAGGAGGGGGAGAGGGGGGGACCATGGAGGAGGTGGTTCGGTGGTGGGGGCGACGTCTGCGTTCGCTTCCGTACGAAGAAGAAAGAGACAGGAGAGGTGGGCTGGGCTGAAAGGTGGATGGGTGGGCTCGGTGGTGGGCTGGCTTGGCTTCCTTTTCTTTCTTTTTTTTTCCAGAAAAGATTAAGAGAGAGATTTTTTTGGGTGGGTTTTAAATAGGAAAACCATGTGTAAAATTATTTAGATAAAACAGTGAATTACTTATAATTATTTTGAACATTTTGAAAGCACCAAATATTTTGAGTTGATAATTAAAATAGGTTTGAGAGAAAACATATTTTAAGAACTCAACAAGAAAGATTGCAAGGCAATGCAATGCATGATGATGGAAAAAGGAAAAACACACAAACTAATTGGGGGGGAAATCCCCGGGTGTTACAGACGACACCACTAACAAGGGATTGCGCCCTCGCAATCCACCCACTAACCCGGGAGGGGAAAGAAGTTCGACTATCGATTCTGAATGCTTCCAGTTGATCTCCTCGACACCACTAACAAGAGATTCTTGCTCGGAGTGACGACGATGTTCTTCCATTGAGAGCCTTCCGAAGATCGAACATATTAGGTTTAAAGGCTAAGAGAACGTCCAACCCACGTAGGATCCTAACACTTTGAAAGATAGATAAGGGAAGAGACTCCAAAACAAATAAGGTAGGAGGAGAAATAGCATAGAGATAAGGAGAAAACAAGAATCCTATTGAGATGTTTCCAAAACAGGTTTTGCACAAATAGTTTTTGACACTCTAGAAACACGACCGTTAGCGAGGTTATCCTACAGGCTTTGCGGACCCGTTGCTTCGATAACCATTCGTATCGAAACAACTTTGGGAATCGGAAACCAGGCTCTGATACCATTTGTGACGCCCCGAGATCGGGCACTATGCAGATTTCAGCATTTCCGCCAAAATCCACATAATGACCGATTCCAGGTTGCCACTTGTGATAACATTACAACAGTTCACGAATAATCCACAACAACAATATAGGAGGTATATACAAGACGACTCAAACGAGTCAAGGATACAACTGATACAACACAAAGATCCAAATGACAGCGGAAGAAACAACATAGTGTCCGACTACGGACAAGATACAAATGGGACTAAGAGTCCTGAAGATAACCGATGGCGTCCAATCCCTGCCTAGGCCAAGCCGGAGGGATTCCCAAGCTAATGTCGTCAGACTTCAAACCTGTTGACTGCAATGTGGAATATGCAGCCACGAAAATGGATTCGTGGGTCAGTACGGTTAAGTACTGACAAGTGGATAAACCATACTCACAAGATACCAGCGTAACCAATCATCACAAGATATAAATACTTTGGGTACAACGGAAAGGAAGGGATTATTGCAAAGAAGCGGCAGCTGGCTGCACTAACTAACTACAGAGACGCGCTACAACATCCGTCTAAAAGAAAGGGATAAGATAGCATATCAGAACCAACTATAACTACTCACCAAACAATACCCATCCAATGTTACCCCCTACTAAGGAAGCAACCCAAGGAAACTCACGCGGTTGATTAAGGTGACATTCATTTTTATGGTGGAGGTAATCTATATTACTAGTCAAGTTATCATCGTTAAGTGTAAGTTGTCTGAGTACTTGTTAGCCATCACTTTCACCAAGTCATCCATAACCGCGGACAACACGGCTTCTCGAGAAGATTTAACCCTGCAGGGATCCACCAATTTAGCCGTACACGTAAGAATGACCCGCCAGATGGAAATGCACTTCCACCAAGCGAGGCACTCAACACAACCCAACTCTTCTTCGCATCAAGCCCAAAGAACCACGTGTTGTGCGTGCGCGGCTAATCGAGCCCCCACGAAGAAAAGGGGGACCCTCATAGCACTGGAAGACCACGCCGCCCTAAATGCCGACTACAAAAGTTCCACCCTGGCGCCAAGGGCTCGCACCTGCATATGCATGCATCAAATGGAAAGCCCGAACTACGTGTGGCGATTTGGACGAGATGCGAATCGAATCAGAATTGCGGGGGGGCGCCCATACTCGCTTCCCACATGCGGTTAGTGCGCTCATCATGGATCAATGGACAAGACCCTTTTCCTAATTAAGTTCGACACTAGCAGGCCTCAAAACCACGCCGGGCCTCCTGCCGGTGCCTTATCTTCAAATTGTTATTACCCAAGCATTAACATGTTGTTGATTGAATTGAGACCCAACTATCAAACTAAACAGGTGATAAGACGGACAACAAGACTTGAGCACAAACAACACTAAGCATGCAACTACGACACGAGGGCCGACAAGGTAAACAAACAACAGGTAATAGGAAGTGGAAGGAAGGCTATATCATGGTTGCAAGGTAAACATATGATAGGATCGAGACACAAGGATCAAATCATAAGGCTAGCATTGAAGATAACGGAAAGAATCGGTAACAAGTGATGAAAGGCAGCCATAGGCAGCAAGTGAGTATACTTGCATGGAATCCAGCAATTAGAGGTACATCCGCAGAACTTGTCGTTGCTCACATCATCTCAGCGTCCTATCCGCGAAGAAGCAACGAACTAGAACAAACACCGGATGCAACAATTACTTCTACGTCAAAAGATCCAGCATGATCAAGATATGGATGCATGACAAGTTTAAGGATGCATCAAAGATAAACTAGTTGACATGGTAAACATAATTAAATGGGCCTATATGCAATTTGGATTGCATATGGAAAAGCCCATGAATTAATGTTGAATTAAATGATCTACAGATAACCATCATGTGAAAGTTGATTATAATGATGCATGGATGATGAAAACAATAAGAAAACAACAATAACTTCAGTTTGATATGTTGTTTAGCAAGTTTGGAATTTTATTTGTTAAGTTATGAACTTTGGCATTTTAAATGACTTAAACAAATATTTGTTGTTTTCACCAATTTTAAATGTTCAAAACAGATAACAAAGTTTATATTTGGAAAGAACACACAATTTTAGATGGAATGCATATTTCATTTGTTGAATTTGGATTTTAGATGAGCAAGTTATTAAATTGACAATTTTAAATGCATTAATTAAGAAATAGTTGTTTTCAGCAATTTAAATTGTTCAAAACAGAAAACAAAGTTTATATTTGGAAAGCTTATTCAATTTTGCATGGAAAACATATTTTACATGTTGGAATTGGATTTGAATTGCCCAAGTTATGAATTTTGCAATTTAAAAGGTTTAATTAAAGCATTGAATTATTGCACCACTTTTAATTAGGAAAAACAGTAAACAAAATGTATTGAAAAGGTTGAAAACAGGTATAGAATGTTTCAATGAACAATTTGAGCTATTAAACATAATTTTTGGATCATTATTGAATTTATTATGCATTTTTCCATAAACATTTTTATTCTGCCCCTTTTAGTAAACAGAAGGAAACATGTTCAAATTTAATTCAATTGTGACCAAATAAAATACCAATGTGTAGAGTTTGTTAAGACAAATTTTTAGAGCCCAAGTTTGCTCAATTTGGGTGAGCAGAACTTAAGTTATGATTTTCCAAAGTTTCAAATTTTAATAGTCATTTCTGTATTTAATTATTTAGTGCAAAATTTATTACAGAAACATGTTGCAACTTTATGACTAACATAAAGAGCACAAGATTCTGAATCCATAGAAACTTGAATCATTGAAATTGGAGCATTTTTCAATTTGTTATGGATTTTACAAATAAAGATTCAGTGCTGTTTTTCTGGAGTTCGAGAAATAAAAGAAAAATGGAGGAAAAAGGGGTGGCTTTTGCTGCGGAAGGGGATCGAACTCGGGGCTCCAGGGTGCGGGACAGGGCGCGCAGCCACTGGTCTGTTGTGCTGTTTGTGACAGAAGTGGGCACTGTATCTAGATCAAGCATGCACTCGAGTTAACCGACAAAAACTGAAACTAAAGTTTCAGATGTGCGCACGGGACGGTGATGGGGACGAACTGTAGCGAGTATGGCGCGATTTTGGCGCTCGATGGAGCGCCCACAGAGCAAGGGGAGGGTAGCGGGAAGGGTCCCTAAGGACGGAGGCTCACCCAAGGTTCTGGAGGCTTGTCGTGGTGGCTCGGGGACGAAGACGTCGAGGCGGTGGCGATCTTGAAGCCATCCTGCTCATGGACTGCTCATGGACAGCGGAGGAAGATGGCATGGATGGCGTCGACCCGGGTGACTCCAGGTCCCGATCTTCGGCGTGGACGACGTGGAGAGCACGGAGGTTCCATTCCCGCGGTCATCTCGGCTCGACGGACTCCATGGTGGCGGGGCAACGGCGAACTACTCTGGGCTCTCCCTCGGTTTTCAGAAAAGAATTCAGAGAAGCGGGTACAGAGGAGGGAGAGGAGAGGGTGGCTTGAGATGGAGAGGAGGGGAGGAGCTAGGGTTTGGGAGGAGGAGAGGGGTAGATAAAGGAGGGGGAGAGGGGGGACCATGGAGGAGGTGGTTCGGTGGTGGGGGTGACGTCTGCGTTCGCTTCCGTACGAAGAAGAAAGAGACAGGAGAGGTGGGCTGGGCTGAAAGGTGGATGGGTGGGCTCGGTGGTGGGCTGGCTTGGCTTCCTTTTCTTTCTTTCTTTTTTTTTCCAGAAAAGATTAAGAGAGAGATTTTTTTGGGAGGGTTTTAAATAGGAAAACCATGTGTAAAATTATTTAGATAAAACAGTGAATTACTTATAATTCTTTTGAACATTTTGAAAGCACCAAATATTTTGAGTTGATAATTAAAATAGGTTTGAGAGAAAACATATTTTAAGAACTCAACAAGAAAGATTGCAAGGCAATGCAATGCATGATGATGCAAAAAGGAAAAACACACAAACTAATTGGTGGGGGGGGGGGGAATCCCCGGGTGTTACAAAAGAGTACTTGTCAGTAACAAGATTGAACTAGGTATGGTTGATACCAATGATCTGATCTCGGACAAGTAAAGTATCGCGAGACAAAGGGAATTGGTTACGACGTTTATGGTTCACACGATCACTAGATTCATCGTTGAATGTGTATGAGTCATTACGGATCTCCAGGTCCCGATGTTGACTATTGATAGGAGAGGTGTCTTGATCATGTCTACATTATTTGCGAACCGTAGGGTGACACACTTAAGGTTTGATGACGCGATTGAGTGGATACGAAATATCGGAGAAAAGTTTGGACAACACCGAAATTGTTTCGGGGAATATTGGAATAGTCACCGGAATTGTTTCGGGGAATATTGAAATAGTTCAAGGTGGTATATGTTAATGTTTGATTAACAAATAGTTCAAGGGGTAAGTGTTAATGTTTGTTAATAGGATTAACAAATATTAAAATAAAGAAATAAAATTGTTTTATTTATTCATTAAAGAAAATCCTTGGAATTTTGAGTGGGAATTGTTGAGAGAATGAGTGGGTTGAGTGGAGATTCCACCCACATGATGAGGGGAGAGGTGGAGGCACGAAAATTTCGTGGCTGCCTCCCAGAGGGGTTGGAGCTCCCTCTCCCCACACACTTGGTGTCATCTCTACCTCCCTCCTCCCGCTGATCCACCTCATGTTCATGCGCTTGGCGAAGCCCTAAACAAAGTTTTCTCCCCCACACCACGTCGTCGTGTTGCTGGAGTTCCGAGGGATCCTCTACTTTCGCTGCCCCGCTGGACCGAGGGAACGGAGGTCGTCATCGAGTTGTACGTGTGACCGAGAGCGGAAGCGCTTCCGGATTGCTGCGCTCATCTTCGCGATCTTGAGATCGATGTGAGTTCGACTACATCACCAACGAGATTTGATCTTGTAACGCTTTGTGTCTTCGAGGGTATGTTCTCCTTAAGACTTTCTCTTTTCCCGTTGTTTTCATCTCCTAGATTAGATCATGGCCCTTCGGGTATCTCTCGCGTAGGAATTTTTTTTATTTTCTATGCAACGAACCCTTCATAATAGTATGCACGTGAAAGAGACAAATAAAACCAACTCCTTAAGTAGGAGGTTGGTGGCCGTGGCCACCATGTTTGAGTGTGTACTTTAGCACCGCAAATATTTATCTTTTGTCCAAGAGTACTACTCACAATTAAGCACAATAAGTCACAAAATTACTAGATATGCAATGAAGAATTGATTTCCGCATTATAAGAGGAGTGGATACTCATGAGTTGAGTGACGCTCCCTCTA
Source organism: Alopecurus myosuroides (assembly GCA_028641055.1). Taxonomy (NCBI): domain Eukaryota; kingdom Viridiplantae; phylum Streptophyta; class Magnoliopsida; order Poales; family Poaceae; genus Alopecurus; species Alopecurus myosuroides. Next base: position 126,794,336 of record CM054061.1, on the reverse strand, counting down.
TGTCCATGCCTACATTAAAACCTAATGGTATGTATAGTGAAGGTACTTATGCAAGGTCTCAAGTCAATTTGGAAAAATCGATGACATTTAGTTCATTCCTCAAAACTCGAAATCTTGGTTCATCAAGGGACTTCGTGAAGATATCCGCCAGTTGATCCTTGGTTGATACATATGAGCGATCAATATCGCCCTTCTCAACGTGATCCCGAATAAAATGATGACGGATCTCAATGTGCTTCGTCTTGGAATGAAGAACGGGGTTGTAGGCGATCTTGATTGCACTCTCATTGTCACAGAGAAGAGACACATTGTCAAAATGAACACCATAATCCTTCAAGGTTTGACTCATCCAAAGCAATTGAGCACAACAAATTTCCCCGGAGATGTACTTGGCCTCGGTGGTGGAGAGAGAGCAATGCAATTTTGCTTCTTGGAAGATCAACACACCAAGGAGCGACCAAGGAATTGGCAACCCCCGGATGTAGACTTCCTATCCGTCTTCTCTCCCACATAATCCGCATCCGAATACCCAATGAGCTGAAAACTTGAACCCTTGGGATACCAAAATCCAAAATTTGGGGTATGAACTAAATATCGAAAGATTCATTTAACCGCTTCCAAATGACTTTGCCTCGGAGAGGCTTGAAACCTTGCACATTTACCTACGCTATACATGATATCCGGTCTAGATGCACAAAGGTAAAGCAAAGAGCCAATCATGGAGCGGTATACCTTTTGATCTACCTCTTTACCATTCGGATCGGGTTTCAAGTCAAGTGTTGTGGACATGGGAGTCTTCATAGGCTTGGCATCATGCATATTGAATCTCTTGAGCATGTCTTGGGTGTACTTGGCTTGTTTTATGAAGGTTACTTCATGATATTGATTCACTTCAAAGTCAAGGAAGTAATCCCATTCTCCCATAATAGACGTCTCAAATCTATCGTCCATAAGCTTGCAAAACTCTTCATTGAACAAAGTGTTAGTATAACCAAAGATGATGTCATCCACATAAAGCTGGAATATGAACAAATCACCTCCAACCGTTTTGGTAAAGAGGGTGGGATCGATTAAACCCACGATCCACTAAAAACTCCTTAAGGTGCTCGTACCACGCATGTGGAGCTTGTTTAAGTACATAGAGTGCCTTGTCGAGTTTGTAGACATAATCGGGGTGGTTGGGATCCTCGAAACCCGGAGGTTGCTTGACATATACTAACTCATTAATGGGACCATTTAGGAAAGCACTCTTAACATCCATTTGTTGTAGCTTGAAATTATGATGAGATGCATAAGCAATTAAGATGCGAATAGATTCAAGACGAGCTACGGGGGCAAAGGTTTCACTGAAATCAACACCTTCAACTTGAGAAAACCCTTGAGCCACCAATCTTTCCTTGTTGCGAATGACGATACCATCTTTATCTTGCTTGTTCTTGAACACCCATTTGGTGCCAATAACATTCTTGTAATCCTTGGGTCTTGGCACTAACTTCCAAACCTTGTTGCGCTCGAAGTTGTTGAGTTCATCATGCATGGCTTCAAGCCAATCTTGATCTTCGAGAGCTTCATAGACTTTCTTGGGCTCAATGAAAGAGACAAAATCATGATCCTTGCTAAAATCCGCCAATTGCTTCCTAGTGACAACTCTTCCACGAACTTGCCCAATAATCTTGTCCTTTGTGTGACCCGCTCGTCTAACATTTTCTAGCCTCCTCTTTGCTCTACGAGCTAGCATCTCCTCCAAAGACTCCTTGGATATTGCTTGAGAATCACCTTCTTCATCGGAGTCATGTTCATCTTCATCTTGGTCTTGATCATCAATGGGTGAAGGATCACCACCAGGTTGAGCTCTCTCAACAATGATAGGACCTTTATCATGACCTTAATGAGTAGATTGGCCTTGATCACTTGTTTGACCTTGATCAGTTGCTTGACCTTGATAATTAGCTTGAGGGATTGGTGCATCTTGTTGGGTAGCTTGTGTATCAATGGTTTAGTCAATGGCTCCACTTGTCCTTCTCCCTCCGTCATCCGGTAACCCTCAATGGGAATTGCATCTCCTACAAACCATGATCTATACGCCCCCCTTGGGAGCCATTATCCTCATCAAACACCACGTATATAGCTTCTTCAACTTGTCCGGTGGACTTGTTGTAGACTCTATAGGCGTGAGCTTTTGTGGCATAGCCAACAAAGATACCCTCATAAGATTTGGTCTTTGACAAGCGTTTACCTTTCTTCCGAATAAAGCACTTGCAACCAAAGACTTTGAAGTAAGATATGTACGGCTTTTTGCCCGTGAGAATCTCATAGGGAGTCTTGTTCAAGATCTTGCGTAGATATAACCGGTTGGTAGCATGACAAGCGGTGGAGACGGCTTCGGCCCAAAAGTTATAAGGAGAAGAAAACTCCGCAATCATTGTTCTACCCGCATCCATCAAAGTCCGGTTCATCCTTTCCGCTACACCATTTTGTTGAGGGGTATAGGGAGTGGAATGTTGCTGAGAATGCCCTCTTCACTAAGAAAACCCTCAATGGTATAGTTTTTGAACTCTAAGCCATTATCACTCTAGATGGCCAATATGTAAGCATTGTGTTGGCGCTCAACTAAAGTGATGAACTCGATGACTCTCTTTCGAGTCTCACTCTTCCTCTTGAAGAAATACACCCAAAAATATCTTGAATAGTCATCCACTATCACCAAGCAATACTTCTTTCCTCCGAGACTATCATAGGATAGTGGACCAAAGAGATCCAAGTGAATGAGCTCGAGAATTCTTGTGGTGGAGATAGTGGTCTTGGTTGGGTGGATTTCTCCATGTTGCTTTCCAAAGGCGCAAGAGCAAACTTAGCCTTGGTTAGGCCTAGAACATGATTGCCACTTTTAAGACATGCAACAACCTCATATTGGTGTGGGCTAACCGGCGGCGCCAAAGCCAACCCACATCAACTTTAGCCATTAGGCATGTCGCAACACACGTGTCTCCTTTAGAGAAGTCCGCTACATATATGTCGTTCTCGACAAACCCAACAAAGGATACTTTAAGAGTTGTTTCCCAAGTGACAATCACATTCTCTTTATTAAAGAAATAGGTAAAGCCACAAATTGCAAGTTGGAGAACGAACATCAAGTTATAACCAAGGGACTCAACAAGGAGAACATTCTCAATTGATAAATCATTTGAGATAGCCAGCTTGCCTCGTCCCAACACCTTAAGCTCGGAATTTTCACCAATAGTGACGCAATTGAGATATGGTGATGAAGGTTCAAGATTACTCATTGAGTCATTGCTTCCGGTCATATGTTGGGATGCACCACTATCCACTGTCCATCTACCTAAATCAATTTCTTGATTTAGGTACCCATCCTTCAATGGGCCCTCTTTTGTTAGTAACAAGAGTCTTAGGAACCCAAATAGTCCAATGATAAGCATCACCATAAGAAGTACCAACGTATTTAGCATAAACATGACCATCTCTAGATTTCATGAGAACATAAGAGGGGTTATATTTTCCGGCAAGGTCATTGTGACTGATGCTCCCCCGTAGAGGTATCACCACCCACAATGGCGTTGGGTGATACGTCCATTTTGCACCACTGTTTTATGTTGTTATTTTCTGTTATTCGTCGATATATTTCATGTTATGATGCATCTCTCATGTTATTTTATCTTATTTTGCATGTTTCATAATTTTTGGAGAATAAACATCGGGACCAAAATCTGATGGAAAAAGCACCGTCGAGATACCCTATTTCAGAAGATCGGAAGAAGAGGGGGGCGCCGGAGGTATCTTAGAAGCACAGAAGAGGGAGCCAGCCACAAGGAGAGCCGGAGGGGGGCCACCAGAGGCCCACACCATGGGGTGGCGCCCCCCTTGGTCGCGCCGCCACGTGGTGTGGCCACCCTGGCCCACCTTTGGTGGATATTTTTGGCATACTTGACCCCGAGGGAACCCTAAGCCCCATGCCATCATCGAAGAATTATTCCGCCACCGTCTCGGGACGGAAAACACCCGAGAGTAAAAAGCTCTCTGGCAGGGAGAAATCTGCCAGGGAAATTCCTCTCCGGAGAGGGGAAATCATCGCTATCGACACCATCATCACTCTGGGCATCATCAAGATTGTCATCTTCATCATCATCACCACAAGCACAATCACCCTCATCATCCACCGTCATCCTGCTGTAACAATTAGGGGCCTCTATCGTTGTTTTACATTAGATCTCTCTCCCGGTGTGGATTACTTGTTAGTAGTTGATGCTTGTGAGATTTATCGGTGTTAGCACTTTATGACCAGATTGTTATCATCCATTATATCACCTTTGATTATGATACATATGATGTCTCGTGAGTAGTTCGTTTAGTTCTTGAGGACATGGGAGAAGTCATGATGTTAGTAGTGAAGTTATGTTGAAGTAATATCTCGTGGTTCGTATTTAAGTTGTGGTGCTATTCTTCTAGTGGTGTCATGTGAACGTCGACTACATGATACTTGACCTTTATGGTCCTAGGAGGATGCATTGTGTATTTGGCTACTAATTGTGGGGTTGCCGGAGTGACAGAAACCAAAGCCCCCGTTAGGAAACCAATGCACGAGGGAGCGTAGAATCCCGGAGTTTAAGGTTGTGGTTAGTTTTAGCTTAATTACTTTCTTGTATTTGCAGATGCTTACGAGAGGTATAATCACAAGTATGTATTAGTCCTAGTTGGGCGGTGCATTCGCATAGGTTCACCCACACAACACTTCACGAACCAATGGATATTAATCAACCGTAACGAAGCGAAAGCACTTGACGAAATTCCCATGTGTCCTCGAGAATGTTTGGTAGTCATAAGTAATACAACCAGCTTGTCCTTTGCTCTCAAAAGGATTGAGTCACTCGCTGCAATATTATTTACTGCACTTTATTTATCTTCTATATCCAAAACAACCAAAAACCCGTTTGCTAGTGTTTACAGTGAATCGTCTGTCCAACCTGCTTGTCAACACCTTCTGCTCCTCGTTGGGTTTGACACTATTATTTATCGAAAGTACTACGATACACCCCCTATACTTGTGGGTCATCAAGACTATTTTCTGGCGCCGTTGTTGGGGAGTGAAGCGCTATTGGTAAGTGGAATTTCTAAGAGAAACTTTTAGTGTGAGTGTTCTTTTTATTTCTGTCTGTTGTTTTATTTCATTATGGGGAATATTTTTGCTTCTCTGTTTAGGGGTACTTCTACCATTGATACTAGTGTAGTTGGTAACCCTTCATCTGCTGAATTAGATCCTTATAAAATACCTATGAAAATTGTTGGACGTGTTATGGATAACTGCTATTATGGTGATGGAACTTTCCATCCCGGTGATCATTTGCTCTTTATACATGAATTATGTGAGTTATTCATGTGTGCATGTATTACAATGGATCAAGTTAAAAGGAAATTATTTTCTTTATCACTGAAAGGAAGAGCTGCTGAATGGATCAAATTACTGAAGAATGGTGAATCTATTGGATGGGAGGAAATTGTTCCTCTCTTTTATTCTAAATTCTATCCTCCTAGTGAGATTCATAAAGACCGGGATCAAATCTATAATTTCTGGCCTCATGATGGAGAGAGTATTTCCCAAGCGTGGGGGAGAATGAAGTTATTAATGCTCAAATGTCCCGTTCACGAACTCCCTGAGAATATTGTTATCAATAATTTTTATGCAAGGCTTTCTCTTCATGATAAGGATTTATTGGATGCTTCTTGTTCTGGATCATTCACACGTACGAAGCAAGAAGCTAAATGGGATCTTCTTGACTGTATTCAAGAAAACACTGAAGGATGGGAGAACAACAAAGGTAGAAAGTCAGGTATAAATTATGATTATGAATGCATTATATCTTTTATGGGAACCAATGATTTCTATGATGTTAGTGCTGTTTGTGGTCTTGATTCCCAAATCTTTGCAAATTGTTTTAAAGCTTTTGCCTCCTATCTTGATATTCCTAAAAATAATTATCACAAGTACCATGCACCTTATAAATATATTGTTCTTGCCAGTAATATAGAAGTGCATGTTGTTAATCCTGCTGTTCTTGAGCCTTATGTTGAAAAAATGTCTTTCCCTTCTAAGGTGAAAGAACACTCTATGGTGGCTAGTGTGGTTAATAAGAGCAATAAGAAATCTATTGAACCTGATGAACAAATAACTGTTGAACCTGCTGTAGCAATAGTGAAAGATCTTGTTTGTGGAAATGTGGAGGATGAGCACATTGTCTTTTGTGAGGATGCATCTGATATTGTTTCCCATCCTCATAGACCTAAGGAAACTAGTGTTCTTGTGCTTTCTGTTAAGATTGGTGATCATTGCTATTATGGTTTGTGTGACATTGGTGCTAGTTCTAGTGCTATACCTTATGAGCTTTATAGAGAAATTATGCATGAAATTGGTTCTTGTGAGCTTGAAGATATTGATGTGGTTATTCAGCTTGCTAATAGAGAAACCGTCTTTCTGATTGGTATTGTTAGAGATGTGGAAGTTTTATGTGGTAAGACTAAATATCCCACTGATTTTCTAGTACTTGGTAAGGCTTCTAGTAAGACTTGTCCCATTATTTTTGGTAGACCTTTCTTGGACACTTGTGGTGCTCTTATAGATTGTAAAAGAGAGAAGATTTTGACTAAATTTGATGGAAAATCTTATGAGTTCAATTTCTCCAAATTTGCTAGAGCACCTTATGAATCTAAATTGCCTTATGAAAATTTTAAAGTTGAACAACTTGCTTCTATTGCTCTTGATCCTAACAATGCTTTGCAACAATATATGGAGGACCACGAGAGTGATGTCTTTATGGAAGAGATAAATGAGATTGACGATATTCTTCTTCGTCAACCGGTGATACTGAAACATAATTTACTTGTGGAAGACTTGGGTACAACATTACCACCCAAGGAGGATCCTGTCTTTGATTTAAAACCTCTGCGTGATGATCTTAAATATGCTTATCTTGATGATAAGAAAATATATCCTGTTATTATTAGTGCCAAACTTTTAGGTGATGAAGAGGAAAGATTATTGGGAATTCTGAAGAAACACTGTGGAGCTATTGGATATACTCTGGATGATTTGAAGGGAATTTCTCCTACTATATGTCAGCATGCTATTAATATTGAACCTGATGCAAAGCCAGTAGTTGAACATCAACGACGTTTAATTCCTAAGATGAAGGAAGTGGTAAGAAATGGGGTATTAAAGCTTCTTGATGCTGGTATTATTTTTCCTATTGCTTATAGTAGATGGGTGAGCCATGTGCATTGTGACCCTAAGAAGGGAGGAATGAATGTTGTGCCTAATGAAAACAATGAGCTCATTCCACAAAGAGTAGTAGTTGGTTATAGAATGTGTATTGATTTTAGAAAGGTTAATAAAGTTACTAAGAAAGATCATTATCCTTTACCCTTTATTGATCAAATGTTAGAGAGGTTGTCTAAGAAAACTCATTTTTGCTTTCTTGATGGTTATTCTGGGTTTTCTCAAATTGCTGTTAGGAAGCAAGATCAAGAGAAAACAACCTTTATTTGTCCTTATGCTACTTATGCTTATAGACGTATGCCTTTTGGTTTATGTAATGCTCCAGCTACTTTTCAAATATGCATGTCTGCTATTTTTCATGGTTTTTTGTGAAGAGATTGTGGAAGTATTCATGGACGATTTTTTCGTCTATGGAACTTCTTTTGATAATTGTTTGCACAACCTTGATAAAGTTTTGCATAGATGTGAGGAAACTAATCTTGTTCTTAATTGGGAGAAATGACACTTTATGGTGAATGAAGGAATTGTCGTTGGACATAAAATTTCTGAAAGAGGTATTGAAGTTGATAGAGCTAAAGTGGAAGCCATATAGAAAATGCCCCGTCCTAGGGATTTTAAAGGTATTCGTAGTGTTCTTGGTCATGCTGGTTTTTATAGGAGGTTTATTAAAGATTTCTCTAAAATATCAAAGCTTCTTACTAATCTTCTTCAAAAAGATGTACCATTTGGTTTTGATGATGATTGTAAGGAATCTTTTGAAACTTTAAAGAAGGCTTTAACTACTGCTCCTATTGTTCAACCACCTAATTGGAATTTACCTTTTGAAATTATGTGTGATGCTAGTGATTATGCTATAGGTGATGTTCTTGGACAACACATAGATAAGAAGTTGAATGTTATTCATTATGCTAGTAAGACTCTTGATATTGCTCAAAAGAATTATGCTACTACCGAAAAGGAGTTCTTAGATGTAGTTTTTGCATGTGATAAGTTTAGGCCTTATATTGTTGATTCAAAGGTTACTATTCATACTGATCATGCTGCTACTAGATACCTTATGGAAAAGAAAGATGCTAAGCCTAGGCTTATTAGATGGGTGTTGCTTTTACAAGAGTTTGATTTATATATTGTGGATAGAAAGGGTGTTGAATATCCTGTTGCTGATAACTTGTCTAGATTGGAAAACATTACTTTTGATCTTATTCCTGTTAATGATAGTTTTCCAAATGAACAGTTGGCTGCAATAAAGGTAAAATCCCAAGATAGTCCATGGTATGCTGATTATGCTAACTTTATCGTTTCAAAGTATTTGCCTCCAACATTTACAGCTCAACAAAGAAGAAAATTCTTCTATGATTTGAGGCATTATTTTTGGGATGACCCACATTTATATAAAGAAGGAGTAGGTGGTATTATGAGAAGATGTGTTCCAGGTCATGAACAACGTGAAATATTGAAGAAGTGCCATAGTAGTGCTTATGGAGGACATCACGCTGGAGATAGAACCGCACAAAAGGTTCTACAATCAGGTTTCTATTGGCCTACTCTCTCTAAAGATGCACGTAAATTTATTTTATCTTGTGATGAATGTCAAAGAGTAGGAAATATTTCTAAACTTAATGAAATGCCTATGAGTTATTCTCTTGTTATTTAACCTTTTGATTGTTGGGGATTTGACTTTATGGGTCCTTTTCCTCCTTCGAATGGTTATACTCATATTCTTGTTGATGTTGATTATGTTACTAAGTGGGTAGAAGCTATAGCTACTAAAAGTGTTGATGGTGAGACGTCTATAAAAATGCTTAAAGATGTTTTTTTCCCTAGGTTTGGTGTGCCTAGATATCTTATGACTGATGGAGGTTCTCATTTTATTCATGGTGGTTTTAGAAAGACCCTTGCTAAATATGATGTTAATCATAGAATTGCCTCATCTTATCATCCTCAAACCAGTGGGCAAGTAGAATTGTCAAATAGAGAAATTAAATCTATCTTGCAAAAGACTGTTAATAAATCTAGGAAGAATTGGTCAGATAAGTTGAATGATGCTTTATGGGCTTATAGAACTGCTTATAATAATCCTATGGGTATGTCTCCCTATAAAATGGTTTATGGAAAAGCTTGTCACTTGCCTTTAGAATTAGAACACAAAGCTTATTGGGCAGTGAAAGAATTAAATAAAAAATAATAATCTTGTTGGTAAGAAACTAATGCTTGATTTGAACCATCTAGATGAATGGAGATGTGAAGCCTATGAAAATTCCAGGCTCTTTAAAGAGGAAGTTAAACAATGGCATGATAAAAGAATCCTTAAAAGAGAGTTTCATGTCGGTGAGAAAGTTCTATTGTATCGGTCTCGTCTCAGATTTTTTGCAGGAAAATTACTCTCCCGATGGGAAGGACCCTACGTTATTAAAGAAGTGTATCGTTCGGGTGTAATCAAAATTGTTTCCCTCAAAGATAACACTATGATGTCTACGCACGCTTCTATTCTTGTAGACAGTGTTGGGCCTCCAAGTGCAGAGGTTTGTAGAACAGGAACAAGTTTCCCTTAAGTGGATCACCCAAGGTTTATCGAACCCAGGGAGGTAGAGGTCAAAGATATCCCTCTCAAGCAACCCTGCAATTAAGATACAAGAAGCCTCTTGTGTCCCCAACACACCCAATATACTTGTCAGGTATATAGGTGCACTAGTTCGGCGAAGAGATAGTTAAATGCGAGTAATATGGATGGTTATAAGTAATAATAGCAATCTAAAATAAATATGGCAGCAAGCAAACATGTAGCAGAACAGGCAGAAAACGGTGTTTCAATGCTTGTAAACAAAGCCTAGGGATCCTACTTTCACTAGTGGACACTCTCAACAATGATCACATAATTGAATAACTAAATATCTTCTCTTCACTATGCTAACCTTAACCCTCTTCGGTTGGATAACGAACACTAATCATTGCGTAGGGCTGCAAAAAGCATTCCTTAAAGTAAGCATTCCCATGTCTAGTTAGCCCCGCACTGTCAACTTGAGCGCCCTAGAAGGTACTAGACAAACACCACAATTCATAGAGGAGACACACACGATGTTCAAACTGTCACCTTCACACCGCGGGACAAGGTGACTCCAAAGTCATATTAATAAAACACTTGAGTAGCACAAGATGAAGAGTAACATCTACTTATTCAACTAGATTACAAAGCTCAGGATCACATATATATCACACCATGGGAGAGAGATATGAACCACATAGCTACCGGTAGAGCCCTCAGCCTCGGGGGAGAACTACTCCCTCCTCATCATAGGATACAGCAACGACGATGGAGATGTCGGTGGAGTCGATGGAGATGGCTTCTGGGGGCACTTCCCCGTCCCGGCAGGGTGCCAGAACAGAGATCTGTCCCCCCGAAACTTGGGCTGACGATGACGGCGGCTGCGGAAGGTTTCGTGAATTTCGCCAATTCTCCTAGGGTTTTTGCATCGGGGGGATTATATAGGCGAAAGGGCAACGTCGATGGGCCACCATGGTGGCCTGACCACCCCCAGGCGCGGCCAAGGGGGCGCCTGGCTATGGTGAGGCCCCCCTGGTGCCCGTCTTCGACTCCTCTTCGGACTTCTGGATGCTTCCGGGGAAAATAGGAACTTCGAGATTCGTGGGGTCCAATTCCGAGAATATTTCCAGAACAACTTTTGTAAAATAAAAAACATCATAAAACAGGGAATTGGCACTTGGCATCTTGTTAATAGGTTAGTCCCGAGAAATCGATAAAATGACATAAAGTGTAAGGAAAACATGTGGGAAACAATAAGAAAACAACACGGAACGTCAGAAATTAAGGATACATTTATGACGTATCAACATCCCCAAGCTTAGTTCCTACTCTTCCTCGAGTAGGTAAACGATAAAACAAAATAATTTCTGAGGTGACATGCTACCAACATAAACTTGATCATCGTAATGTAAAAGCATATGTAAGCTGAGATCATAGAACTTAAACACAAGCATGATAATAGAACTTTAATAATAAAGAATAGCAATCACTTTGCATCATGAGAAGTAACACAAATAAAAGATCATTAATAATAATGCAAAGAAAGATATACGTTTGTTTCAAGTATAGAGAAAGCATGGCAAAGTGGTATTTCGCTAGTCCTTAAGAGTGGGGCAAAACATAAATGCCAGGACACCTTCAAAGTTCATGAGAAAGACTAGAACAAATAATTAGAGAACAAGCAATAACACAACATGAATCAATTAATAATGTTTCTAGGACAAATCCACATAAAACTCAGAATGGCAAAAATGCTCTCTCAATTGTGCATAAAGTTAGAAGATGGAGACTCAACATAAAAGTAAAAGAAAGGCCCTTCACAGAGGGAAGCAGGGATCACTCCTATGCTAGATATTTTATTTTATTAAACAGACGTATTAAAGGTTTGACACTCCTTCCATCCATCTTACACAAACTATGTCTAACCGAATCCACCGGTGCCTGCCAACAATCACATACCATGGAGGAGTGTCTATATTTTGGGAGATGTATGCTAATGTCAACGAATGGTAAACAGAAAATACAGTATGTCACAAGCTAACTAGATTTCACAAGAGCGGATCCCATATGAAGGACGCAACTGGTGTAGAAGGTCATCCCTCTTTCTCTTTTGTTTACACAATTATGCTTTGACTCATAAATCAGGGGCAAAAATAGTGAAGAGATTTTGTGTGTATTAATTTGGGGCTGGGCACCCCGCTGTCAGCTCTTCTATCAATTGGATAAGCGGATGAAGCCACTAGTCCAGGGTGTAAAATCCAATCAACAAGTGCGATACAGATTCTCTATTTATGTCCTCATGAGCAAAAACAAGAACACAAAGCAGGAGTAATTTTGAAGGTTTTAAAGGTAACACATGAGCAATTTACTTGGAGTGGTAGTTAATTACCACATGTAGGTAGGTATCGTGTACACAATGGGAAAACTTTGGTTTTGGGGAGTTGGATGCACGAGTAGAGCTCATACTCAGTACAGGTGGAGGCTAGCAAAAGACTAGGAGCGACAAATCAAGAGAGCACAAGAGCCATAATGATGCATAACGACATAAACATCATTAATCAAAGCATAAGTGGTACCACAAGTTCAAAAACTAAATGATCATAGAGTCTATTAGTGACTGGTTCATAGTCATAAACATGATGTGAGCATGCGCCAAGTCAACCAAATAAAACATTCAAAAGAGAATACCACAAATTCATGCTTCAATATGACAAGAACAACTCACGATTCTTTCAATGGCACCTTAAAGACTCTCAGCTATTTGAGGTTAATCATGCTACTCCATAAACACGAGGATTTAAAACTAAAATAACATCTAGCATGATATGAAAAAGTTCTAGCCACAGTCTATACAAGCATCTATTTGCACCATTAAAAATTCTACTTCAAGCAGCAGTTTCTTTTCCCAACAAGCGCCGTACAAGATATGTTTTAACAAAATACTCTACACGATACAGCAAGAAAACATGATAGTACTCACATAGCACTACTAAAACTAACATCTCTGAATAAGAGATGCATGAAAACAAAGGATAAACGCAGTACTAGCAAAAAGTGAACACTCATAGAACAATAAGAATGAAAACTAGAGTGTTTTAAGCAATGAAAACAGAGCGTGTATCTCTCCCACACAAGTATGATAAGATCCAACCATAAACTACAGAAAATAACACTAAACAAACTGAAAGCAAAAAATAAAAGACGCTCCAAGTAAAGCACATAAGATGTGACCGAATAAAAATATAGTTTCACTAGAAGTGACCTGATAATTTGTCGATGAAGAAGGGGATGCCTTGGGCATCCCCAAGATTAGACGTTTGAGTCTTCTTGGAATTTGCTGGGATGTACCACCGGGGCATCCCCAAGCTTAGGATCTTCACTCTTCTTGATCACATCATATTATCCTCTTCTCTTGACCCTTGAAAACTTCCTTCACACCAAACTTCTCACAATCTTCATTAGCAACGTTAGTGCAATCGAAATAATAAATTCACATGGTTCAGTTTCAACACAAGAATAACATTAATAAACACATTAGCTACGGTCACAACTTCTTTTAAACTCTTTTTCTCAAAAGAACACCAAAAGAAAGAGATTAAGAGGCAAATGCAATTATTGGCAGAAATCTGTCAAAACAGAACAACAGGTAAAGATCGGTTTTTTCGAAAATCTTCTGTTGCTCAAATCAAAAAATGGTCAGCTAAGAAACGTTGCATATATATCCCAAGATGACGCACAAATAAACTCAAGTCATTTTGATTTTTCGGTGATTTTATACGATTTTAACAGTGGACAGCAGAAATATGTTTCCTGCGCAGAAATCCGAAATATAGTCTCAACTTTCCACTAGAGGATTACTTGGCTCAACAAAGACACAAAAGAAAAGATACAACTGGGTTGCTAAGGAAATAGACAATACCTAGGTGCAAAGAAAACAAAAATAAACGACCGAGAACGGGTTGAAAACGGAGAAATAAAACGGGTTGTCTCCCGGAAACGCTTTTCTTTTAATGCCTTTCAACTAGGCACAATGATTTTTAAAAGATGCTCACATAAGAATAAGAGTTGAAGCACAATAAGACAGCATCAAGAAGAAAATATAAAACACATTTAAGTCTAACCCACTTCCTATGAAAAAAAATCTTGTAGAAAAACAAGTCAAAGAAGCACAAAGTGACTAGCATAGGAACACAAAATAAGTGCAACATCCAAAATTTCAACATAAAGAGGGGAAACTTCATATTGTTGAGATGCATAAAACCATGTTTACCTCTCTCATAATAACTTTCAGCAGCATCATGAATAAAATTAACAATATAGCTATCACATAAAACATTCTTATCACGAGCCACATGCATAAAAGAATTAATACTCTCCACATAAGCATAGTGGGACCAAATTCAATAAAAATAGCTATCACTATTATTCTCATCATCATAATCATCAAATATAGGAGGCATAGTATCATCAAAATAAATTTTCTCCTCAATAGTAGGTGGACTGAAAATATCATATTCATCATTGTAATCATCATATATAGGAAGAATAATATCATCATAAGCAATAGAATAGTTATCCTTCAAAATGTGTTCATTTGTAAACATATCATCATTTTTACTAGTAGGAGATGTATCAAGTATAATCATCAGTAGCAAAAGGATTTTCAAACACATCATCCACAAGTTTAGATCTTTCTATATCATCAATTTCAATATCAAAAGTAGTGTGCTTTTCCCAATCATGATAACTACTATATGTAATAGGCATAGGCTCGTCATCAAAGCAAATTTTCTCCTCCGTGCTTGGGGAACTAAAAAGATCATTTTCATATAAACTAGCTTCCCCAAGCTTAGACTTTTCCATAGCATTAGCAATAATGGTGTTTAAAGAGTTCATACTAATAACATTGCCACTAGCATGCAAATAAAGTTCCATAGGTTTTTTAATTTTATCCTCAAACACCTCATGTCGTAACTCAAGATAAATATTATAAAGCTCTCTCGTATTTTTGTTGTTTTCCATTAAGTCTAACTAGTAAATATAAAAACAAGGAATAAGTAAAAATAAGCCTAACTAGTGAAAACAAGAAACAAAAACATATAATTGCAGAATCTAAAGGAAATAACTCCGAGCACTCACACCCGAGGATGTGAGAACCTTTTACCTTACCTCCCCGACAACGGCGCCAGAAAAGAGCTTGATGTCTACGCACATTTCTATTCTTGTAGACAGTGTTGGGCCTCCAAGTGTAGAGGTTTGTAGAACATCAACAAGTTTACCTTAAGTGGATCACCCAAGGTTTATCGAACTCAGGGAGGTAGAGGTCAAAGATATCCCTCTCAAGCAACCCTGCAATTAATATACAAGAAGTATCTTGTGTCCCCAACACACCCAATATACTTGTCAGGTATATAGGTGCACTAGTTCGGCGAAGAGATAGTGAAATGCGAGTAATATGGATGGTTATACGTAATATTAGAAATCTGAAATAAATATGGCAGCAAGCAAACATGTAGCAAAACAGTCGGAAAACGGTGTTTCAATTCTTGGAAACAAAGCCTAGGGATCCTACTTTTACTAGACGACACTCTCAACAATGATCACATAATTGAATAACTAAATATCTTCTCTTCACTATGCTACTCTTAACCCTTTTCGGTTGGAAAACGAACACTAATCATTGCGTGGGGCTGCAAAAAGCATTCCTTAAAGTAACCATTTCCATGTCTAGTTAGCCCCACACTGTCAACTTGAGCGCCCTAGAAGGTACTAGACAAACACCACAATTCATAAAGGAGACACACATGATCTGCACACTGTCACCTTCACACAGAGGGACAAGGTGACTCCAAAGTTCATATTAATAAAAAACTTGAGTAGCACAAGATGAAGACTAACATCTACTTATTCAACTAGATTACAAAGCTCACTGGTCACATATAGATCACACCATGGGAGAGAGAGATGAACCACATAGCTACCGGTAGAGCCCTCAGCCTCGGGGGAGAACTACTCCCTCCTCATCATAGGAGACAACAACGGGGATGGAGATGTCGGTGGAGTGGACGGATATGGCTTCCGGGGGCACTTCCCCGTCCCGACAGGGTGCCAGAACAGAGATCTATCCCCCGAAACTTAGGTTGACGATGGCGGCGGCTGCGGAAGGTTTCGTGGAATTTCGCCGATTCTCCTAGGGTTTTTGCATCGGGGGATTATATAGGCGAAATGGCAACATCGGTGGGCCACCAGGGTGGCCTGACCACCCCCAGGCACGGCCAAGGGGGGCGCCTGGCTATGGTGAGGCCCCCCTAGTGCCCGTCTTCAACTCCTCTCGGGACTTCTGGATGCTTCCGGGGAAAATAGGAACTTCGGGATTCGTCGGGTCCAATTCCGATTTACAGAACAGGTTTTCTGAAATAAAAAAAGCAGAAAACAGGGAACTGGCACTTGACATCTTGTTAATAGGTTATTCCCGGGAAATCGATAAAAATTACATAAAGTGTAAGTAAAATATGTGGGAAACAATAAGAAAACAACATGGAACATCAGAAATTAAGGATACGTTTATGACATATCACACTACACAAGTGGTAAATGGACAAAGACTCAAACATTATATTTCTAGGGATTCCTATGATGAAGATGTTGATGTTATTCAAGTAATGAATCCGGAGAAGTTCATTAGAGGGAAGATTCCAGAATTTGTAGAGTCTGTTTTGAAATAGGTAACAGTTGTGTTAAGAAAATGTTCGCTAAATGCCTTTTAAGTTATAAATTATTGGTTTTTCGAAAATATAAAAAATACCGAGCTGAAGAGGAGTTGGAGAAGGTGCCCGGAGGCACCACACCATGAGGGGGCGCGGGCCCACCCTTGGCCGCGCCACCCTATGGTGTGGGAGCCCCGGAGCCCCTCTCCGACTCATTTTCGACCTGGACTTTCCTTTCATTACGCATATTTTTGCTATATAACCCCCCGGAACCCCCGAGGTCCATATATCGTTTTCTCGTCGTGTTTCTGTTTCGAGTTGTTTCTGTCAGGATCTGTTTTCGGTTTTAGAAGAACCATGGCCTCGGCCAACAACAACAAGGGGAAGGAGCCAATGGAAGATGATCTCCAAGGTCCCAATCGCAAGATCATGGATCAGGGCGTCAAGAGAGAAGCAAAACGGACGTCATCAAGCAGTGTTTATTCTTGTAGCGTGCAGGGACCAAGACCATCAGTTCCGGGCCTCGGTCTCGTCCCTGGAGTAGAGGAAGCTCTTTGGGTTGTATATGAGTTTTGTGAACGTTATCGATCTTTAAGGACAGAGGTAGAGATTCTTCAAGAGGAAAACGACAGGTTTCGTGAGATGCTGCAACGTTTCAACGCCTTGCTTGAGAAGAGTGTATCACCACCACCGAAAAATGTATTCGTCATTGGTAATGGCATCCCCTTGTCTTGTTCCAAGCTTGGGGGAGTGCCAAGGTATCACCTTTATCTTTCACCCTTTTAACTTTTAGTAGAGTCATATCGTGAGTAGAGGAAATATCATATAGTATGGTTTGCAGTATGGAAGTGTTGCTCCTTTGTTGGTTATCGTTGTATCCCTTGGTTTGAGTTGTTGTAATGAAATATTAATGAGAAGTTTTATCATATACTTGTTCTACTTTATTTTAGTTTACAATTTTTATTATGTGATTGGTCTTGTTATTAGTATTGGAATCAATGTTGGAGCTTCAAAATAATCTAGTTGGTTTTGGCAAACTTAGCATTGGTCAGTAGCAACAATTCGTTGAGACTTAAGTAGAAAAGAGGGAGTTGCATGTAGATATATTATTCCATGATCTTTCTTTCTTGTTATCCTATAAGTTTATTATTCTCAAATAAGTTTGTTTGCACCTTCAAGGAAGATTGCATGATTGGCTTTATCATATATGTTTTTGTTTGTTTTACTTCGATTCTTATGCTTGGTACCCAACCCTGCTAGCCAAAAACCTGTACAGAGAGGGAATGCTTATCGTGCATCCAAACCTTGAGCCCAAAACCTTGCCATTTGTGTCCACCATACCTACCTATATGTGGTATTTCACCGCCACTCCAAGTAAATTGCTTGTGTGCTACCTTTAAACCTTCAAAATTTACACATGTTTTGTGCTCCTGTTTTAGCTCCTGAGGACGCAAATAGAGAATCTTTATCTCACTTGTTTATTGGATTTCACATCCTGTACTAGTGGCTTCATCCTCTTATCCAAATTCTAGAAGAGCTGGCAGCGGGGTTCCCAGCCCCAAATAATAATACAAATTCTCTTCACTGTTTTTGCCCCCGATTAATCAGTCAAAGCATAATTGTGTAAAGAAAAGAGAAAGAGGGATGAACTTCTATACCAGTTGCGTCCTTCTATGGGAGTCGCTCTTGTGAAGTCTAGTTGGCTTGTGACCTACTGTATTTTCTGTTTGCCATTCGTTAACATAAACATACACCTCTCAAAATTTTGACACTCCTCCACGGTTTGTGATTGTTGGCAGGCACCCGAGGATTCGGTTAGCCATGGTTTGTGTAAGAAAGGTTGACAACAATGTCAACCATTTTATATCTCTATTTTACAAAATAAAAGATCTAGTACATGAGTGATTCATGGTTCCCACTGCGAAGGGCCTATCTTTTAAATTTATGTTGAGTCAGTAAACCTACTTCTTTCTATCTTAAGCAAGCATTTGAGTTGTTGTGATTCATCCAGCTACATGTTTATTTACTCAATCATGTTCTTTATTCTTCCTTGTTTCTACAAATTCTTTTATCTGTTTGAATACCACTTTGAAAGTTACCAATGTTTGCAAAGAGACCGTTATAATTAAGCATGATAAACTCCGCAATATAGCTCTAGTATAAAGACTCTGATCGAAATATAGGTACACTGTTAATTGTTCTCTGACCAAGAACGAAGTTTGCCTTCACCAATTTTGATTTACTTTTTGCACCTTTGTTGTTACTTTACTTGTTTCAAGTTTGATTATGTGAGAGGAAGTTGCTGTCTAAAATGACTTGTTCTTTGTCAGATGTGATGCCTCTTGTCCGTATATCATTTATCGACACCTCACTCCATAAACATGTGGTCATGTTTACTGATTTCAGTTTTGCTTGGGGACAAGCGAGGTTTAAACTTGGGGGGAGTTGATACGTCCATTTTGCATCACCATTTTATGTTGTTATTTCTGCTATTCATCAATATATTTCATGTTATAATGCATCCCTCATGTTATTTTATCTTATTTTTCATGTTTCATAATTTTTGGAGAGTAAACACCGGGACCAGAAATCTGATGGAAAAAGCACCGTCGAGATACCCATTTTCAGAAAATCAGAAGAAGAGGGGGGACACCAGAGGTATCTTAGAAATCCAGAAGAGGGAGCCAGCCACAAGGAGAGCCGGAGGGGGGCCATCAGGGGCCCACACCATGTGGTGCCCCCCCTTGGCCGCGCCGCCACGTGGTGTGGCCACCCTGGCCCACCTTTGGTGGATATT
Organism: Alopecurus myosuroides; assembly: GCA_028641055.1. NCBI lineage: Eukaryota > Viridiplantae > Streptophyta > Magnoliopsida > Poales > Poaceae > Alopecurus > Alopecurus myosuroides. The sequence goes on along the minus strand of CM054061.1, from coordinate 126,775,005 downwards.
TTTGGCATACTTGACCCCGAGGGAACCCTAAGCCCCATGCCATCATAGAAGAATTATTCCGCCGCCGTCTCAGGGCGGAAAACACCCGAGAATAAAAAGCTCTCTGTCAGGGAGAAATCTGCCAGGGAAATTCCTCTCCGGAGAGGGGAAATCATCGCCATCGACGCCGTCGTCACTCTGGGCATCATCAAGATCGTCATATTCATCATCATAACCACCACCACCATCACCCTCATCATCCACCGTCATCCCTTTGTAACAATTAGGGGCCTCTATCGTTGTTTTACATTTGATCTCTCTCCCGGTGTGGATTACTTGTTAGTAGTTGATGCTTGTGAGATTTATCAGTGTTAGCACTTTATGACCAGATTGTTATCATCCATTATTTCACCTTTGATTATGATACATATGATGTCTTGTGAGTAGTTCGTTTAGTTCTTGAGGACATGGGAGAAGTCATGATGTTAGTAGTGAAGTTATGTTGAAGTAACATCTCGTGGTTCGGTATTTAAGTTGTGGTGTTATTCTTCTAGTGGTGTCATGTGAACGTCGACTACATGATACTTCAACTTTATGGGCCTAGAAGGATGCGTTGTGTATTTGGCTACTAATTGTGGGGTTGCCGGAGTGACAGAAACCTAAACCCCCGTTAGGAAACCGATGCACGAGGGAGCGTAAAATCCCGGAGTTTAAGGTTGTGTTTAGTTTTATCTTAATTAATTTCTTGTATTTGCGGATGCTTACGAGGGGTATAATCACAAGTATGTATTAGTCCTAGTTGGGCGGTGCATTAGCATAGGTTCACCCACACAACACTTCACGAACTAATGGATATTAATCAACCGTAACGAAGCGAAAGCACTTGACAAAATTCACATGTGTCCTCGAGAACGTTTGGTAGTCATAAGTAATACAAACGGCTTGTCCTTTGCTCTCAAAAGGATTGGACCACTTGCTGCAATATTATTTACTGCACTTTATTTACTCGCACTTTATTTATCCGCTATATCAAAAAAAAAAAACTCGTTTGCTAGTGTTTACAGTGAACCCTCTATCCAACCTGCTTGTCAACACCTTCTGCTCCTCGTTGGGTTCGACACTCTTATTTATCAAAAGTACTACAATACACCCCCTATACTTGTAGGTCATCATTGGTCTCCTTCTCCTTGGTCACCTCTGATGGTGCAGGTCTTGCACTCGTTGGAAGACCCCAAGAGGAAGGTATGATGAGCACATCAGCAGTTTTCCCTCAGTAAGAAACTAGTAGGAGGAAGGAGTAACTTCAGAAGGTTGAACCAGCTGAGATGGCAGGGCGCACTACCGGTTCACAAGAAACATGGAACCTACACAACACAATCAAATCACTTTGCCCCAACAAAGCATTGAGGTTGTCAATCTCACCGGTTTTGCTGAACACAAAGAGGTTAAACGTATGGTGTGGAAAATAGTATGAAAGCAGTATGAGAGCAGTATGAAAGCAGTATGAGAGCAGTAGGTGTTTTATCAGTATGAGGAAAAAGGAACGGGGTCCATAGTTCACTAGTGGTGTCCCTCCGTGAAAGATAAATAACATGTGTGGTGAACAAATTACAGTTGGGCAATTGACAGAAATGAAGGCTGCACCGTAGGGCATATGCAAGACATAAAGATTACTATGTGATTCATGCGGGCATTACAACAAAATACGTAGACCGTTATCCATCTGCATCTATGACTAATAATCCACCCTCTGAATATCATCCGAACAAATGTTGGGTATTAAGTTGCAAGCAACAGATAATCGCAGTAAAGCAAAGTGTGTAATGTAAACAATAAATCATCCTTAGACAAAGCATTGTTGTTTTCTCCCTAATGGAAATATCACATCCTCCATCTGTCACATTTCTGTCACTCGAGCACAGATGAAAAGGAGGCATGAACCTGCTATCGAGCATAAATACTCCCTCTTGGAGTTACTAGCATCTACTTGGCCAGAGCATCTACTAATAACGGAGAGCATGCAAGATCATAAATAACATAAGCATGAAGATAACATGATAGATTGATAATCAGAAGACATCGCATTTAGCATTCATCAGATCCCAACAAACACAACATGTAGGATTACATAAAGATGATCTTGATCATGTTAGGAAGCTCACAAGATGTAAACATGAGGTAAAAAGTGGAGAGAACAACCATTTAGCTACTGCTATGGACCCGTAGTCCAGGGATGAACTACTCACGCACCACTTTGGAGGAGGGCATGGTGGTGTAGACCCCTCCGGTGATGATCCCCCCTCCCCCGGCAGGGTGCCGGGGAGACCTCCCAAACCCTCCCGATCTCGGGATGACAATGACGGCGGCCTTGGGTGTTTCTCGGGAAAAAGTGGGATCCCCTCAGGGTTTATGTCTCGGGGGGATTAAATAGGTGAAAAGGGCAAAGGCGGTGGAGGCCTGGGGGGCCCACACCCCCCCCCCCCCGCGTGGCCAAGTGGGGGGCGCGCCGCCCTATGGCGTGGGCCCCTTGAGGGCCCCGTCCGGGTCTCTTCGGGACTCCGTGGAACCTTCGGGAATTCTAAGACTTTCGGGCTTCGAATTTTCCAATTCTGAGAATATTTCCGGAACAACTTTTCTAAAAGTAAAAACAGCAGAAAACGGGGAACTGGCTCTGTGGCATCTTGTCAATAGGTTAGTCTTAAAAATCGATAAAAATGACATAAAGTGTATAGCAAACATGTGGGAAACAATAAGAAAACAACATGGAACATCAGAAATTAAGGATACGTTTATGACGTATCAACCTCTCCCTCTTTCACAAAGACAAGATTTCGAGAGGAAGAGGTGACATTCTTGGTTTTGTTCTTTGACTTGGCAACAAAGACAAGCCCTTCCTTCCCTTTCTTAGCTCCTTGAGAGCTTATGGCATCATTGATAATTTTCTCTCTTCCTACAATGTTAATAGTAGTACAAGAGGTAGGCATGATAACAATGCTATTAGAGGAAGGTATCACTTGTTTATTATATTATTGAGCTATAAGCTTATTCTGAGACGTGGTGAGTTTGTCATGAATTTCTTTAAGAGACATGAACTCCTTTTCTAGTTTTTCATGACGCTCAACAAGTCTATCATGAGCCATTCCTAGCTTCAACTCTTCTTCTTCAAAAAAAAAGTAGAGCAAGAAATTGTTCATTATCCTTCCTAAGTTCGGAAACACTAATAGCGTAGGTGTCTTCTAGACTAGATAGTCTCTCTTCAAGAGAGGCTCTCATGGATCTTTCTTTCTCAAGAGCTTCTACAAGCTCCTTGTCATTGTTATCATGGCCATCACCATAAATCTCCAAGGTCATGATGATCTCATCCTTCCCATCTATAAGAGATTTAGCATCATCAAGTTGCCTCAAAAGGGCCTTTAACTTTTCTTTGGTTTCACCTTCAAGACTAGATAACCAAGATCCTAGATTCTTGGCCTCCTCATCATCATCAACAATATTTTCAACACAATCCAATATTGAGGGAGAACTAGTTGCAATAGGCTTGGAGGTGGAAGATGTTACCGCGGTGGCTTTTTCCATGAGACATGTAGGTCGGATCAATCCCTTCTCATTGGGGGATTCGAATAGAGAGACCGATGAAGAGGAAGACGTAGCTATGGCGATGTGGGCCACACCTACGACTTCATCTTATCCTTCATATCCGGAGTAGTAAGTTTCCAATGTGGTCCCTTCTTGAACATATAGATCCCTTGGGACTCTTCTATCAAGGTTCTTGTTCTGTGGAGCTTTGGCCTTCTCCTTCCGAACAAGCTTGCCTTCATTCTCTTCTCTTGGTTCAAAAGGACACTCTTTGACGAAGTGATTTGCACTTCCACAATTATAGCATGTCCTTGGCCACCCCTTCTTCTTGTAGACCTTGTTTCTCGTGGGTCTAGGAGCATCGGCCTTATGAGCCTCCCATCTCTTCCAATAGCCGTGCATGGCGAGAGCAATACACTTGTGAGAACCCTTGTATGTGTCTTCATAGTCATCTTCATGCTCATCAACTTCTTCTACCCGAGCAATCGCCTTAGACTTCAAGGCGACGTTGGGTGACTTCCCCATTCCTCTAGAGCGGGTGAGAGCATCGTCCACACTCTTGTGAGATAGGGATATTGCTAAGAACTCACTAAGAACGCCAATGGAGTTGAGTGAATTGTAGTCCGCTCTTGTTCGGATGCTAGTGGATAGGTTCTTCTCGAAAGTAGTTATGGCCTTGAAAAGCTTCCTCTTGATCCACTCATCGGAGATTTCCTCTTTCCCAAAGTCCCTCAATTGGTTGGCAAGGGTGAAAACTCTTCTATATAGCTCCTCCGGACTTTCATCTTCTAGCATGACAAAGTTCTCAGACTTTTCAAGTGCCACACCATACTTGGAGTATTGGATGCTAGCATTTCCTTGGAACAAGGTGTCAAGTTTATCCCAAGCCTCCTTGGCGGTCTTGATACCGCGGATGTGTTCGAGATGCTCTCTTGGGAGAACCTTTTGAATAGTAACAAGAGAGGTCTTGTTGAGTTGAAATTCAATATCCTCTCTTGGAGTCAGCTTTCTTGCATCATGAGGATGGAACCCATGGAGAACACTTCTCCACAAGGCGTTGCAAGAGCGGGAAATATGAGACTCCATATCGAACTTCCAAGAAGAAAATTCATTAGTGTTAAGCATGGGAGGAAGTCCAACATTTAGAATGTGTGGCATAGTAGCAATTGGATGAATAGATTCATAATTGGCAGGTGGTGGACTCTTGAGTTAGACCCCGAACCATTAGCCGTTTGAGACTTGGAGCCTTTGGAACTCCCACCGCTCTTAGCCTTTTTATCGGCTTTTGCCTTGGCTTTCGCCTTTGCTAAAGCAATGTTAGCTTCCATTTCGGTGATGTCCGGAATGGAATCATCATCCGAGCTAATATCACCGAGGTGGAGGGAGGTTCCTCGGACTCCTTGGTTTTCCCAATCATGGCCTCCAACATCTTCTTTATGCTAGAAACCTCCAAGCCAACACTAGAGCTAACCTTGGACAATTCGGCTTGGATAGTTCCAACCGTTTCTTGTAGGTTAGTTATAGTGTCGGTCATTTTGGCGATTTCCGCATTAGAAGCGTCGGGCTCATTTTCATTGACCACTATACTTTTAGGCGGTTAAGCCCTTAGTAAGAGCCGAGACTCTGATACCAATTGAAAATACACTATGGTCAACTAGAGGGGGGTGAATAGGCTGACTACCAATTTTTCTTCTTTTCCTTTTTAGTTTGGGCTAAACAAGTAATACAAGGTTCTCTAGATGTGCATCTAGGTGAGCAACCTATGTGATACAAGACGCAACGGAAGTAAAACGAAAGGTAACAATATAAACCACAAGTGTAAATAAGAAGACAAGGATATGTTTCCCGTAGTTCCTTCTCAAAGAGAAGTACATCTACGTTGGAGAGGTGGGGAGCCACCTAGGCCTCTCCTCGATAGCACGGATATGCACACCTTATTCTCCTTGAGCTTCTCCGATGAGGGAGATTCTCGTTTCCACTATGAGGTCAACTTGAAGGTGTTGACCAAACCTTTACACAAGGTTGAGGAAACTCCACAAGATGGACAAAGGCTCTCAAACAATCCAAAGCTTCTTTGCAACAAGGTGGAAGCTACAAGCACGAGATCTACTTTAAGGTTTCTAAGCCTCAAGTAGGATTCTAGATCTACTAGGATGTGGTGGATGGATTTGCAATTCCTTTGGTCGAATCACGGATCTAGGTCTCCTCTAGCTCTCCACAAAGTTATGGAGTGATTGGGTGGTTGGAGAGGGAGATCTAGGAGGTTGAAGCTTGCATTAATGGCTAAGAGAGACAGAGTGTGTGTGAGAAGCTTAGCATTTAAGAGGTAGCGGAAGGGCTTTAAATACCCCTTCCCCAAATCTGGCCGTTGGGCGGCCCACGCAGCACCGGAGGTACCGGTGTTTCCACCGGTACTACCGGTGGTCTTGTTTGTCTGGAGCTCGCGTGGCTCCACTTCCTCTTAGCTGGTTCCCTAGGCACGGAGCTACCGGTGGGAGCACCAGAAGTACCGCCCACCAGAACTACCGGTGGGTTCCACCTTGGCCTCCGCGATTTAGCACCCGAACGTGGTTTTAGCGGAACCACCACCGATAGCTCCACTGGTGGTAATCCGCTCGTTGTAGCCCAGTTGAATGGGTGGAGGTACCGGTGGGAACACCGGAGGTTCCGCCCACCGGTACCACCGGTGGCCTCCGCAGCAGGTTCCGCCATCAGCCAGCCGAAGGGGGTTTTGGCGGAGGTGCCACCGGTACCACCACCGAATTACCCCTCCTGGGGTTGTGCTGGGAAACATCATGGGGCGGTACTACCGGTGGTTTAACCGGTACTACCGCCAGCCTTTAAAAACTGTTTCCCAGGGTTTGTCTTTTCGAGCTCTTTTCCTTTAGAGAATTATTGCGATGACCTTGAGGATGTTATGGAGAGTATCGAGTATATTGTGAAGTATAAAATAGACCCTTGATATGCTCAAAATAAAGATTAGTCCTTTAGTTATGTTGTCATAAATTATCAAAACAGAAGACGATCTTTCATCGTGTTTGCTAGCACATGCTCCGCTTGATGAATACTTGCAAGTTGCTCCCCGATACACCATTATGGGAGAGACTAGCTCCCCATACACCATTATGGGAGAGACCCTTTTCAGCAAATCTTCAAAATGCTACAATCTCTAAATGGGTGGCAAGCATCAAGCATAGTATTTCTTCGATATGCTTCACTTGAGCTTACACGTCAAGCTTGATGATGAACACCGCTTGACGACATAGACCATGGGCTATATGCAATCTTTATTTTAATGCATGCCCATGAAAAGATACTTAACCACACATATAGATGACAAACACACATATCATGGGTTAGTTCACAAAGCTACATGGTCAATTGCTTACCATACCACGAGATACATAATCTCACTTGGTACATCTTGTAGATTTGTGTTTTGATCACTTGCTTGATCAACCTTGCATCTTTTCTTCTCTCTTCATATCATGATGTCTTGAAGATAATCATGAAGATCACCTAATCCTTTTCTTAAAGACACTTGAATATAACAATGACCATCATAAAAGCTAATAGAGTTTAACACATGAACTCAAATATTTCCCATGGACAAGATCTATAAGAATATCTCAATGCAACCATTAGTCCATAAGGATTATCATTAATTACCAAAACCACATATAGGGGCACCATGCACTTTCACCGGCGTTGGTCATGGCGATGAAGGACAATGAGCTAAACAAGGTGAAGCCCCACATTGGGCGTAAACCTCGGTTGGGAAAGGAGGCAGTAGAGCCGGTGCCCCGTCGCTTCAGCGTGGAGGTCACCTTCTTCGAGTTGCAGGCCTTGATCATCCTCGCGACAATCGCCCCCTCCTCGTGAAGAAGCTGAAGCTGAAGAAATACAAGAACACATGGGACAGTAATGGTGAGACCAAGCCGAAGCTCTACATTCGCATTCGCACCACCAAATGTTGCGACTTCTACGTCCAGCTGAGATGGTTTGATGATCACCTCGTCATCTTCGAGGGCTGGGAGGATTTCGCCAAGTCTATCAAGCTCTAAACTAGCGATCTCCTTGTCTTGAAGTTTGACGGTGAGGGCTTGAAGGTCAAGTTGTTCAAGTTCATGAACTCCACCTAGCATGTCTTCTTCCGCGACGTCCACCAGCGCTACTGATGGCACTGATGATGAAGGTGAACTATGGTTGTAGGAGTAGTATATTGGATGTCGCCACTGGTTTTGTTGCCAGGGTGTGGTACCCCTGGCTCAAGTACTAACCAGGTGCACGGATTGCAACTGATGAACTCTAATCCTTGTGGGGTGTAAGTTAAACCCGTTTCTTTTGTGCTAGGCGTGTCTACCCTTGGTCTAAGCACTTATATAGTAGGTGTTAATTAAATTGTATGGTATTCTTTTGTGTTGTATTGTTCTGTTTGTTGTTGCTGCTTAGTCTGCTCTTGCTGGTAAGCTCACCAAGCTTGAAAGTGGTGAGTGGATCTGTTGCCAGTGTATCAGAGAACGCAACCAAACACCGTGTTATCATTGTTGCACACCCAGAAATAGAAACTGCAGCCTACCGAACTAATTGTTACTTCGAACCATGTTCTCTAGTGCAGGCAAACAAACAACTAACGCAACACACGCGAGTTGGAATCTCAGACGGACAGGACGAGTCGAGCCTTTCCCCACGCAGCCACGAAATGGACGTGGTCTACCAAACAGGCCCTTGGAGGCCACATGCAAAACGAAATAGTAAAACAACCAAAAAATTGAAAGATTTTAAGATTTTATTTTATACCGGTCTACCAACTTTGCTACAAACCCACTTACCTTACCACGTGAACCAAACACACCCCTACAACTACCCTCATAGTGATACATGCATATGCATGTGATGTGATTGTCGTGAATAGAATTAGTGGCAAGTTAATTCTTCCGGTACATTTGGAACTTATTCCCTACAAAACAAATAAATGAAAGAGAAACAAAGATACATATATGACACAGTTACATTATAGACAAGGACCTCTGATAGATCACATAAGGATCTCTGGTAGCTTAGACCGATCATGTTTAGAAAATCTCTCGTGAACTAGTACTATACTAGTTTCTGTTAATCTGTAGAGATTGAAGCCATTGAATTGGAGGTGACACCATCAGTTTCTTTCCTGTTTAAAAAAACCTTTGATGTTTATTTTATTCCATGTGAGAAGCCTCTCGGGTTCCATTGCCAAGCACGAAACCATACATTAGTTCATTGCACTATCCTAACTACAAAGGTTCTAGCTAAATAACTCATAAAAGAACCAAGATTATATAAAAAAAACTAGGCATATGGAGTAAACAAGAAAAATGAAGGCCTCTTTGATTTGCAGGATTTTGAAAATTGGGCACTAGCAAATATGCAGGATTGAGATGGCATGTCATAATGACCCTACGAAGGTTCCAACTAAACTCATACAAAAATCAAGATTTAACAGATAAAAAAGCCTAGGTATATGGACTTACGGAGTAAGGAAGAACATTGAGGGCCTCTTTGGTATGGAAGATTTAAAAAACGTGGGGATACCAAAAATATAGGATTGAGATGGCATGTCATATTAAATCTAACAAGGCTCGAGCTTAGTAATTCATGGAAGAATCAATATTCGAAACAAAACATCTAAGTACATGGAGTAAGTAAGAACATTGTGGGCCTCTTTGGTTCAAAGAATTTTGAAAATGCGGGAACAGAATTTTTTTAGAATTATCATGTGTTGGGAATATGCCCTAGAGGCAACCATGTATGATGTAATTCTCAATGTTTTCATAAAGTTATTAAGTTTTTCTTGTTTTGAACATCTGATATATATATCATCGAATATGTGATTCAATTGTGGAACTATGTATTCATGTTGTTCATGCTAAATTGTCCTTGGTCATTAAGGTTGTGCTGCACACACAATCTAGACTAATGTGAGTGTTGGCTGATGACTCGTTTCCACTTGTCATGGACATGGTGATGTCATTCCAACTTTCACAAACTTGGCTAAAGAGTTTAGCAAGTCGGACTGACCCATATTGAGAAGAAACGAGTAAGTCGTCATTTGCATGTCTCAATCAATGTAATCCTTAGACCTGAGGTTGTCGCACAATCCGAGTTGTGGATCACCGACTTAGGTTATGTCAAATATTGTTCCATGACAAGGCAGTTCTAAAGGCAGAGTTTGGGTCGAATGAGAAGAAAGCTGCGCGATGTGGATAATCAAGATGAGATTTTGCCCCTCCGACTGGAGAGATATTCTCTGGGCCCTCTCGAGTGATATGATTCCAGAAGCATGGCCATGTGCGATTCGGTTAGGTGTTAACTGGGTCTATTGACTAAGAGTTAGTCAGACGAATCATATATCACGGACTGAGAAGAGAGTTGAGTTATTTAAGGGATGATGATAATTCGCCTATAGTTCGACAAGGTATATCGTGAGGCAAAATGGACTCAAATGAAAGTCACATTGGAAGGTATGTGATAACACATAAGTATAGCGGGTGTATCGTACTACTTTCGGTAAATAAGAGTGTCGAACCCAACGAGGAGCAGAAGGTGTTGACAAGCAGGTTGGATAGAGAATTCACCATAAACACTAGCAAACGGGTTTTTGGTGGTTTTTGATATAGCAGATAAATAAAATGCTAGTAAATAAATAACAGTAAATATAATTGCAGCGAGTGGCCCAATCCTTTTGAGAGCAAAGGACAAGCCGGTTGTTCTACTTAGGGCATCTCCAATGTAGAAATAAGAGTAGACCTTAAGCAAAAAATAGGTTTAAGACCCACCCTTATACATCGTGGCACTAGACCTTGAGCTAAAAATCTTAAGACCCACCCATACCACTATGGCCTTGCCATAAGAAATTTAATAGAGCAAAGTAATATTTCTCTCACCTACTTTATACTGTTTGCATTTGTTCATTGGTAAAAAAATTCTGCTAAGTGGGCTCCACCTTAAGGTTCATCTGGACCTTAAGCATTGTGAGGTTTTTAGACTGCTATAGCACATGTTGTGGGACCCAACTTATGACCTCTATTGGAAATAAGCATTGGAGACGCCCTTATGATTACCAAACGTTCTCGAGGACACATGGGAATTTCGTCAAGTGCTTTCGCTTCATACGATTGATTAATATTTATTAGTTCGATAGGTGTTGTGTGGGTGAACCTATGCTGATGTACCGCCCAACTAGGACTAATACATAGTTATGATTACACCCCTTGCAAGCATCCGCAAATACAAGAAAGTAATTAAGATAAATATAACCACAACCTTAAAACTTCGGGATCCTACACTCCCTCATGTATTGGTTTCCTAACGGGGGTTTAGTTTTCTGTCACTCCGGCAACCCCCACAATTAGTATCCAGATACACAATGCATCCTCCTAGGACCATAAAGGTGAAGTATCATGTAGTCGACGTTCACATGACACCACTAGAAGAATAACACCACAACTTAAATATCAAACCACTAGATATTACTTCAACATAATTCCACTACTAACATCAAGGATTCTCCCATGTCCTCAAGAACTAAACGAACTACTCAAAAGACATCATATGGATCATAATCAGAGGTGATATAATGGATAATAACAATCTGGTCATAAAGTGTAAACATCGATAAATCTCACAAGCATCAACTATTAACAAGTAATCCACACCGGAATAGATATATAGTGGAGAACAACGATAAAAAAACCTAATTGTTACAGCGAGATGAAGGTGGATGATGTGGGTGATGGTGCTGGTGGTGATGATGATGACGATGACGATCTTGATGATGCCCGGAGCGATGACGGTGACGATGGTTCCCTGGCAGATTTCTCCCTGCCGGAGAGCTTTTCTCTCTCTGTTGTTTTCCGCCCCGAGGTGGCGGCGGAATATTTCTTCGATGATGTTCTGGGTCTTAGGGTTCCCTCCGGGTCAAGTACGCGAAAGGGGACGCCCAAAAGTGGGCCAGGGGGGCAGACCACCCCTAGGCGCGACCAAGGGGAGGGTGCCGCCTGGTGGTGTGGGCCCCTGGTGGCCCCTCCTCCGGGGTGTCCTTTTGGCTGACTTCCTCCTCGGGACTGCTAAGACTTCTCGTATACCCCCTTCTTCTTCTGATCTTCTGAAATAGTGTATCTCGACGGCGTTTTTTCCATCAGATTTCTGGTCTCAGTGTTTCTTCTCCAAAAATTATTAAACATGCAAAATAAGATGAAATAACATAAGTAATGCATCGTAACATGAAATATATCGATGAATAACGGAAAATGACAATATAAAATAGTGATGCAAAATGGACGTATCAGTATGTCGTCATGACTCTATGGCACTTGGGAGTCGGCACATTCTGCTAGGAGCCGCTACAGGTTGATCGATTGGAGTCGGACTCCAATTGTGTCCAAGTCACCATGAGCCTGCAGGGTCGCACACTTAAGAGCGGGAGCAAGCACATTGGTCGGGTTGGAGCCGAACCGGAAATGGACTGAATTTGTGAGTTTGACTCACGGAGGGAATGTGCCACAAGCATTGTGAAACCCACTCCCACTCGCTATATAAAGAGGGGCGCAGGTTGCCTAACGGGTAGAGGTTCCACTCTCATGCGTTGGGAACCCTAGCCCTACTCAATCCAGCCGCCCCAATGGACCTAGAATTTTGTTGTCGGAGCTCCTCCTCGTACGTGTGGATACCGGCAGAGGTGTTGTACGTTCAGCACTTCGACGATCGCAGGATTGGATCGGCTAGATCAGGTCGTGGGACTACACTGCATCGACGTGCTTCTTCGATAATCCGCACCTACGCGTCTAGTGGCAATCCTCGTGGCCTTCTACCTCGGCTAGATCTTAGGAGTACCGCGTAGAAAAGTTTTTGTTTATCTCTACGCGTCCCAACATCATGGCATGTCATACTTAATCCCGCAAGAACTAAAAACATGGGAATCCGCAATAGAATATGTTTTGTTGCACCATAGAAAAAACACATGAATTTATCTGAAAGAATGCGGGTATGGAATATTTGTCATTGAGATACAATTTTTTTATACGAGGTTAGAACTAAGAGAAATTATTATATAAAATTGCATACAGAGCTTCTAGGACATCATTAAGCATCTCCTAAAGCTTGACAAATTGGACAATGTTCTTCGATGCACCCGATGAAGAAAACATGAAAGGACATACTTGCATAAGTTGAACTAACCACAAATACTATTTTAAATTGTTGAATGAGTTATCCATCAAAAGAGGTGGAAATCTTAGACCGCTGAACGCGATGTGGCTTGATACACCACCCATAAGCCCTCTTGGGGATTGCTGCTTCGTTGCAAGAACGCCCAAGAAAAATACCACGATAAAACAAGCGACATAAAAACATCGCTAGCTCCCCTAACATAAGCTATGAAGGTCATGCCAGGAAGGGTATAGAATAGGGAGACATTTATTCCACACCATATTCTATAGTTAAGGACACCTTGAGCTAGTAGCATAAAAAACTTAATCTGATTTTTCTTTAGAAAAAACTTAATCTTATTTTATTTGAGAAAAAAACTTAATCTGATTTTGTAGGTGTTTAAGAAAACTTAATCCGGTATTTTTTAGGATTAAAAAAAACTTAATCTGATGATAGTGGAAGGGCTAGTAGAAGCCTAGAACTAAGGGTGTGTTCGGTTTTAGGGGGGATTTTATTATTTGTCACACTTTTCTTTTCACTTTTATAATTTGCCACAACATGTGTCACTGACATGTGGTGGTCAGCGTGAAAATTCTAAAGGATTTGAGAAAGGTATGGCAAATTATAAATTATTCCCGGTTTTAGGACGGGGTGGAATGGAATGGAACGGTTCCATACTCGTGTTCGGTTCGGACCAAACAATTGTAATTGAATGGTTCTATTTTGTGTTCGGTTGGAGAACTGAAAAGTGGAATGGAATGCCTATATTTGTGAAACACTCAATTAATTAGGGCCTAAACTTAATTTTATTATCTCGATACCGGAGTTGACACAGAAATTTGCACGTGGAGCCGCCGTCTTGCTCGCTTGGCCCGTCGCCGTCGCGTCTTGCTCGCGGTCGTGCCTTGCTCGGGCTGGCTGGCCGCCGCCGCGCCTCGAGCTGGCTGGCCGTCGCGCCTAGGTCGAGCTGGCTGGCCACCGTCGCGCCACGGGCCGGCGCGCCTCAGGCCGGCGCGCCTCGAGCTGGCTGGCTGCCGCCGCGCCTCGGGTCGGCGCGCCTCTCCTTCCTCCGTCCCCAAGTGGCTGGATTCCGCCCTGCCCCTCCTCTGCTTGTTCCGTGGCCTCCGCGCCTGCTCCGACCTTCTCCCGCCTACTCCCGCCCTCCTCTGCCTCTGCTTGCTCCGTGAGCGTCGTCTCTGGCGGCGCCAGCGCGGTCGTGAGTGGCAACGCCGGTGCGGGTTCCAGTGGCGGCGACCGTGAGCGTTGGAGATGGAAGGACAGGGGTGAGCGAAGGGTTCGGGGGTGAGGCCAGGATGCCTTTTTTTTTTCTTCCATCGGCCTCGGTCCCACCTCGTCCGTCCGATTTGGTCGAACGGGTGTGTTCCCATCTGGCTAGAATATTCGCTCTTGCAGGACGAACTCATTCCATTCCATCCAACAACCGAACACTCGAATACTCCTCAGGCGTGAAACCGTTCCACTCCCTTCCACTATATTCCACGACCGAACACACCTAAGTGCGGGGACTCACTTTGTTCGGCCGACTGATACTCTGATAGCCAAGTAGCCCAACTGTCCCTTAACGGGCTTTCCCCAAGCCGAAGACCAGCCCGCTATGGAAAGCTGCTGCGGCACAACCCAAAAGCGCATCTCTGCTGTGTGCTGTCCTCTTCTCTCCTCTCCGCGGACACGGCAAGCTTCCCCAAAAAAATCCCCAAATCGAAGGTGTCATCCAAGGCGAGGAAACTCTCTCGCGCACGACCAGACCACCCGCCGAGAGCCGCCCCGCACGCGCCGCCGCCATCCGTCCGCCCGCCTGCCTGCCGTCTCGTTCGCTCGCCACGGTTCGGTGTCCCGAGGCCGCGTAGGGGATTGGATCGCCGGCCATGGACTGGAGCGCGGTGACGGCGGAGGACCTGGTGGACGCGCTGCGCGAGGTGGACTGGTCCACGCCGCCGCGCCCCATCCCGGAGTTCTTCTCCCGCTTCACCGTCCCCCGTTCCTACTCCAAGTGGACCAGCCGCCTCAAGTGCAACCTCTACTAGTACGATCCGCCTCCACTCCCCGCTAACCCTTTTACCATTTTGGTACACACCCCTCGCGCGCGCCTGGCGGCGCATCCTCGATTTGTTTGCGAACTCGTCTGGCCGTGCCGAATTTGAGTGAATTTGGCAGGGATTTGTGCTGCTGCGGCGGGGTTTTGACTAGCTCCGCCGGGATCTGTTGGTATTTTTAGAATGGGTGATGTTTAGGGGTATCAGGTCCCCCAATAGAAATAGCAGGGGCTCGTTCTGGTAGCTTCAGGGCATGGTGTTGTAACTCGTAACCTTAGGTAAATGCAGATAATCGGTCAAGACCTTCAGAGTTCAGAATGTTTATCAACAGTGCTAATAGGCTTAGAGGATAAGTGTGTGAGCGTGAATTGTCTATGGTGATGCCTTTCTTACATGGAAGGCATCATGTCTGATAGCTCTAACTGGGATCCACGAATCTGTGAGACGAGCAGAGCTCGCTTTTTCTTCACTTCAAACACGTGGAATTGAGATTCTAGATGCAAAGTGGTCTAAATCTGAGCTCTGTTCAGTTTACTTGAGCTGATGAGGTACATAATTGGATAATGATCGTGATAAACATTAGCTAGTATGCATGCAAAAATGGTACAAATTCATGAACATGATATGGAAGTTTTTACTGAAGACATGGTTTGTACGGCTTCGTTTTATCATGTACTGAAGTTCTTTTCCAACTTTTCAGCTACAGGACAAACTACTTCATCTTGATCATGTTCATTCTTGGTAGGCGAAGAAAGATTTGAATTTTGCTTATCTTCCTGCCTATTTGTTGATTTTGACATGCTTCCTTTGGCATGTATGCAGGGTTGGGCTTCCTTTGGAAACCAGTTGCTATTCTTGCAGCCTTTATGACTGGATTCAGCATTGCATTTCTTAATGACAGGTATAGGAGTACTTAACTAATAGGTTTTTCTTGCACTGTGCTTGTAACTTGGTTCTGTTGAGATGTTTCAGTTTGGTATGTGAAAATGCACTCATTTTACCATGAACTAACAAAGACATACATTGTGCTACGTGTTTCGGTGACATCATACTTAGTCATTATGTCATGAACACCAGATGCTTCCTTGTCTTCTATGTGTACAATTGCTTAAACATGTACACTTTTTTTTATAGCTAATCCCATCAGAATTTAGGATCTTTAGCCGAAGGAGCAATTTGCTCATTAATCTTTAGCACTACAATACTACATATAATGCAAGTTGGAAAATAGCACCATTATTATGTTGCTGGCAAGTGGCCCAAAGCTTCACTCTCAGCCTATCCAAGATATATGTAGTTTCACTTTGTGGGGTTATTAAGCTATTTTTTTCCTTATGGAAAAGTGAATCTGCGAGTTTGTGATAATCATTTAGGCTATATGATAAGCTTGGCAGTTAGCATTTTTCTGTTATTTTACAGACGAATCAATCAAGGGTACATTTTTATGTACGAGCTGCTAGCGTTGAGCCTTAACTGCTTCCTAATTCAATCATACATCATTTTTTATGTAGGATGTTGGAACAGATTGTAGGCTAGCTACATGATCACTACTTTCACGTTAGAAGTTCTCTCATTGGAGTGCATGACATTGCACGGGTGCTCTATTTTAGGCAATGATCCAGAGAGTGCACCATTAGATTCCTAGACTTGGATAGGGATGTTGGCAGACGTCCGCCAGTGCTCGCCACTCCCGTGCTGTAACGTGGAATTCATATGGCTATGCGCACGATATTTTAATTTATTTTAAGCTGTACGCATACTATGTAAGGTCGCTCGCTAGCAAATATACAGGTGCAGGCGGACACGGACTGGCGGACCGATAACCGACTAGTTGCTATATTGCTTATGTTTCTTAAGTTTTCTTGGGTTGAGTTCAAGTGAATTACTTTCCACTAAACCTAAATGTCACCTATTGAAAGTTGAGCAAAATGCAATATCCATATATTTCCATCTCTATATTATATTAGTGCCACAGTGCTGCCCCAGTGTTCAGAGTGTGGTGTTTGACACATGATGTGTTACGAGTTAATTTTGCAATTCAGGGGTGTGTCTTATTCACTTATTCCCTTTGAGTAAAACCCCATGTTCCTTCATACCATCATATGCTATTCCTGCCAACTTGCCAAGCATCTTGCATTTCACAAGTTTCTGAAACTTATAAAAATTTGGTATGCAATTGCATACCCTCAAGATTTTTTTTTCTGAAACCTGGAATGTGAAAAATAGGGGAGAGAGAATATGTAAGACATGGGCCAGATGTAGGTACCGTTACATGCATCAGAAGAGATAGGGTAGAGATGTATCCTTAACTTGTACGATTGAATATTGGGAATGAATATACACTAGAAAAAGGCGTTTGAGTTCTTGTTTTATGTTAGAAATCTTGCCATAGTTGTACTGGAACGATGCATATAACTGTTGCAAGTATGAAGTGTTATATCATCATTACTGCTGGTGGATTATTAAATACTCCCACCGTTCACTTTATAAGGCACACTACTTACCATTTCAATTTGACCATATACATAGTAAAATGAGTGAACCTATGTGCAAAATAAGTCTCTATTCACTCATTTTAGAATGTACAGTATGTGGCTAAAATTTAAATGTCTTATAAATGTGAACGAGGGAGTAAAATACTTGTGGCCTTGTAGATTATTTTTCTGTATATCTATTTGTGGTTCACTGTTCTTAAATCATTAAATGTTCCTCCATATATAAACTGTCAATAACTGATTTACTAATTGTTCTGTATGATGATTAATCAAGTAACTATCATGTGTGATAATGCAGTTTTGCAGTCACTTTCAACGAGAAAGTGACACGGACTGTCCGTCAATTCTCACCACATTTAGCTGCAAAGATGAGACCACCGATAACGTGAGGAGCACTACTATAAACAATTTTTTTCGTGGGTTACTATTAAAGTGTTGTTAATTCTGTTGTCAATAACATTGGCAGCCCTGTTATTCGTGGTCGACCAAGCTCGAAGAGATCAATTCATATTTGTGGACGACCTCGCTGGCTGTTTGTCCTTTTATTTTCTGCAGGTGAGCAGAACTAACCTTCGCATAATCCTCTGTAACATACCATACAATTCGTAAAAACTTAAACTAAGCATATTTTTTTCCATTTTGCAGTTAGCTGCATGCTCTGGTTGACCTCATGCAGTCTTCTCACAGTTCTGTGGGCACTTCTCATCGCTCTACTTGGTAAGGCCGGGGTATAGTTTTTATTTTTGGGAATCTGCATTTATCTTGGAATGTCGTTACTAATTATCTTTTGTTTGGCAGCAACTGTGCTCCATGCCAGCTTCAGAACACCCAATCTGAAAGCACGTCTGAACACATTCAGAGAGGAATTCCGAGCAGTTTGGAGGAATTACAGTGAGCTTTAGAGCTCCCTCTGGTCCATGTAAGTTCCTTCATTCCTGTTTACAACATCGGTTTATCTATACCGGATACTATGCGCGCCACTAGGTGACAGCTTGCTTGTTTGCATGTTCAGGTGATAAGGAAGTGCCTAGTGCTGAAACTTCCCCTGCTGTCTGTGCATTGTGTTCGCGGGAGATGACCGATGGTGATATGCAGCTGCACTAGTTTGTGATTACTGGCTCGTTTGGAGGTGTGGCGCATGTACTCTAGGTGACGCTACACCTTGGTATGCAGTCACCTTCGTATCACAGTTAGTTGTTCCTTTGGTCTTCTCCCTAACCAAAGCTTTGGAGGAAGAACAGCATGTAAAGGATGTAAACAAATATTCTGATCTTAGACAAAAGCATATGTTGTTTGTTGATATATGTGCTTCATGTTTCGTTTCTACTAAGTTTTGATTTAGCTTTCCTAGGGACTCAGAATATGGGGATATACTTGTCAGTTGTCACTCTATCGATTGAGGTTTCTTGGTATGTCTGGATGTATCCCGTGGATCAGCAAATCGTTTAAAAACAGTTATTTTTAGCTGTTGCCATATGATATCTTGCGGAGATTAGTAATCGCAACATTCAAAGGGCATCCAGACTGTTCTAATGAATGCTAGTAAAAGAGAGCACATCTGTAACAAGGCCTCAGCTCTGCAGCAGGCACCAACTGCTGCAAGATATGTCCTACTGACATTTCCCCTAGAGGCCGTGAGATGTCAACATAATTTGTTTGAGCGACATTAACACAATGTTAGAGAGATCGCATTATTTAAAACAATAGTCACCCCTTAGGTAAAATCACAAGAAACGCCTCATTGTACATCGTGTAGATAGCAATATTTCAATAGTTTTTGCAACGGTCTTCATGCACACGTTCTATTAGTCTTATTGAAGTCCATCTCAAAAAAAAAAAAAGTCTTATTGAAGTCGGTACAGCCGGCCATTCTTTTCTGAAAGATGCTTCCCCAACAGATATCAGAAACAAAGACATCAGAGTTGGTCATATTTGTATATTTCATCATAGCCATACAAAATGGATAATTACAAATGATAATGTATATTACTGAAAAAGAACAGAAGTCGATACATCGTAACTCAAAAAATGGCGATCCTCAAAAAATTAGCATATACGATTCTCGCGGTGGAACAGAGGCAGCGGAAGAACAAAAATAGTCTGATTATGTAGCAAAGCTTCTATCACCAGCATCCCCCAACCCCGGGACTATGTACCTGCGAGTTCAAATGAACAACCTTAGTCACTGCTCCATCTGATTGGTTGCCGAACTATAGGCCAGATGCATTAGCTTGAAGAATGGAGACGCGAAGTCCACATTTTGTTACAGTATGTATAAGCATTGAACAGCTAGAGGTTTAAAACAGTACCCTTTCTCATCTACTTCAGAATCGATCATTCCTGCGTACACATGGAGCCTGGAGACCCAAAAAAGTGAGTAAATACCAGGAGCTTGCTATACAGACATGGAAATGGCTTATCCATCCTTACCCAGGGAACTTGTTGCTGAGCTTTGTTAGTGCAGGAGGTGCTGCAACAGCTGATATCTGCGTCAAAAGGACAAAAGGTGTTGGGTTCATTGAACGGATAATTGATAAATAAATAGAGAAGAGTCAGATGAACTTACAACTTTAATTTGTTTGCTGGTAACCCCACGTTCAATCAACAAGTCAATAGCAGCAACGATCGTCCCACCTAAAGGTATATAAGTTAGATGTATAGTCGTTGTATTATGTGTTAGTATACCATCAATTCTGCTTACTAGACTGATCTATAACTTGTATTTCTCCCAAGGTTTTATTAAGAACTAGGTGTTGATTGAGCGTTCTGCCTCTGCTTTTCCCTTTTCTGAAGGATTAAAGCACTAAGCGCAGTTAAGAGCTAGGCATTTTGCCTCCGCTCAGCGCCTAAGCGAGCTTAAGCGTGCGCGCCCAGGCTCGCTTTTATTACCATGATTTCTCTGTTTGAAACTAAAAATAAACATATTCGGATTCTCACATGATACAACTAATTTAGTGTCACTAGCAATTTCCTTACATAAACTGTTCAGGTACATTACTTTGTTTCTTTCTCTCTTTGAGGAGACTCATGTCCGGTTACTTGAGATAATAATGAACACTATGTACTATATGAAGAAGTAGAAATTATTGAAATGCATGATATTCCAGATATATATTGTTTAGGTAGAGCTGACGATTACCAGTGGCCAGCATTGGATCAACAACTAGCACACGGGTTCCCTCTGGAATCTTGTCTGGTAAACTGCATTAAATAAGAGAAAGAAAGATTACGAGACTACTTGAATTCACACAGGTGTTTTACATTGTTCTATAAGGATAGAAGAAATAGAAAAACTTAACAGAAACATAGTTAACCAATAAGTAATTGTCAAGGTTAGCATTGCTCAGGTGTACCATAAAACTACATAACGAATTAACGATGGAGCCTCTGTTTTGTAATATTTGTGTGCCTTACTTTATATCGTCCAGCCTTGCATAGTTAACTACATAACTGTATATCTAGTTCCAGAACAAATACTGTAGGCACTCGAGACTCTAGTGTCAAACATAATCACTGGGAATTTACACATTGGTATGCCTGATGTATAATTTAAAAGTACTACATAAAAACTTAAATAAGAGCTTGCAAGATGAGAAAGAACTTAGCACATACTTGTTGAGATATATTGAAGGTTGAAGTGTTTCTTCATCCCTACGTAGTCCTTCATGTTCAATAAAACGGGAAGATAAGAATAATGGTGCATAGCTCTCAAGGTGCATGTAAGTTTGGTGTAATTGACAAAAAACTCCTAAAGTGCCGGATTCATGAAGTTTGGCTGTATTATAATTGCTATAAGCACACAAGATATACTTATTACTTCGAAAAACAAACATTCTGCATATGTGAAACTTCATGCTTCTTACCACAACCATACACACAATAAATCCAGAATATACAGCATCGGTATTTAGAGAAACAAAATAAATCATCTTAGATTGCTGGAACTGGACCATGCAGCCAATGTAAGCAATATGTGAACACAAAGCTAATTGGCTCCTCAAAAGAACAATGTTTGATTCTAATAAGACTAACCATTATCTAAGCTACTTACCAAGGTGATAAGTCTTGGTGGCTGGCAATACTGATGAAATATTTTCAGCTAGAGCAAGGCCAGCTCTCAAAATCGGAACAACCTGTTAGACATGCTAATGAAAAGAGTAAATATACTCGCAGACACTACAAATGTCAAATACGATATCTGGTGTTAAGAAATAGACTTACCATAACAGGCTCCCTTGGATCAATAAATTCAACACTTGAAACAGCTACAGGTGTTTGGATCTCTCCTGTGATTGTAGGCTGCAAGGGTTTAAAACAGTTTAGCATCACAACACTCTCTCTCCACTATGAAGTGTTGAAAATATCAGATACTGCTGGCATTGACCATTCAACCAGGTATATATCAATGCTAATGCCATTTCAAAACTTTACAGATTCAAGATGAATGACGAATAATTGTCAGCCATGCAAGGTTTTCACTGACCAGCCAATCCCTGGAGGCTTCGTATACGAGCAGACGGCCAAGCTCTGCCATAGCACTCCCTGCATCAAGTTACAACAACTATCTCAATTTCTAGCTGTCAAAATAATTCTTACATATCTACGGATTCACCATTAGCAAGCTCCTCCAACCCTATGGCCAAGTTTTTTTTTCCTGCTCCAGGAATAAACCACCAGCTGACTAGGTTCAATTGCTACCACTATGCAACTTGGAACACGGAACACATTCAGAAATACTCACTGAAGACTGCGCAGGGCGTCTGCTCGTTGCGCAGGACGGACACCCAGTGCTTTATCAGCGGGTGCGGCGGAACGAACACCTGCGAGACAGACACACTACAGTCAGACGAGGCCACGTAAGCGCGCACGCAAGCAGAGTCGTCGCCGCTGAGAGGAGTCAGATCTGCACCAGCATCTGGCCTCCGGAGGCGGGCGACCGCGCTGTGGCGGCGTCGGGGCTGGCCGCCCTCGCCACCGCCAGAGAAGGCCGGGGCGTGTGGACGAGCAGCGGTGTCGGCGCGGTGTGGCGCGCGGATTTGACGAGCACGCGGGAGGGGAGAGAGCAAGAGGCCGGGGCGAGGCAGCTCGGCGCGCATGGGCGGCGATGGAGAGGTGCTCCCGCGGCCGCGGCCGTGGCCGTGGAGGGCGACGGCATCGCGAGGGCGGGGATGCGGATGCGGGCGAAAGCGAGAGCAGTGAAGGGTGCGACGTTGGGATACGGTGAGGTGGAATTTGTTTTCGGCGCATCTCGAGGTGCCGTGGTTGTGTTTGGGAAATGACCTACGGACATATTACCACGGAAAGAAAGTTACGGGATTACGTGGAAGCAGCCAATGGGTGGAAATTCGGTTAGCTCCCGTGGTTTCAGTCCCGTGATCCAACTGGGTGTACTAGCTGAGTGCCCGTCTTGCCACGGCTCTTTCAAATTTATTTTTTATAGCACATGTGAATGTAATACACATATAAACTCACATCTATGAAATGGAAATGACATAGTATTCACAATTTACTTTGCTTAGATATAATTCAACAAACAAAATATCCATTAGGCTGGTGCCAGTGCACCGCCCCCTCTCGCCTCGCCACATCAGTTTTACTCTCACTCTCACCCCCACTCTCACCTCACTCTCGCCCCACGGTGCTAGTGCACGGGCTGTAGTGTCACTCTCACTTCTCTCTCCTCCACTCTCGCCTCCCTCTCGCCCCCACTAGCACCGCTATCGCCTCCCTCTCGCCCCGCTCTCGCCTATTGCCTCCCCCTCTCGTCCCCTCTCTCCCGGCCAGTGCGGGCGGTAGCCAGCCACCGCCCGCCGATTCCCTCTCGCCCCCTTACCGCCCCACTCTCGCCCGCTGGAGGGCGATATCGCCCCCCTATCTCCCGCGTTGGCACCGGCCTTAGAGTATGCAATTGAAGGTTTAAAAGTGAAAAACGCATTATTGTGCCTAATGGAAAGAA
Organism: Alopecurus myosuroides; assembly: GCA_028641055.1. NCBI lineage: Eukaryota > Viridiplantae > Streptophyta > Magnoliopsida > Poales > Poaceae > Alopecurus > Alopecurus myosuroides. The sequence continues at coordinate 126,751,759 of CM054061.1, read as the reverse complement.
CAAAACAAGATATTTGTTAAAACCTAAAGATTCTTAAGAAACTGAAAGCATACTCGCTTGTTCTACCATACGCATTGCCACAATTACAGGGATGCAGGGAAGTCCTTTCACTTCTTGGCCTCACCAAATCAAAGATTATAATCTATACAAGGCTCGAGATATCCAAATGTATACAAGGGACGTGTATACGTGGTGCATAGCCATTCCTATCTTGGATTATACACCATGTATTTGAGTATTTGGTACGAACCTTCGCATTGGTGAATATGGAGAGCACCCAGTTTCAGAATTCTAAATTAAATTAAAAGTTTACATAAAACTTTTAAAAGCTGCTAATTTCGGGGAACAAATAATCATCTGAAGATCGTATGCATTTACCTGCTCTTGGCAGGCGCAGTAGTTGGGGATGTAGTAGTTCGTGACGCGGTCGTTGGAGCCGTGCAGCTCGCAGCTGTTGTCGTTCCCGCTGACTGCCGATTGAATCCTGATGCACCTCCACTCGACCTGGAAGCTCCGCCAGCTCCATCAGAAGGAGGAAGATGAAGGGAAGGGGCTGTGGCTCGCCGGAGATGCGTTCCTAGCTGCTTCAGCCTCAGGAGATTGTCATGGAGGGACACACGGTGGATGGACCTTGTCTCTCCGACGCGCGTTCAAGGTCGTCGTCGACCAGGAGGCGCGCGGCCGGGATGGAGTTCTTCTCCAACATGCTATACATCGAGGACGGGATGCGCGCAGGATGATGCTAGGGAGGGATGCGACCGGCGTTGGAGCTCATCCTGGACCGGCAGCGAAGATGCCGACCTCCATGGCTCCAAATCGGTGGTCGCCAGTGGGCCCTCGGGCTTGGAAGATTTGGGTACATGGGACGACTCGGGAGAAGGGTGCTGGGGTGGGGTGCTGCCTTCCGGAGAACCACCGCCGCTGCCTACCGGAGAGCCGCCGCCACACGTGAGAGATGTTGTGGAGAGAGCTAGAGGAAGGGGAACGACACTCTTAGACTACGGGGTTAAAAAAATAATGGGTCTTTTCGCAAAAGTGCGAACGCCATGTGTCAACTCCAGGACGATTTGGGACTAATTTGCGTAGAGCTGACAAGTTTGTGTACCGTGTTGCATGTTTTGCAAATTATGAGACTAATTTGCGCATAGCTGACAAGTTGTGGGGTTCGTGGTGCATATACCTCGTGTTTTAACTGCCTTCAACTATTGTCCTTTTTGAATCTGTGTCCACTGCAGATCAGTTAAACTACGATTTGTAATGAACAAAATTATATTTATATAGTTTTCCATATACTTATCAAAATTAAAGAAGTCTGATTTTGGACAGGGTTAGATCTTCAGTTAATTTAGAATGGAGTGAGAATAACGTAACAATATTTATGAAACAATTGGTACCATTAGATCCATTTTCAAACGTAATTTTATAGTACACAGATTTGAAATCATATATGTTGATGCTATATTCTATAAAGTTGGTCAAAATTTAAAAAGTTTGACCTAAACAAATTTTAGAAGTATTGAGAACAGAGGTAGTACTTATTCGGCGAGAGAAAATAATTACAAGCCCCCACATGTCAATGGTATTACTTCATCTGATCCATATTAATTGTCTCGACATCTAGTATGAATCTGAGGGAGTAATAGATTTGTTATGAGATGTACTTCATAATGTATAATTAAATGCGATGATGGTAACCACGGGTCCACGGGTAGAGACCATGTCACGGGAGAGTGTGGATGCGTCTAGCGAGAACAAGCAAAAACATGATGTGAATGACCATGGACAAATAAATTTCAATATCGGGGGGATATTTTTTTTTACCACATTGGTTTTCTGCAAAAAAAAAAAATAATGTCACCTTAATTTTTTATATTTATTTTCTCCCCATTTTCTTCCGTTTAGGGGCAAAAGTAAAAGCAGAACAACGGAAAAAATGGGTAAACACAAACCAAAATTTCACCATTTTTTTTTTGAAAATTCTGGCGAAGTTTAACAAAGGCCGACTACTACATAGAGACAACTACCAGAGAAAAATTATGTGTTACCAAGGACTGGCGGGGCAAAAGTAAAATGTAAAAAATTAGAGTTTTCTTGAGGAGATGTCAAAAGTTTGAGCGACAAAATCGAAATGGGGGTAAAAATTGTTACACAACCTCTGCCTGCTGGCCGGTCCCGAGGGTGTGTGACGGCGGCGATGTAGACGAACAACACACGAACAGGAAAATAAAGGAGACACGGGGTGTGGGCACAACAAAATCTTTATTGCTTTCTCTTCTCTGTTTCTAGACTACGTACAGTGCCTCAATATATAACAGGGGGGTGGAGAGGGGATGAGACCCAAACGTACGTACAAAGTGGGGGAAATCTTAAGGCCTGGTTGGACTGGGCAAAGCCCACCGAGTGGGCTGCCACCACCGGCCCAAGTTTCCCAACACTCCCCCTTGGGTATTATCCGTATAGCCATGGCTCAAAACTCCGAAAAACCCAGTGGAAAAAATATGGAGAAAAAGCACATGGTATACTATTGCTATGTTGCACGAATTGCCTCATTAAAAAACTCGTGTGAGAAACTTCATAAAAACTCACTTAAGGGAAAAAGAGTACAACTCACTTAACCATTAAGTTAAGTACTCAACCATCGGGATCGAGATTTTAGCGATGAGGTTGTGAAGATTCTCCCCCTGAACCTTACATCTCCCTAAGTCTCACCATACCAATTCCACGAACACATCTCTCGAAAGAAGATGCAGGTAATGATTTAGTGAACAAATCAGCAAGATTTTCACACGACTTAGTATGTAAGATTTTTACTTCATTCAACTTCTGCAACTCATGTGCGTAGAAGAATTTGGGGTTGATATGCTTCGTGAGATTGCTCTTCACATAACCCGTCTGGACTTGTGCAACACAAGCGGCATTATCTTCATAGATAATAGGAGTCTTTAGCATAAAACCACCACTTTAGAGCCTAAATTCCGGAAAACCACCACTTTAGGTTTGAATTGCAAAAAACCATCAGTCTAGAACTAAGATTTTTCAAATCGATTCTAATACCGATTGGAGACGAATTGACTCTGTTTCCGACAGCATTGGCCCACCTCGTACGCTGACGTGGCACAGTCCCGTTAGTTGCCGTTAACGCCTGTGTCTGAATCGGCGTTAGGGTTCATTCCCCCCTCCCGTCGCGCGTTGCTCCACCTCTCTCTGACCCATGGCAGCGTCCACGCCTGGCGGCGGCGACTTTGGCGGCGGCGTATCGGGTGGCGACCCTGTCGGCGGAACAGAATTTGAAGGCGCGGGCGACAGTGGGTTCCTCTTTTCTGGGCCGCATCGAGGCAGCAGCAGTAGCACGCAGACTCCTCCGCGCTCCGGCGGTCTGTCTCCGGAGCATTTCGATGCGGCGGCGTCGTCTATGCAGCTGACTCCATGACAGTCGACGGCGAGCATGTGGCCATCCCCGTATAGCAGCATCGAGTAAGCCCCCTGTCTCTGTACTGGTTCTCACTGGTTCTTGCATCATCTCTTACCCCTGTGAATATGTGAACTTAATTCGTGTATAAATGGTAGTACATTACATAATCAGACGTGCTTAATTCGTGTAGGAATGGTGCTGAATTTTGTAGTGTTGTGCTAACTGAATTTTGTAGTGTTGTGCTAACTGAATTTTGGTAGTGTTGACTGCATTTTGGTGAGTGTAGTGCTAACTTTATTTTATAGTGTTGTATTGTTCACTGAATTTTGCTACTTTTAGCTGAATAATGGTTGTGTTAATTGATGTTGATTGTGTTAACTGAATTTTGTATTGATCTATTGTTCACTGAATTTTACAACTGTTAACTGAATAATGGTTGTGTTGACTGAATTTTTTACTGTTCTATTGTTCACTGCAATTTAATAGTGTTAGCTGAGTAATGCTTGTGTTAACTGAATTTAGCTTGTGTTAACTGAATTTTTTAGTGTTGTATTGTTGACTGCATTTTAGTAGTGTTAACTGAATAATGCTTCTGTTAACTAAATTTAGCTTTTGGGTAACTGAATATTGCTTGTACTGTTAACTGTATTTTGCTAGTGTTAACTGAATATCCCATGTCTTTGTTTTTTCAGCTTGGATGATGACATTTGGGACATTTCTTTCAGTTTACTTGATGGACAGTCTGTTGATGTCAGTATGTGCAAGAGTGATATAACTATAAGCAGTTTGATGGCACATATTGAAGAGCATGGGTATGATTATCTAGACTCATTGTATTTTGTGAGTGAAAAGGGAAAAGGGCTACAAGGACTGGAGGCTCTATATAGCATTTCAAAGGTGGCAAAGATGTTAGATTTGTACAAAGATGAGAAGAAGGTCACATTGATAGTAAGGAAATATAGGGCACCATTGCCTCCAGGGCTGAAAAGTGATGAAGTATTGACAGATGTCATTGAGGATATGTACCCTGTTGCTGTTGACTACTCAGAGGCCATCTTGCATGGAACACAACAAAGCTGCAATCTTGATAAAGGGAAAAATGTTGTTTCAGGTCTACCCATTGAAGTACACTCTGTAGCATCTTCTGATGATGATGCAGGTGACCAAGCCAGAACTGTTCTTGAGGAGGATGTGTTACTTAATAAAATGAAGGGGAAAAGAAAAGTGTGTACTGAAGATGATGTTCTTCTGGAGAAACTCAGAGAAATGAAGAATAAAAGAGCAGATCCTGACCTGCACATTGAAGGGGATACTGATGTGGAAGAGCTATATTCAGAGGAGGATGAGTCAGAGCCAGAGGAGTTGGCTGAAGAGGAATTCATTACAGGCCAGGTGGCAGGGAGACAGGGTCCAACTAGCAGGTGCCATCATGAAGCAAAGGATGAAGTGGGTTTTAATTTTGTGCCCTCTTGTGATGACTACAACAACAGTGATGTGGGTGACACAGATGATGATGGCTATGTCCAGCCTTATGTTTTGCCAAGTGGAGTGAAGAGGAGGTGTAAGCCACTGAAGAAGAGATTGTGGTATGATCCTAACAGGGCAGATGCAGACCAGCAGTTAAGCTTACAAATGTGCTTCAAAGATGTGTATGAATTTAGAGTTGCACTTAGGAATTTCCATATTGCTCAGCTAAGAAATTTTCAGTATCATAGGAACTGTAGTGATAGGATAATTGTCCATTGTGTTCAACCAAATTGTCCTTTTTTCATGACAGCCTCCATAATTGCAAATGAGAAAACTTTCTGCATAAGGAAAATGGAAGGCATGCACACTTGCATTTCCCTTGGAGAAAACACCAAGGTTAGTGTTGACTGGTTGGCATTTCAATCTGAGCAAGCAATGAGAGCAAATCCAAACACTACAGTTGACACCTTGATTGACAATGCCAAGCAACAGTTTGGAGTGGAGGTGCCTAGGACAAAGGCCTATAGAGCTAGGAAAAAGGCTTTTCAGGTAGTCATTGGTGATCACAAGAAACAATACACCAGACTCAGAGATTATTTGCAAGCAATACTTGACACAAATCCAGGCAGTAGATGCATTGTTACCACCACTGAGCTGTTAAGTGACCCAAGTCCTAACCCCAGATTTCATGGGCTATTTATCTGTCTAAATGCTTCTAAAGAAGGGTTTCTTAATGGTTGCAGGCCATTCATAGGTCAGTTTACATTATTGTGTTTGAATTATGTTGTCCTTATTACATTTGTTTTGTGCCTTATTATGTTTACTACTTATTGTAGGGCTTGATGGTTGCTTTATAAAATTAGCAACAGGACAACAAATCTTAGCTGCAACTGGAAGAGATGGGAATAACAACATTTTCCCCATAGCATTTGGTATAGTACATAGGGAAGATACAGCTAGCTGGCTATGGTTTCTCACACAACTGAGATATTGCATTGGTCAGGCTAGCAAATTTGGTACTTATACCATTATATCTGATAGGCAAAAGGTGGGTACTTTAGGACTTGATAATATATGCTATCTTGTTCACTGAAATATCTATTTGTTTGAACTTATATATCTATTTGTTGATATAGGGATTGCTTAAAGCCATATCAAAGGTGTTTCCCAATTCACCAAGTAGATACTGTGTCAGGCATATCTATGCTAATTTTCAGAGGGCTGGTTTTAAGGGAGAAAAACTTAAGAAGCACCTGTTTGGAGCCAGCTATGCATACAGTAAGAGTGGCTTTGAGAAATCAATGGAAGCTCTAAAAAATGATTGTGAACAAGCTTACAACTGGGTTATGCAGATACCTGTAGAAGCATGGGCTAGACATGCATTTGACACTACTTCCAAGACTGATTTGGTTGTGAACAACCTGAGTGAAGTGTTCAACAAAATGATTCTTGATGTGAGGAACAAGCCCATACAGACAATGATTGATGGTATAAAAGATAAACTTATGGTCAAATACAGTGCAACTAGAGAGAAAGCTGAGTCCACAAGATGGGAAATCACACCCTTTTACTCTAAGAAATTAGAAGAGGCCAAAAAAATTTCTAGATCATGCAAGGCAAAAAATGCAGAGCTAGGGCTGTGGCAGGTTAGCACCAATGGGCCAGCCAAACATGCAGTGGATTTGAGAGCTAGAACATGTGGATGCAGAGTATGGGACCTCACTGGCATTCCTTGCAATCATGCTATCTCTGTGATAAGCAAGATCAAGCAGCAACCAGAGGATTATGTACATGACTTCTTCAAGAAGCCAATGTACAAGGAGGCTTTCAAATATGTGGTATATCCTGTCCCTGGTCCTGAAGATTGGCCCAAAACCAATACTAGAGATATAGATCCACCTGTTTTTAAAGAGGGACCTGGGAGAAAACAAACTGTCAGAAGGAGAGGTGAGTTTGAGCCTCCTAAACCTAGGGACAGTTCAAGGATGGCCAGCATAACTTGTGGTAATTGCAAAAAAGTAGGGCATAGATATGACTACTGCACTGACAAGTTGAAGCCAGAACTAGAACTTAGGAAAAACAAACACCAGGTAGTGTTCCGACCTATTTGAATTCAGTACTCCTTCTATTTCTATGACTGAACCTTTTATAACTGATATATGTTGTTCTTAACAGCCAAGAATGCAAAGCTGCACAGGTGAAAGTAGTGCTCAACCTGCTGCCCAGAATGCCTCCACAGTGAGGCAAACTCCATCTCAACCTGCTGCCTAGAATGCCTCCACAGTGAGGCAAACTCCATCTCAACCTGCTGCCCAGAATGCCTCCACAGTGAGGCAAACTCCATCTCAACCTGCTGCCCAGAATGCTTCCACAGTGAGGCAAACTCCATCTCAACCTTCTCTCCAGAATGCTTCAACCACAGGGACTGCATCTGCACCACAAAGACAGCAAGGGCCAAGGCCATTTAGTGCACCCAGGAGTGCTGCTGCTTCACAGGCTGATTCTGCAACAAGTAGGATGAGTTCCAGGACCAGCAAGATAACTGGGAGGATGCAGAGCTACCTCAGTGCAGGTAAAGCTAATTCATACAGAAAGTCAGGAACATACCCACTTGGTCCAAGCTGTGGTTCATGAACCGGTGCTTTCTGTCAAGATGACTATGGGATTACTGTAATATTTTGAGCAAACTGTGATGCTATCTATGAGAAGTATGGTACTTCTGTAATATTTTGAGCAAAATTGTGATGCTATCTGAGATAACTATGGTATGTATGTAAGACAAAATCATGAATTATGTTTAAGACTATGGGAGTGATCCTTTTGGAGTATTAGTAAGTTCCTTTCGAAGTGATGCTTTTGGAGTGGTTCATTTAGGAGTGCTCATTTTGATCATTTTGTAGTGATTCATTTAGGAGTGCTCATTTTGATCATTTAGGAGATATTCATTTAGGAGTGATCATTTTGATCATTTTTTAGTGATTCATTTAGAAGTGCTCATTTTGTAGTGATTCATTTAGGACTTCATTTAGGAGTTATCAACTAGGGTTGTCGAGGAACCCCGAGGACCCTCGACAACCATTTACTTCATTTAGGAGTTATCAACTAGGGTTGTCGAGGAACCCCGAGGACCCTCGATAACCATTTACTTCATTTAGGAGTATATCAACTAGGGTTGTCGAGGAACCCCGAGGACCCTCGACAACCATTTACTTCATTTAGGAGTTATCAACTAGGGTTGTCGAGGAACCCCGAGGACCCTCGACAACCATTTACTTCATTTACGAGTTATCAACTAGGGTTGTCGAGGAACCCCGAGGACCCTCGACAACCATTTACTTCATTTAGGAGTATATCAACTAGGGTTGTCGAGGAACCCCGAGGACCCTCGACAACCATTTACTTCATTTAGGAGTTATCAACTAGGGTTGTCGAGGAACCCCGAGGACCCTCGACAACCATTTACTTCATTTAGGAGTTATCAATTAGGGTTGTCGAGGAACCCCGAGGACCCTCGAGAACCATTTACTTCATTTAGGAGTATATCAACTAGGGTTGTCGAGGAACCCCGAGGACCCTCAACAACCATTTACTTCATTTAGGAGTTATCAACTAGGGTTGTCGAGGAACCCCGAGGACCCTCGACAACCATTTACTTCATTTAGGAGTATATCAACTAGGGTTGTCGAGGAACCCCGAGGACCCTCGACAACCATTTACTTCATTTAGGAGTATATCAACTAGGGTTGTCGAGGAACCCCGAGGACCCTCGACAACCATTTACTTCATTTAGGAGTATATCAACTAGGGTTGTCGAGGAACCCCGAGGACCCTCGAGAACCAAAAATTACTACTAAATCCCTACCAATTTATAAATGCTCCAAAAATACTCTAAAAATTACTACTTCATCCCTACCAATTTATAAATACTCCACTAATCCTTCAAAAATTACTAATACATCACCACCAATTTATAAATGCTCCAAAAATACTCTAAAAATTACTACTTCATCCCTACCAATTTATAAATACTCCACTTATCCTTCAAAAATTACTAATACATCACCACCAATTTACAAATGCTCCAAAAATACTCTAAAAATTACTACTAAATCCCTACCAATTTATAAATAATCCAATAATCCTTCAAAAATTACTAATACATCACCACCAATTTATAAATGCTCCAAAAATACTCTAAAAATTACTACTAAATCCCTACCAATTTATAAATAATCCACTAATCCTTCAAAAATTACTTCATAAGTAGTACCAATTTATAAATACTTCAACAACCTTCTACAATTTGTTACTACATAAGTACCAATTTATAATTCCTCAAATCACAAGGTACAATTACATAATACTAGTTCAAATATCCACTTCTAACTTATAAATAACCAGTACACAACATAGCACTCATAAGTTCAATACTACACCAACAATACTTCAAATAAAAGTTCTCACACCACTGCTAATACCAAACTAACATTACAGCCACACTACTTGAAATTTCACTCCTCACATATTTCCTTGATTCTTTTGAACTTCTCCTTGTTGCTCTCCTTCACTTTGAGCATATCAAATATCATATACTCCAGCTTTTTCTTCTCTTCCTTCAGAGCATCATTTTCTTCAACCCATGTCTTCTCCTTTGCCTTCATCACATCTGCCTGGCTTCTCTGAACATTCTTCAACTCCACTATTTCTTTCTTCAGCTCCACTATTTCTTTCTTGAACACTTCCACTACATTCTGCACCTTACCTGCATCCTCCTCCTCACTATCTGCCATTATCTGTTTGTAGTTCTCCCTAAGAACCCTCCTAGTATGTTGATCTAGGTGCTTGTTCACATCAGCTATCAGTGATTTGTAGTCCTTCTCAACCCTTTTCTTCTCATCAGCCACCTTCTTCAACATCTCTCCATTCAGAATCTTCTCATCTATCCTAGCACTGTTGGTATCATCATACATGCTCCAGAGCCTACCAAGAGAATTCTTCATTGATGGTGGCCACTCCTCTACATCTACCCAGGCCACAAATCCACAGTTCTCCACTTGCTACAAAAAAACATTACCAATTATTTATGCACTTATCTAGCAGAGTACTCTATCTACCACATTTTCTTCACCAAATTATGTAGGAAAATTACCTTACTTTATCAAGGATAGTAAGAAAATACAAAGAAAAAAAACTACATTACATACTCTAGTCTCTCACAATGACACTACACTGCACCTACCAACTATTGCACACACTACACTGGAATTAACTGAACATTTCCCATTGTAATTCAGGTAACAGAATTAACAGAAAATCACAGTGCACAGCACTGACATGAGTAATATGAACTGAACATTAACAAGTAAACTGTACTTAAATCTCACTATAACATGAACATTAGCCACAAACTACAAAATGCAATAGTAACCAATACAATATACAGTTAGCACAAACAATATTCAGTTACCCACAAGCTATATTCAGTTAACAGAATAATTATTCAGTTAACTCATGACTCCCACTACACTTACAGTACCCAAGTACCCAGAAATGGACACAACACTATGAAACTGAACAAAATCACTCACATTAGGCACTGAGCACATGTAAAAACGTCTTCCAGTGTCACTGCCGCCGAAAGCAACGCACTTCTGCGGCAAAAGGTTGTGCACGCGGCACACAACTGGAGAATCCACAGCCAGCCCGTGGAAATCTGGGTCATCACACGTTTCTGGAGCATAATCCATATCCACGGAGTCCTGGGCAATCAGAAATTTCGAACCATTCCGAAGATTTCAGAGGAAATCGAGGCAAATCGAAAAAATCCCAAAATTTCGTATGAACCCTAACCCTAGAAATTGGGGAACTTACCCCTAGCAGAGATGCGGACGAGTACTCGTCGTCTTAGCTGGGCATTGAGATGGAGAAAGAGGGAGGGAGGCAGCGCCAATGTCTCTCCGGCGATTCCTTGCTCGGCGGCGCCAATGTCGCTCCGGCGGAGACAGCAGGGGCTCGGGGAAGAATGGGGTCTCCTCCAGTCCGCGCGCCCGCCTCGTCCAGTCAACGCGCCTATTCAGACACGGGCGTTAACGGCAACTAACGGGACTGTGCCACGTCAACGTACGAGGTGGGCCAATGCTGTCGGAAACAGAGTCAATTCGTCTCCAATCGGTATTACAATCGATTTGAAAAATCTTAGTTCTAGACTGGTGGTTTTTTGCAATTCAAACCTAAAGTGGTGGTTTTCCGGAATTTAGGCTCTAAAGTGGTGGTTTTATGCTAAAGAATCTAGATAATAGTGGGGGTTTGGACGGTGTTCAGCCCACATGACAGTTGGATGTGGCCGATCACCCGTCGAAGCCATACACACTCACGTGATGCTTCATATAGTGCAATGATTTCTGAGTGGTTCAGCGAAGTTGACACTAGGCTTTGCTTAGACGATTTCCAGGAAATAGCGGTTCCACCACAAAGGAAAACATATCCAGTCTGAGACTTGGATGTGTGCGGGTCCGACAGATACCCAGCATCAGCATAGCCTACAACCGTGAGGTCTTGATTCCTCCGGTAAAACAAGCCAAGATCTCTGGTCCCTTGCAGGTATCGGAAGATGTCCTTAACGCCTTTCCAATGTCTCTTGGTAGGCTCAGAACTGTACCTGGCAAGCAAATTGACGGCGAACGCAATGTACGGCCGTGTACAATTCGCGAGGTACATGAGTGCGCCAACTGCACTCAAGTAGGGGAATTCTGGTCCCAGAATTTCCTCCCCCTCTTCCTTAGGCCTGAACGGGTCCTTATCCTGCTGTAAAGATCTCCCGATCATCGGGGTCTTAGAAGGATATGCCTTGTCAAATCCAAATCTTTCCAACACCTTCTGGGTGTATGCAGACTGGTGCACTAAGATCCCAGCAGGGGAATGTTCAAGTTGCAAACCTAGGCAGAACTTAGTTTTGGGTAAGTCTTTCATTTCGAATTCCGACATCAGGTAGGAACTCGCTTCCTCAATATCCTCAGGTGTATCGATTATATTCAAATTGTCCACGTACACCGAGATAATACAGAAACCATCTTGTGATCTCCGTATAAAAACACATGGGCAATCTTCATTGCTCGTGTAGCCCTTCTGATGAAGGAAATCGCTTAAACGATTATACCACATCCTACCTGACTGTTTAAGTCCATACACTGACTTCTTAAGCTGAACACTGTATAAAGCTCTGTTAGCTCTATCTTGGTTCGGCACAGGGATACCTTCGGGTACCTTCATCTATATGTCCGAATCCAAATTACCATAAAGGTAAGCGGTGACAACATCCATAAGTTTCATTGTCAAGTCCAAGTTTACTGCCATTGAGATCAAGTATCTAAAGGTAATTCCATCCATGACTGGGGAGTAAGTTTCCTCGAAGTCGACATCTGGTCGCTGGGAGAAACCTTGAGCAACGAGCCTTGCTTTGTACCTTACTACCTCGTTATTTTCGTTCCTCTTTCGAACAAATACCCATTTGTGGCCAACGGGGCGCACATGGGGAGGAGTTAGACAAACAGGTTCAAACACCTCTCTTTTGTTGAGAGAAAATAACTCAGCAGTTATTGCCTTCTTCCAATCTTTCCAATCCGACCTTTGCTTACAATCAGCGAGAGTGTTAGGCTCTGGGTCAAGATCTATGATTGAGGCAATTTTCTTGGCAAAATAAATGTCGACATTTGCCATAGCTCGATTAATTGACTCGCCCGAATTAATATAATTAATGGCCATTTCGTCATGGAGTGCATCAGGCACATTCCCTTCCTCCACCGGATTTCCCATTCCGGGAGCAAGGTCCTTTAGCTTTCCCGCTCCAATGTGTGCGCACACATCTTCGCTGGGTATTTCCGTAGTAGGAAAATTCAAGTCCGGAATTTCGTGCACTGAAACGTCCGTACTTGTGTCAGGTCTTAACTGGCTCCCTTTTGCAAGGGTAGACTGCGATAAATCTCTCTTATCATTTTTCTTCGGGCGTCCCCGGGTATTTGGGATTTGAGAAACCGGATTCCTCGTCCTCTTAGGCCTAAGAACGGGAGCGGGTATACCGTGATTTCTCTTTGGTATTTCAACCCTTTCCGGTGCATTGCGTGCAGGCACATGCGACTTTGTCACAGTCTTTAAGTCACTAAAGTGATCAGGCAGTTGATTCGCCAACGAGTGCAAATCTATTATCTTTTGAACTTCTCTATTAGACTCAGCAGTGCGCGGGTCATGAGCGTGAATCCCCGTGGCTTGCCACGTAAGTTCTCGACTTTTATCATCAAGGGGTTGATTATCTCCCCCTAAAGTCGGGAAAAGATCCTCGTAAAAAATGCAATCAGCGAAACGGGCCGTATGACAGTCACCTGTCGCGGGGTCCAGAAACCTGATTATGGACACAGTCTCATAACCAACGTATATCCCCGACTTACGGAGCGGTCCCATTACTGATCGCTGAGGGGGTGGTATTGGTACATATACCTGGCAACCGAACCTACGAAGGTGAGAAATTTTCGGTGCCGACCCTTGCGCAAACTGCATAGGAGAATGGATGTTGTAGGCCGATGGTCGAAAGTTGATAAGATTGGCAGCGTGTAACACCGCGTGACCCCAACATGTAGTTGGTAAATTACAACCCTGAAGGAGCGGTCTGGCAATGAATTTAATTCTTTTAATCAATGCCTCCGCAAGTCCATTTTGTGTGTGGACGTGCGGTACAGAGTGCTCAAGTTTGATTTCTATTGACATGCAATAATCATCGAACGCCTTTGAAGTAAATTCACCGGCGTTGTCCATTCAAATAGACTTAATACGATGATGAGGGAATTTATTCCTCATTTGTATGATCTGAGAGATCAACTTTGCAAAAGCATGATTCCTTGTTGACAGCAGGCTAACATTGGACCATTTAGAGGAAGCATCAATGAGCACCATGAAGTACCTAAACGGACCCGAAAGGGGCTGAATAGGACCGCATATGTCCCCTTGGATACGTTCCAAGAACGCGGGGATTTCATCCTTCACCTTTAGGGGTGATGGTGTAATGATTAATTTCCCCTTAGCGCATGCGGAGCACACAAAATCATCAGGATTCGGGAAATTTTTCACATTAACATTATGACCATTAGAGTTGTTAATTATGTTTCTCATCATCGTAAGACCGGGATGGCCTAACCTATCATGCCAAAGGCAGAATAGTTCAGAGCTTCTAAAAACAGTTTTAAGGGTAGTGTACATGGGTAGTGCTACTATCTTAGTGTAGTACAACCCTATAGCGAACGAAGTAAGCCTTTCGATAACGTGTTTACCATTTTCGAAGAGATATTGTGTGTAAAAAACAATGTATACGGGCTGGTGAGTCTTGGGCCAACGGTTTCCTTAACGGGCTTTGCCGGAAGTAACCACTGCACGAGGCACGAGCCTCGCGACTCCTTCGTTCCGAAGCAAAGCCGAGGACGCACGACGACGACTTCCCCACGGCAGAGTTTTCCCCTTTTCCCCTCCTCCCCACTCGTAAAAAATCCTCGATCCAATCCTCACTCCGGCGACGCGACGCGGCCATGCGCAGCTGCTGACGGGCGACGACGCCGAACGACGCCGCGCGTGAGCGGCCATGGACGAGGGCTACGCCAACCTCCCCACCAGCCACCTCCTCGGCTCCGTCCCCGTACCCATCACGCCCCTTCCCCCCTAATCGTTTCCCCTGTCTCGTTTCGCTAGGGTTCACGTTGTCGTTGAACTGGGCTGATTGATTTGGTTACATCTGTAGGCTGTGCTGGGTCCGGATGAGAGGAAGCCCGTTGCCCCCGTCGAAGGTACGTGCGTGTGTGCGTGACGTCGTGTGAGATTAGTGTTGCGGCCGCTGGGTTGAGTCTACTGTAATAAATTGCCATTAATTGGGTTTCAGTTGGAAATGTAGCTGCCACCTCGCGCTTGCAGCAGTTTCCTCCGGCTCCTGCTAATGGAGGAGGGTACCAGCCTCCAGGAACCCCTCTAGGTAACGAGTCGGCTTTATCCCATCGGCAACTTCCGGAGTTTTTAGTTTTGTTTGCAATATTGGAATTGATACTGCTCTCTATGCACAATGAATCAGGTTAATGGGTGTGGATATATTAGGGTGTAGTGGGTTGCGCCGTGGATAGGTCACTTTAAATAAATGTCAAGGCCATAGTGCAGTGTGAAATAGTGTATTGTCCTGGTAATACTTTGTAAAGTGTGCATGTGTGAAATCAATCCTCCATCGTAGTTGTTGGTGAACTGAGAGCTAAGAGCAACTTTTGTTTGCACGAGCCATTGAGATTGAGTACTCCCTCCGTCTCAAAATATTGAGACGGAGGGAGTACTATAGATGTTGTATGGAGGACATGATGATAATATTGTGCATTTCATGAGTGCAACTATTTGTCCACCACACAAAACTTTTAGATGTTCAGAAAAAACAATGTGTTGGATCTTCTAGGAATCGCCAGTTCAAATCAAGCACTGGCATTTGTTCTTTGTTACTTTGAACTTATCCATGACAATGCAGAAATGATACTGTGTTACTTTTTTCTCAATATTGCATCTTGAATTTCCTGTTACTGATGTTTCTTATGCATTTGTTGCTCCATGCTGAAGTCTCTTTACTTTTTTTGCAGCTGGAGATGTAGAAACACAGACAAGCTGGAAAGGATACTTCAACATTGCCTCTTATGCTCCATATTTCAATGTTGATACCGATGTCGTTGTTGACAGGCTCGTCAGCTCAGTTTATCCAATGGATGGGTTTTTCAGGAAGATAGATGCTAATCCTGATATGTAAGTTTCTACTATTAGGCTATTGCCAATCTGCCATCTGCTTCCATGTTAAACAATGGAGTCTTGAGTACCATATACTCCGTAGTTTATAGTAAATTATTTGAAGCAAGTATACAGTCTGTAACAAATCAAGGGCAATCCTACAAGTGATTGCTACGTTATACTGTGTGTTAACATGTTGAGTGATATCATAAGTTGTAGCACATGCAGCAGTAGTATTGAGAGCACTGTTGGAACATTACCATAATTGTGTAGTGGAGTTACTCACATAGTAGCATCAGATGGACATTTTAATCGGGAAGTATAATACTCCCTCCGTCTCATATTAAGTGTCACAAAATTGGACAAAAATGGATGTATCTAGACGTAACAGACTGATGTATATGTTGTAACTTGTAATTCATATAATGGATGGGGTTTGTGATGCTAGCAACGTCATTTATAGGGGAACATGCCAAGTCCAGCTTTTAAGGATTATCTTTACCCACTTTTGCCCTCGAGGTCTTTACTGAATTGTTATGAGTAAATCTTATTCTGTACATTGCTACTCCAGTTATTTTGATATCTGAGCCTACTTTCTGGCACATGATAAATCTTTATTCCACAGGTATGGACCCTTATGGATCACCACTACACTGATATTCATGCTGGCTGCATTTGGAAACTTTGCCACCTATCTAATGCAAAGGAAAACTGATCTGAACATATGGAACTTTGATGTGGGCTATTTCAATTGGGCGGCATCGGTCATGTACGGTTACGCCATTGTGGTACCTGCTGCATTCTTTTTCCTGTTTCAGTATTTTGGATCACGCCCAAGCCTAGTCCGATTTTGGTGTATGTGGGGCTATTCGCTGTTTATCTTCATACCAGCATCTGTAAGTATTTTGGTCCTATCCCAATATCCATTTATACTCTTGTGCTGTCAGTAGCAATAACATGTAGCACATCGCATATGTACCTTTCATTTTAGTTATGCAGGAATTTTCACTCATTGATGCACCATGCAACTATATATAATGTAAAAATATCTAGTCTGAGAATTGAGACCATCAAAGTAATAATCCACTGAGTTGTTCAGCATTCAGACTTGCAGTTCTGTTCTTTCACGCCTAATACAGATTGATCTGCTGTTTTTCTTTGCTTTAGATACTGCTACTTATTCCTGTGGAATTTCTTCGCTGGGTCATCATAGCTGGTGCTGGTGGCGCATCATCTTGGTTCATCGCACTGAACTTGAAGGAATGCACTGAAGGAGCTGATATGATGCCTTTGATTGCTAGTGCATCAGTGCTGCAGTTTGCTCTGGCGTTGTTCATCAAAGTTTACTTTTTTGCCTGAGATCTTTTTGGTGTTGCTCAGGTAGGCCACTCTTATACTCCCTCCGTTCAAAAATAAGTGACTTCCATTTGTTCAAATATGGATGTATTTAGACATGTTTTAGTGTCTACATACATCCATATCTAGACAAATGGAAGTCATGTATTTTTGAACGGAGGCAGTTGTGTGTAACTGCCTATCCTCAATTCTCCTTCCATAATTCCATTACACCCTTTTAAGAGTCAATACTAATGTTATTGAGTACTCTATAATAAGTTAATAACATAGTAACTCATTATGGGACAAGCTATTGAACACACTATTTTCCTTTTGGCAGGTGAGCTGGATGTTTTCTTTCGTTCCCGTCGCTCTGTTCTGCCATTCATCTTTCGGAGGACGAGGCAGCGGACTACTTTTTACCCTACATGCATATTGACCCTAGATTGATAGACCCTGGAGTGTCTGGTTTTAAGATTTTGACTGATGTAGTGAAGAAAATTTCACCGTATGTTCCAGTGCAAAGTTACTAAGTTTGCTATCTAGTTTTGCACTTGGTGAACTTCCTAGCACTGTGTTGTATCAAAGTTAGTAAGAATGGTAACCTTATTTTTAGTTTGTACAATCCATTGGTGGCAAGCATGATTTTTTCATGTCTCTATAGCTAATTGATATGATACATCCCATAGGTCTTTACATGAGCCAACGCTCAAAAACTGGCACCGGCCTGCTTGGCCCTGCGATTCTGGCCTGGGATGGTCTTCAGTTCAACACATACATTGGTCATATGTGTCCATACTGGGATGATCTTCAGTTCAAAACATTCAGCAGCTGTTGGGTTCCTAAATCCCAATCCAAGCTTGCCACGCCTAAGATTAGGCGGGCCACAATTGCTTAGCTAGGTGTTTAGCTGGTTGTGGCATCACATGACACAGGTGTCAAAATCTTAGTTTTTGTTGCCAAAAGCGTAATGTCAAATCTTTTAGCCATATTTTTGTGGTAAGCCACACTTGGTCAAAGATTAGCGGAACCAAGCAAGAAGTGCAAAATCCCATGAGTATCAAACATTTCCTCACCATGATTGGAATTTAACAAAACCAAGCAAGAATTGCAATCCCGTGAGTACCAAACATTTCTTCACCAGGATTGGAATTTAACAAATATAGCATGGAATATTCAATCAACAAAGTTTGCAGTAGCCAGTTCCTCACACAATCTTGGTAACCAAATCAATCCACAAACAAAGCCAGTACAACTGTAGCCAAGGAAAAAAGTTCTAGTATAGCAGAATTTGCCTCCTTGGGTCACACGACTCATAACAAAGGTTACACAAGGACAAGGCTGAGCAAATGCTCAGAAATTGAGTAAACGTAATGCTCAAATACCGAATAAAAGTAACATTGTCCAAACTACCCAAATTGAAAGGAAGAACTCGAACTTCCACCCTATTCAGCTTTTTATCAGACCTTTGAGTTTTCTCAACCAAGATAGATACTCATTGCACTCTTTGTTTATCATGTAGGCGTGCAAGAAATCGGTAAAATGTTCCGAGATGCCCCTAATTCCCAAGTAAGGGCGCAAAGCCTTCTGGAACTCCTCAGGAAGGTTACTGCAAACGGTGCAAACCATGATAAGCAAACCTAGAACAGACATGACAAACCATCATAACCAAGTATCAACAAAACGAGGTCACTAACACTAACCTGAAAGCAGTTCCTCCACTCAATGAACCACCAGATTCACCGCTCGGTCGAAACTCCAGGCTCTCGATGACGAGCTCCGAGGGGTAAGACCGACAGCTGATCTCCAAGAATGAAGCCGCCGCCGCCGCCTTTTTGTGAATTCTCACCATGAGTGGGATACAGTACTGGTCTGCGACATCACTACCGGCGTGGCTCTGTTTCTTGTCATCTTCAGCTTGGCCCTCTTGCTCGCCGTCTTGCGCGGCTCCGTCGTCGACAGGGCTCGGCAAGTGCACTTCCACTTCGATCTGCTCGTTCCTAGTGGTCCTCGTTAGTGTTATCCTGTTGGTTCCCTCCTTATCTTTGATCTCGAAGGGGAAGTCGTCCCCTAGTATCTTTGCCTGGCAGAACATGATAAATATCACATTATATGGCATTATTTCGTTTCAGATCGACCACTGTTTTGACGCCATGCGAAAGAAGAAGACGAAACCGGCTGCAGTAAATGGGAAGAGCCTTGCTCAGGAGGCGGGCTATTATTTACCCAGTTAGGTTTCCTGCAGTCGCTCTGGGCGCTGGAGATCTCGAAGTTTATGACCCGGAGGAGCTGGGCGTCGGCGGCGGCGATACGCTGGGGCGTGGGGATGGATGAGAAAGGGGATGCGGATGCCGCCCGGTGGTGGGGAGGACGGAAGCGGGCGCCCGGTTGGCTGCCCAAGGCGGCGAGAAGGCCGCGCGCGGCCGCCGCTCTGGTAGCGCGGCGAAGGGCGGAGGCAGAGGCCATTTGCAAGGTTTTAGGGGTTTTCCGGTTCTCTCTGCACCGTGCGGCGAGTGGCTTTGCTGCCCACCGTGCGCCCTGTTCCTACCACGTCTGGTCGCACCTCCGGCCCGTGGAGTCGTGGAGAAGCGGCACACTTTTGCGTCACGTGCCGTGAGGAAAAAAATTCAGGGCATGTTTGACGCAGGATTCTAAAAACATAGAAATAGGAAAAAAACGTAGGAAAAAGATAAAAATGCAGGTATAAAGCAGAGGACTGAAACAAGAATTGTGTAAAACTTTTAGACCTAGTGCACGATAGGCGACTTCCGTGCGACTAGGGTTTCCATCCCCCGAAGTTGTTTCACCATCGGCATCCGAATTCATCGGTTCCGGCGATCGACTACATACTCGACCCAAGACCTCTGCAATCAATTGGAGAGTCCTTGCCGCGGTAACACCATTGCTTCCTCTAGGGTTTTCGGCTAACCAAACATGGCAGCACTCAGTGCAAACTCGGCGACACGATCAGACGTATCATGAGGAAAGAAGATAGAGGCGATCGAGGATCTCCTGAAACGTCCGGGGTGGAGGAAGATGAGATTGGCGATCTTATTTTTGAGGAGGAAGAATCTATACCTAAGGAGGCGATCGAGTGGATAGCTTTGGCAAGAGTTCATACTACAAATTTCTTCAGTCCACAAACGTTTGAACAACACATGCTTGTTGCATGGAGTCCAACAAAGGAGATCAAGATACAACATCTAAAGGGTAACGTGTACACAGTTTAGTGTTTCTATTTAGAGGATTGGCTAAAGGTAGAACAAGAAGGGCCGTGGTTGTTCCGACAACATGCGGTCTGCATTAAGAAATATGATGGCTTTGCTGATATAGAATCTTTTGATCTTAACTATATTGATGACTGGATTCAAGTTCACAAATTGCCGGTGGGATACAAGAACGAGACTTTGGTAAAGAACTTGGTTGAAAAAAAGGGTAGGACGAGTAAGTAAAGTAGAAACTGATGTTCACAACATGTGCAACTTCATTAGGGCCTGTGTGAGAATATATGTCCGGAAGGTTCTGGTCAGATTTGTTACAATTTCTAGAGAAGGGCAACGTGAATTCTATCAGTTAAAGTATGAGAAATTTTCTAAGTTCTATGGTGCGCCTGGATACCCGGGTCATACACATCTGGAATGTGGTTCTTGGGAGCATGATGTCGACAACCTAAAGTGGGGTGACTCCCTAAAAGCTGACTGGGGCACTTGGCAGGGTAGAGGTTTCAACTTATCAAGGGGTGGAGGTCCAACTGAGAATGGAGGCCAACGAGGCCGGGGAGGGAGATGAGGGAAACCATCGGGCAGAGGGGATGGAGCTCCTCCTAGGAGATATGGCACGAATCCTATAAGCTGGAGGTTTAACGCACTCACATACACTAAAGAGTCACATGTCCCTAATGAACTAAAAGACACCGCTTCTAGTACGATAAAACCTCCAGTCAGAGAGATGGGTGATGTTGCTTCGGCTAATGTGGCAGCGAAGAAACGGCTGTTTGAAAACCAAGGAGAGAAGTCGGATAATATAGAGGGACTGGATGAGGCCGCTAGTGCTATGCATACATAGAATGTGACTCTTCCTTTGACAGTGGAACGGAAAATTTAGAGAAGGAAAGAACTAAACGCTAAAAAAAAGGATGGAGCAGACTCCCCTTCACTAGGACCCCGAGCTCTTTCAAGGAGCCCGTCCGATCGCAGTGAAAATAATGAGTGCGAATGTCAGGGCTTGGGTAACACCCCAACAGTTCTAACGGTTGTGGATATCCATAAGGGATGTGACCCCAATGTGTTGTTTCTGTCGGAGACACACCTCGACACCTTTCCGGCAGATTGTTTGAGACGGCGTTTAAAGATGGAGCATAAAATTGTACAATTCAGTGACACAAGAAGTGGGGGTTTAATTCTTTTTTGGAAGAAAGATATAGTGATTGAGCCAATCTTCGCAACTACTAAGTATATTGACGTGAAGGTGCTAGAAAAACCACACAAGATATGGAGACTAACATGTATTTATGGTGAGGCTTAATGGGAAAAAAAAAAGACGTGGGATAAACTCAGAGAGCTAAAAAATGTTTCACGACTACCATGTGTTGTTATCGGGGATTTCAATGAAATCTTCTATTCGCATGAGAAAGAAGGAGGAGGGTTCGGCCTCTCAGATATATGGAAGCTTTTAGGGATGCTGTTACGGATTACAACCTAGTTGATTTAGGCTTTACAGTGGTAAGTTCACATGGAGAAGAGGCAAGATCAGGGAGTGGCTGGACCGGGCTGTAGCTAATGGCCTTTGGTCTTCTATGCATCCATACGCAGTCCTTCATCATTTGGACTTTATTAAATCGGATCACAGCCCGATACTTCTTAACACTGAGCTTCAAGTGACTTCGGTGTTCATTCGATCTAATCAACGCAAATTTGAAGCTAGGTGGCCGCAAGAAAAGGACTTCCGTGAGCAAGTTCAAAAGGCGTGGGAAATGGCGGGAACGAGTGAGGGCGTTTAATCCCGTTTGTCTAACATGCATGCTGTGTTGCATGCTTGGGATCTTACCACTTTGAAAGAACCAAAACGCCGCCTTCGACATGCCCAGAAGGAATTACATGAAGCATTATATGGGCATATTTCAGATGCTAATGAGGAAAAGGAAAAGCAGATGGCTAATCTTGTGGAAATATTACCGGAAGAAGAAGAGGTATACTGGGCTCAGGGTTCCAGAGCGAATTGGTTTCATCAGGGAGACAGAAATACATTTTTTTTTCATAAATTCGCGTTAGCTCGTCGGAAAAAGAACTACATAAAAAAATTAAAAAGTGGAGAGGATACTAACCTGTTCACATCCGAGATTCAGGAAACATACCAAGCTGTTCTTGACAAGATCCAACCAAAAGTTTCGCAAGTAATGAACGAGAAGTTACTGGCGCCATTTACTGCTGAGGAGGTTACAATGGCAGCATTAAGTATAGCCAGACGGGCTCCATGCCATTTTTTACAAAAAGTTTTGGAGTATCTGCGGTCAAGAAATCATACAAGAATTTCTTCAAGCTCTAAAGGCAGAAACCATCCCAGCAGGGTGGAATGATACTACTGTAGTACTTATCCATAAGGTAGAGGAGACTGACTTAATTAGTCAGTTTCGGCCCATAAGTCTTTGCAACGTCGTTTATAAAATAATTTCTAAACTACTGGCTAGAAGAATGAAAGATATATTACCTTAGGTAATCTCCCCAAGACAAAGTGCTTTTGTTCCAGGACGACTTATTACAGAAAATATCCTAGTGGCATATGAATGTGTTCACTCTATCAAAATAAAATGGCTGGAAGGAATGGCACATGTGCGGTGAAACTTGATATGGATAAAGCCTATGATCATGTTGAATGGGTCTTTCCGGATAATATGATGAGAAGATTGGGGTTTGCAGAGGGGTGGATAACTATCATGATGGCATATGTGACTATGTGAGATCAGTGAGATATCAAGTCATATTTAATTCGGAGGAGACGGATACATTTACCCCTTCTAGGGGACTAACGACAGGGGATCCTCTTCCCCCCTATTTGTTCCTTTTATGTGCAAAAGGATTATCTAGCATCTTGTTGTACGAGGAAGAAGTTGGTGGCATTGATGCGTTTAGGGTGTGCAGAAATGCATCGTCAGTTTCACACCTTTTATTTGCTGACGATTCCATAATACTCATGAAAGCGGACACGAAGAATGTAATGTGGATGCTTATTATGCAAACTCGGGACAATTGGTGAGCTTAGCTAAATCCAGTATTTATTTCTCCCATAATACTAATGTTTTGTTGAGAGCAGAAATTTGTGAAGCACTTCATATTGACACAGAAGCTTTGTTGGATAAATATCTTGACCTCCCGACTCTTGTGGGGGTAGATCGGAGTGACTATATTGAGAATTTTGTGGAAAGAATTATTCAGTGGATAAATTGTGGGAAAGAAAAACTCTTTTCAGTAGGTGGCAAGGAAATACTTCTGAAGGCAGTGGCACAAGCAATTCCTATTTACGCTATGTCGGTTTTCTTGTTACCTAAAGGGGTCTGCAAACGTATGACGGATGCTATATCGAAATTCTGGTTAAGAGAATGCATTGGTTAGCATGGTGGAAATTGTTCTACCCAAAAAGTGACGGAGGCATGGGGTTTAGGGATTTCAACTGTTTCAAATTTGCTATGTTAGCAAAACAGATTTGGAGGCCTATTACAAACCCGGAGTCCTTATGTGCACGGGTCCTAAAAGCAAAATATTATGCTCATGGATATATATTACATGCAGGACCAAAAAAATGGCAACTCCTTTACTTGACAGAGTTTATTAGCCGGCTTGAGTACTTTTAAGAGAGGATATATCGGGAAGGTTGAAAACGGTGAAAGCATCAATATTTGGGATGAATCCCATCTAGCCCAAATCAATAAATTATCTCACCAAGGAATGGATCGGTTTACAAAAAAGTGAATGAACTCATTAGTTCTATTACTGAGACATGATATGAAGGTTTGTTAAATTGGACGTATTCTAAAAATCCCCATAAACAACCATGGCTTTGAGGATTTTGTTGCATGGGCGTATACAAATCATGGGAGTTATGTGGTCCGGTCTGGATATCATTTACAATGGAAACATCGATTTGAACCTTCACACTCCCAAATGGCAATTCCGGGTGGATCAGTTAACAACCCGATTTGAAAATTTTGTGGAAGCTCAAGATCCCTAACAAAGTTAAAATCTTCGTATGGAGAGTGCTACATGGCAGTAAACCAGTTAAGAGCATCCTAGCTAATCAGCATATTGGTGATAGTGCATGATGTCCGATCTGCAATCAAGCGGCCGAGGATATACTGCATCTTCTATTTACATGCCCGAGTGCCATGGAATTATGGGAAAGTTTAAACATTCAAGTAATTATTCAAGAAGCTTTGACAGTGGACAAAGAGGTCTCGGGAGTCTTGGAGCACTTTCTTCGGCTACCCTCCAATCACCTCTTAGGTTTCGAACAATTCATCTAAAGGAGCTTGTTTCTATAACTTGTTGGTACTTGTGGTGGATGAGGCGCCAGCGTACCCATGGTCAGGAAGTCCCATCACTTCATAAGTGTGAATTTTCTATCTTGTCTATGAGGCTTGTTATGATGCAGCGATGAGTAAGAAATGCACGGGGAAAATAACGAGTGGTCTAGACCGAAACCAAAATATGTAAATGTGGATCTTCTTTCCACCTAGACTTGAAGAAAGGGGCAACATGAGCCATGCTTCGAGATTATAAGGGAGACTTCATTGCAGCCAAGGAGTCTACCTTGAACAAGTGCCCTCAGCAACTATGGCTGAAGCAATGGCAATGAAAGAAAACTTAGTTATTGCATCAAGACTAGGATTTTATCTTATTGAGGCAGAATCGGACCCGATTAAAACAATTGAAGTTTGTTCTTATAGTATGACTTGGTGGAGTGAACCAGCAATGATTTATGCAGACTGTGTGGATTTGGCTACATCCTTTGGGAAGGTTTTTTCTCTTATTGTCCGAGGGAAGCAAATAGGGTGGCCCATGAATTAGCTAGACAGTGTTTTAATAAGAAAAATCCTTGTACTTGGGACGATGAGCCCCCTAGATTTCTTCTTAACAAACTTTTCGGTGATGTAACATGATGTAAACTCTGAGCGGCAAATTTCTTATGCACTCTTTTCCTTACCATGGTGCCCACGGGGACTGTAAGGTTTTTAATAAGGCGGCTTGCTCGCTAATATAGTGATTTATGTTTCAAAAAAAAATCTGTAAAACTCGGTCGTTTGGTTCACATGCCCTGGAAAACACAAGATTTCTAATAGTCATGGTCAAATCAAAGTTAAACCACGTGAGAACGTATAATTAGGGTGCTATTACGTCACTAGATATCTCGTTCTTCTCTTCTTTGTGTGTAAGAATTTAAGGGCCTCTTTGATTCATAGGATAGGAAAATATAGGAATAGGAAAAACATAGCATTGCAATGTCATGACCACTTCAATCCTATAGGATTTGGTATGCACCAAAGTTTGTTTGATTCCATCAAAGGAATTGTAAAAAAAGGTTAGAGTGGATGTTAGATTTCCTATAGGAAGTAGTACAAAATTCCTATGGGAAAAATCCTATAGGATTCTATCCTAGAAATCAAATGGTCAAGATAGGAAAATTTCCTGTAGGATCAAATCCTCCAAAAATCCTACACAATTCCTTTGAATCAAAGGAGCCCTAAAAAGGAGACCCAAGCGGATAGCAAAATTTATGTGGTTTTCCATTAAAACTGGGATCAAAGGAAAATTTCCTGTATTTTTTGCTCATTTTTTCTAAACCAAATGGATAAATAGTGGCACCATAGAAATTTTTTCCGTTCTTATGTTATATCTCCACTTTTTTTAAACCAAACAAACCTTTCGCTGGATAATACGCACGTGTATAAAGTCAAGATAAAATATCTTTTGTGTCCCTCCTTTAACTTCTATAGGAGTGTAGAGATATAATTGCGTATTAGAGTACCATGTTAGTTTTAAAATATATAGCGAAACTCATAGGTGCCATTTGACACAAATGTTTACTTGCTAGGAGAGCGGACATATGGAGATCAAGCTACACATAGCTCTTTAATTTTAAAATCATATTTTGGAAAAACTGAAAAAATCATATATGTAGATAATGTTTTATTCTATCACCCTGTAAAATCTCAACTAGAAATATGCAGTATTTGGGTTGTGCAAATATGAAAAACAATCTGAATCTAAAAGTAGTGAACAATGCAACATTTGAACTCTCTAAATATGTTAGATTTTGCTACTTTGTGTAGCTTAAAATATAAATTATTTTGAGTTGAGATTTTGTAGGTTGTTAGAATGCACTATTTTATACATCTAGGATTTTTTTGGAACTTCAAAAGTATGGTTTTGGAATCTTGCAAAATAAGATCTATGTGTAGCTCGGGCTCCATCTTTAGTTTCCCTCCACCAGTCCAACATGAGTAGAACTAGACGGTTGTTTGGCAGATCGTGTAGTATGGGTTGTGAAAAATTAGCTGCCAGGAGTACAAGACCTATGTTTCGTTGTGGGTCCTCTGACGACTTCTCGGACACTTGGGGGCGAGGAGAGCCATGGAGTGGCGATGTCGAGTTGTTTTAGTTGAATTTTACTATGCCATTTCCATGTGTTATTTCTGGCCTAGGTGACGTCGTACTCCAATAAAGTTCAACAACTTTACTCATGAGTTTTTGTAGTCTTTGTAAACGACACGTCTGCCAATGGAGATTTTGTTGTGCTCTCATGCTTGGATAGGTGGTTGGACAACTTGTCTTGCAAGGGTTTCCCTAGCCACAACATGTTCAATGACCTTAGGATCACATATGAGTATATGACCATGCGATATTAGGTGACAAAAGATTAACATAGAGATGAAAAAAAAACTTTGATATAACTTTTAATTTTATCATGGATCTTTGTCATTTATTTTTGTTTTATTTTGTCAGATCTGATACACTTCTCTTAATAAATGACTAAATAAAGTCATAGTATTTTTTAAACACAAATCAGCAAAACTAAGCATGGCTTCAAGAAATAAAGTGATTGCAAACGCGTATAGCACCGTCGAGATCGATAGTAGGTTCAACAAGTGAAGAGCATAACAAAACAATCACGGAAAGCAAGCCGCTAACATCATCTTCCAAAACAATGTCTTCAAGAAAGAAATGGCACACACTAGACACCTTTGTTAAAAAAAACAAGCACCTAAAACAGTTTGTGTTCATCACACATTTAGCGCAACATGATAGGAGAGGTTACCGCTTGGTTATTTAAGATATGATGGTTCTGGCCAACAATTTACTAGGTCTACTTAAACGTTCGGCCCTCTCACTCCTCTCTTATTCTTGGCATCACACACGCACACGCATACGCACACCCACACGCACGCACACACACAACCCTCCCCCTCACACGCCCCCCCTCACACAAGACACTGTGATATATTTCCCCGTCTATTTAGCTACTCCCCTAACGGGCTCAACTCAATCATGAGTTTTGCACCCACCCAGTTGTTTCTCCACTTCCCCCCTTTTCCTAAATCAGCTCGCCCCCTTCTCTTGTGGTGATGGTGCACGTGATATGGCGCCGATCTTGAAGCGATCCACCTCTGACCCCTTAATCATCCTTTTCTTGGGTGCCTAAAGCAACAACGGGCTTGTTCCCTCCCAACGCGAACCCTCCACCTCTTGGCATAGTCTCTCTCACCACCATTTCGCCCCCTCTCGCAAATGACCTACCTTTCAGCCCTTTATTTCTCCTTCATTTTTTTGTCTTGTCGAACTCCACAAATCTAGGCCTGGCCAAACTTGAGACTTCCCTCTAAGAGTGCTAGACTAAGACTCCCAGAATTTGATGTTAATTTAAATTTCATCATGGACTTTTATTGTCTATATTTATTTCAGTTCATCCAGTCTAAACTATGTTCAATTAACCAATGAAGTCAGTTAGTTCGCCCAACAGGTTATTTTATTCTCCACTGCCTCCACCTCCGCCTTCTCCATAAGTCGGTTCCCCTTCCTCCGTCCGTCATCGGGAGGGGTGGGGAATCCGTTTTATGAGTGGAGTTTCCATTAAGATTAGTATTTTCAATATATTAGGGTTTTGGTAGCCCTCTTATTTTTGACCTCCGCATCAATGGAGATGACATCGTCTACAATAAGTAGTCTTCGGCCACTCGTTCGACGACGAGATCTCCATCCACTTCAATGGTGGTGTTAAAAGATTAAATTTATTTAAATATAATCCTTCATATCTTGTTTCGCTAGATCGGTTTTGGATCTTTCCCCATGGTTTTCGCGAGGAGGATTGTCCTCGCAGTATTTGTTTCGGCTGCTACGTTCTCGACAACAGAACGTTGATTCATACTCTCAACTCTTAGCGATGTCGACCAACCTGTTAAGTTTTTTTCCCTGAAATGCTGGTGTTGGTACTCTTGTGGTTGTTGGTTGATTATCTTAATGGTTGTGTGCGTGCTCGTAGACTTGTCACTACTGCTCAAAATTAAAATTATGGGAGAACCCTTTTCGATATTTACAGGTCTAAAATTTGGTATCTATTTTATTGTTCTACTACCGCCTTCAGAAAACTATAAAACCGTGTGATGTAAAAAGAAAGAGTTTAAAGATCTCGAAGATTTGCTCATTTCTTTTAGACTTTATTTTGTAATCGCCCTAGTCAGCTCATATATATATTTACCATATACTACTTGTTACAATAAATATATCATGATATTAATTGTCAAAAAACCCCAATAGATTCAGATTGTGTGCTCATAAAATCTTGAGGGATGGTTGTCCAAATTTGCATCGAGGCATCAAGGTCAGCTCCTTCATCCCTGGTCGGATGGTCGCACACCAAGATTAACACACGATTACTTGGAGACAAGATCTTTTGTGATAGCATTTAACGAATGCAAGGATGGAATATTGAGTATGGAACAAGACAAACTTTTTTAATGCAAAATTTTAATTAATTCTCTGCAATGTATTGAGTTGACATAACCACATATGAGTCCAACTCTCAGCCTTTGTACCCAAGATGTTTTCCTTGAAAGAGAGAATGACATACGGCCTCTGCGCCCATTGATACACAACCGTGCCTCTATATCAAGATTCATGCACGACAAAGAAGAAGACAACATATGCCAACAAGTATTTCATCTTGAGTAGCATTCAATCAAACAAGTGACATGTGACAAAGTACTTCGTCTTGAGGAGCATTCGATCAACAACTGTCCATTTGCCGATCGTAAGTATAGCCACACGAGTGCCCGCTCGATCGGATGCAATGTGAGGAGAGCTAATCGGCAGCAGTTCAGATCTCGCCGTCCCAGAAATCCTCCACGGACTTGTAAAAGCTCGCGGGGTGAGTCACGAACTCGTACTTGAAAAGCCTAACCTGCAGCGCGCCCAACAAAAACAAGAAATTTAACATGTCACTCTCTCAATTTTACTGTACAAACCAAAACAAACGAGCAGAAGAAAAGTAGTAGTACTACAAGGAGTACATGTTTATGCATCCATGCCTGTTGGATCTCGTCGAACTTGGCCATGAGCTCATCGGGGATGCACCAGCCGGACACGTCGATGTTCTCCCTCGTCCACGCCTCGTCGTCGCTCTTGGGGAGCACGCTCTGCCCCATCTGGACGCCCCAGCGAAGCGCGACCTGCGCGGGGGTCCTCTGCAGCCTCTCGGCGACGGCCACCACCACAGGGTGGCTCAGCACGTCCGGCCCCTCCTTCCCCGGCGACCCAGGCGAACCCAATGGCGCGTACGCCTGCATAAACAGCAAGGAACCAATACCAGTTTCAGAACAAAATATGAAGAGGATCAGTGACAAGATGAGAAGATGACCGAAGCAGAGTGTGGTGAAGATTACGGAGAGATGGACGCCGGTGGAGCGGCAGAGGTCGCGGAGCCGGCGCTGCTGCCAGACCGGGTGGCACTCCACCTGGTTGGCCGCCGGAGGGACGCGGGCCACGGCGAGCAGGTCCTCCAGCTTCTTGCACGAGAAGTTGCTGACGCCGATGGCGCGAGCCTTGGACGAGCCGTAGAGCTCCTCCATGGCGCTCCATGTGGCCGGGATGTCAGGCTTCAGGTAGTTCTCCACGCTCAGCGTCGCTCCTTTCTTGGCGCGCACTGGACCGTGGACCTGGCGGGAAGTGAGAAATTACACGGATGAAGGTTAAAGACTGTTACAGGCAGGCAGTAGAAGAAGATACGCTGGGATAGATTGTTGTAGTTATGGAAATTACTAGGTACAGATCCAAGTACTCCAGCTGCAGATCCTGTAGCGTGGATTCAATGGCCTCTGGCACATCCTCTGGAGCATGGTGAGTGCACCTGAAAAATTCAGAACATTTTTTCTTGCAGTGATCAGAAATTCAGAATTGGCATCGTATGGAATGTTTCTGAACATTTCTGCGGGTGGAGAGATGGAGGTTCACAGATTACCATAGCTTAGAGGTGATGAACAGATCTTCACGCTTAACTAGACCCTCGTTGAATAATTTCTTCAGAGCCAAACCGACCTGCAAAGGATGACACACTGCTAAGAAGACCTGCTTTCAGATATGGAGTGGTGAGAACCCGACAGTGGAGAGTGGAGACTTCAATTTGTGCGGTTAAATTGCAAAGCATTACTTTCGCCTACTTTTTTTTTATCCTTTCCAAGTTATTTATGCAGACATGTAAAGAGAGTTGAAATTAGTTACCTCTTTCTGATTACCATACTGTGGAGAACAGTCAATATGACGATAGCCTGCCTGCAGCAGTGCATAAAAATTCAGTTCGATGATCTCAGACACTACAGATTTAGCAGTCCTGGATTCCTATATGCAAACGAATGTACAACTACAAAAGAAACGAACTGCATAACTAGAAACAAGCAAGCAGAACAACTCATCCAGAAATGACAAGACCTTGATAGCAGCACGGATGGCTCCTTCAACCACAGCAGGCGAAATCTGCCATGTGCCCAGCCCAACTGAAGGGATCGTCGCACCGGTGTTCAGGACGAAGGAATTAGCCATCTGCTGATCCCCTGAGACCAGACTGAAGTTGCTTGGACCTGGGCAAGAAACTAAGCTCAACAAGTCCTTATAAACAGGCAACCTTCAGGATCAAGATGCCCGCTGCTATTAAAACAAATCGAAGGCCTTCTGAAGGTGGGAGCAGGAAGAGCATTGTAGTTTGCGAATTTCCTGGTGTAAATAGCTAAGCATGTCCACAGTCCACTCATCTGTGCATCATCGCTTGGGGTTGGTGCACCGGCCTAGTATACATATTGGGAGTGGCTCCACTGTCTCAGAGAAGGACAAGCATGACAGAACCACATCGACAAACTAGCACACACCACCAGGTCAAGTCAACCTGTAGAGAGAAAGCACATCTACACATAGTTATTGACAGATGAAAACGATGTCTGTGAATAGAAAGACTAGCAGAGAAAGTCATGCAGCAACATCTAGATGCTGACTACTACTCCCTCCATCCTAAAAAGTTGATTTCTATTTAATATAGATATATTTAGACATGTTTTAGTGTATATACATCCATATTTGGAAAATTTTAAGTCAAAATTAAGAATGAGTAGTTTTTAATAAGAGTAAAACCTGGGTCTTCTTTAAGCACACACAAAGATTATGCACCTTAGTTTTACTGCCAATATTCACATCCCATGGTGTCAGCCAACCCTTGTGTTTTTTTTTTTCTTAAAACGGAGGCAAGAGTTTTGCCCCAATCTATTAATTAAGGATGAGTTTTGTAGAAAAATAAAATACTTATTATCAAAGGGACTACTCTCCCGGCATGATTTCGCTTAAACATTTCTCACCCTCCGTCACCCAAAGTATCGTCTCTTTCTTGATTTTCTCCACGAGCACCGTGGCCGGCAATTGTTTGCTGTTGAAATCACTAACATTCTTCTCGTTCCAAATTTCCCAAGGGGTAAGGAGCGTGATAGAGGCGGCAGCTTCCCGGTTTTGCGTCGATAGCCCGATCATGAGAAGCCACCAACTTGTAAGGGAGTGAAATTGCCAAATATGAGGGTCAATGGTGAAAAGGCCAAGCCAATCCTTGATGAGGTTCTAAATCCACATGGCATAACGACAATGAACAAATAGGAGGGCCACCAATTTCGTGGTTCTTTGGCAAAACGGGAAAATGCCACAATTTTGCTAACCCCTATTTTTTAGCCTATCCGCCGTCCAAAGCCCATTTTGGGTGGCGATCCAAGAGAAGAACTTGACTTCGGGAGGGGCCCAAATTTTCCAAACCATGCTTTTCATGTCGGTGGAGGAAGCATGCAACACGTGTGAGACACTTCACTTTTTTTTAGGGATGCCGAATAGATGAGAGGAGCAATGTCTCTGGGTTTAACATCATCCACCCATGGCGCATCCCAAAACGACGTCTTTTCGCCATTGCCTAAAGTAATGGTAGTTGCTGCATAGAAAAGTTCCATGTCTTGTTTAATGCATGGGTTGCCCATGCCACTCCAAATCTTTGAAGGGTTTGTCCATTACATGACCAACAAAAATAGAGAGTTCTAGAGATTTTTTTCAATGCAATGCACGCCAAGTTTGGCTCACCACATCCCAATTGACCTTGTGTTGTGTACCCCTATCCTTGTCCGTGTCCTCCCAAAGGAATGTCAACTCGATCTTTTTCAAATTGTTGCAAACTCCGGGAGGGACAATTAGCAGAGTCAAATGGTATATTGCTTGAGAGGCAAGATGGATTATTGCTGACAATCTTGTCCTCAAGAGTTGAAAGTCAGCCTGTCAGAAGCACCAAACTGAAAGAGGGATCCCTAGATATTTTATGGGGAATGTGGCCTGTTCCGCATGAAGGCCTTCAAGCACCCGATCAAGATTTATACTCACACAACATAGGGGGATCAAAGAGTTATTTTAAAAGTTTGTGAAAAAACCGATAACCTCACTGAAGGTAGAAATAATAGTGGAGAGGTTTTGGATGTCATCCGCATAAAGGGAAGTTCTCAAATTGTGCCCCACCCCCAAATCTTATGTTGCATCTCATGAGAAGTAAGAAGGTTGAGAATTTGTTGCAAGGGGTCAATGCCAATGTCGAAGATAAGAGGAGATAGCGGGTTGCTTTGACATAGACCACAACCATGATGGATAGGTGGCCTGGCCAACCCATCAAGGAGTACCTAAAAAGATGCAGTCAAAAATATGGTGGCAACCCAATCTTGAAATCTAGGCGGGAACCCTCTCTAACGAAGAAGATCAAGAATGTAACTTATGGGGCCAAAGCTCACACCTTGCCTTTTCATGTTCATCTTACGGGCTTCCCACATGAATCATCTTGATGCCGGTTTTGTCGCGATAAGGAGCTCCCCCGATTTCTATTAATGGAAACCTAAATATATCTCATAATAGAGGTAAAGAAAACGATCGACAAAACTGGGAAGGAAAGCAAAATCCCAAGCTATCTCCCTAAGAGGATCTTTTTTTTCCTTATTACTACAAACCAAACATATGGCAAAAGCCAGAGCCTAAGAACGAACAGACGGCTATCTTCCATCCTCTTCTTATCTTCCTTTTTTACTTTTTTATTTCATCAACCCATTATTCTTCATATTGCCGGCCTCCACCCGTGGTTTGCTTGAAAAAACTTAGTTGATAATTGCAGGAACAATCTGGCTCCCGAGTTCATAGCAGTCTGATGTTCCTCCTTTACCCGAAGAGATGCCCAAGTGGTCATCAAATGGCCTATCATATTAGTAAATGTACAAGGATTATTAGGTATTATGAAGCGGAAACACGCATTATTTCTGGTTTTCCATAAAGACTAGACAACCACTCACAATCCAACTCTAACCAGATTTCCCTGACTACCAACAAATCTCCACATCCAACTCCCAAAAAGATGTCGAACCGAAGTAAGGCTAGCAGTAAAATTAAAAGCACAACAAGCAACATTACAAACATATCTTGCAAGCGGACATTGAAAGAAAATATGATTAATTGATTCCTCCTCATTGCAGAAGTAGCATATTTTATCATCTTTTTTCCAGCGCTGCCTACGAAGAACATCTTTTGTTAAAATTGATTTCCGATTCACCAACCATAGGAATACTTTGATTTTAAGTGGTATCTTAATCTCCCACAAATGTCTTTGTGGAAAACCAAGATTATACCATTTTAAAGTCCGATAGCACGATTTAACTGAAAAGCCCTTTCTACCTAGTCTTCACTCGAGCTTCTCCGTCTCATTCGACAAATGTACACCAATTTTTTCATATCCAACCACATTGGCACAACCTCCCCGTTAAAGGTCTTCTTAATTTGAAACACCCAAAACCCTTCAAGAAGACCTCAGTCACAGTCATCTCTCTGGTGAGGCAGATATGAAATTTCAGCGAGGAAGGATCTTTAGTCACCCAAGCATCTTCCCAAAATCGAGTCCTACACCCATTCACAACTTTTCTTGTGCACCATCTAAAGAAAATATCTCTTACACGCATCACCCCTTGCCAAAACAGGAAATCCCCATTCTTAACCATAGCACCAGACCAGTATGGACCCCAGCCAAATATTTCCTTCGCAACGGCTCCTACCATAGGACTTTCTCATTCTCCAACTTTCAAAGCCATTTCATCAAAAGAGTCTTATTCATATATTCATACAATTCAAATATTCCCTCAGTCTTAAAATAAGTGTCATTGAGATGGATGTATCTAGATATATTCTAATACTATATACATCTATTTTATGTTATTTTAATGACACTTATGTTAAGACGGAGGGGGTCTAAAATGCCCAAACCCCCTAATTCCTTAGAGAAACTATAGCAGCGCCCGTAAAAAGTCCAAACCCGTATAATTCCGGCGGCTTTACGTGTGTCCGGTTTCTAGGCCCTAGAAGCACCCGTAAACACGGCCCGGCCTGAGAACGCGACTCGGGGGCCCGAGAATCTACCCGGCAAGCCGCTATATGTACGGGCTCCCGAGCCGTTCTTAGGTCACGTCCCTTTCCAACCGTAGTTGCCTCTGCCGCAATCCCTCCTTCAGCTCGCGTAGCTCCGGTGAGTGATTCAATAGCCAACCCGCCGCCTTCTTCCCCCCGCCACCCTTTTTTCGCGATGGAGCCCAATGACAACCCCTTCACCTACTCCAACGGCAACCCCTTCCCCTCTTCCCCTCCCCACACCACCGTTGTCGAGCGAGATCGTGCCTCACATCGACCAGCACGGCCTCGTCCACGGAGGCAACGACGTGGCCCCTCCGCTGCTCTGGCAGGGCCTGGACCTGGTCGTGGCCGGAGTTGTCCCCACGCGGTCACCTGCGATGGTGTTGCGGGCCCTTATGAAGGACAGCACCTCCGGCGACAAGGCTCCAGAGGAGCAGGGCCGCATGGAGACCGAGGAGGACCTCCTCCAATTCGGGATTGGTGGAGGCAGGCGACTCGGCATCACAGCTAACAGCGGCACGTTGACGACTTCAACGAGCGCTAGCTGCAACGCGCCCTCCATGCGGACGAGGAGTTGCAGCGGAAGAAGCAGGAGTGGGACGCCATTGCGGCGTCCCAGTTCATGTAGCAGGCTTCCTCCTTCAGCTGCGAGTCCTTCCTCGACGACGACGACTCCAGCTCCGACTGAAGACGGCACGGAGAAGGGAGAAGAACAAGCCCCGACGAAGAAGACGACGCCGATCATTTTGGCCCTAGTGTAGTGTAGGGTGCAGTGATGAACCCTAGTTCATCGTCGCTTATTAATTATGTTCAATTACAATTGTTTGTGTTCGAGTTCCGCGAGGAATTGCAAGTGTTCGTCCATATCTATTCCCGTGAAATTTATAATTTACCATTCTCCATTTTTTGTTTATGGGCTCTGCTATGCTCCCCTCCACCCCGAACCCTAAAAACAGAGAAAACACGAACTGAAAACCGCGTTTTCAGTTCGGCGTATACGGTCACTGCTAGAGTTGCTCTTAGGAGTGCAGACCATAGTCCATTGTACCAAAGGACAAGACCACATGTCGCTGTCGGGGGGCTACCCCCGAGTAGGGGTAAGGCAGGTAGTAGAACAGAGATCATAGTACTGTTTACCGGGTAGGCGGCTACCCGGATATCTGTATCCGGTAGATGCTACTCGGTGATAAGTATTGAAGGCCAGGAGAAGATAAGGAGGAAGATCGGAATCGTCCGACTAGAGAACAAGTGGTCCGAGTAGATGGGCAGCAATCCTACTCGGACCAGAAGTCAATGGAGCCGTTCTGACGAGATCCCGCGTATCCCGCAGCCGTACAGGGGTGCGGTTCAACTTACAAGACGCATGATTAGCCGTGCTACGGCGTGGGTACAGAGAGGGTAGGCGCCTGTCATGTCTTGTCACTGACAGGGGGACATGACCTGTCAGTAGCCTACTCTGTGAGGCTGACAGGGTGGACAAGTCCTGTCAGCCGGACGGCACGACGACTTCTCGCCATGGCGTCAGCGGGAACACGGAGGCGTGCTTCGTGTCACAGTAGAGGCGTCCCGTCATGTACTTTTTATCATTGTTTACTCAGCTGGGTACCAGTATATAAGGTGCCCAGCCCCCTCCTGCGCGAGGGACGTGACCCTAGAGAGCATTTATTGCACGAGCAAGAGCTAGAGGTAGAGAGAGAAGAGAGTGGCTAATCGGCTGAGAGCCTAATTTGTACTGTGGCTACTCAGACATCACATATACAGAGAGATAGGCAGGAGTAGGGGTGTTACCTCCACACGAGGGCCCCAAACCTGGGTAGATCGAGGTGTTTGCAGTGCTTTCCGTGCGCGTCTACTCGACGTGCGATCCCTCCCCGAATACCTACAGCGTCCATCGGCCCCAAACCTTAAGCCATCCCATGGCATCTGTCTTCACCACTCTACGACAGTCGCACACTCTTAGAAGACTCTACGGAGCTTCTGATCGTCCCATCTGCAGACATTTTTAAAATCGTGTAGACCTCTCTTGGTGAAGCACGGTTTTGTTCTCTCTCCTAGGGTTTAGGCGATCTCCATGGCGATCACCAGAAACTAGGGTTGGAACCACGTCTGGGTTGCGCTCGTGGGCGTCATCTCTCCCTAGTACTTTTATTTCCCTCTGAACGTGCCCTAGGAACTCTTCCCGTGAACCTCTCTGACTCGGAGCAATCCAAGGGCTCTCGTAGATTGCTACCCGCTCTTGGTTTTTGAGGGTGATCGGCGGACACGAACGATGACGGGCTCGTCGGGGGCGTAGGACAATGACAAGATGGTGATTGGGACCCCCAATCCGGTGAACTCTAATGCAACGGGGGGGGGGGGGGTGTCTGGGGATCTCCCAGCCGACGGCGGCACACGGATCTGAGGAGGCTGTTGCAGAGACGATGAGGCGACTGCGACTGGCGGAGGATCTGAGGAGGTTGCCGCAGTCGTGATCGATGAGGGGACCGAGTGAAAGTGCATATTTGCATTCGATCTCTCATATGTTTTGGAGTTGATAAAAACACGATTAAGTTTCTAACCGTACGTCTAAGTTCTTTCACGAAACATCGTTTCGACACAAAAAGGAAGAGTGCAGAATGCCAAAGCCACCAAAATCAACCTCTTGTCCAGCGGTAGTACCGGACGAGTCAGCGGTAGTACCGCTCCCTCCAGCGAGCGGTAGTACCATTGGTAGTACCGCCAGAAGTACCGCCAGAATGAAATTGGCTACTGCAATTAGTGGTACTCCTGCGGTACTGGTCTAGTAGTACCACTGGTACTTAGACGATTTTGGAGCAACACTTCTCGTAGCGGTAGTACCGCTACCGCCAGCGGTAGTACCACTCCTTCCACGAAGCAAAAGTAGTAAAAGTACCGCCAAGGAAGTTTTGCTCACGGTAACTGTTACGGTACTAGAGCGGTAGTGCCCTAGTACTACCGCCAGCCACTTCAATTTATATCGAGTTCGTGGCCAGCAGTAGTATCGGTGGGCCTAGCGGTAGTACCGCTGCTGGAGTAGTGCGGTACTTCCGCGGTTGTACCGTCCGTGCCCGTTGGCGGGGACCCCTAAGTTACGTGCTGGTTGTCAGTGAGCGGTAGTACCTCTGCCCCTAGCGGTAGTACCGCCAGGCGTAAAAAGGGTCAAACAGCTAGTTGGAAGAAGGGGGTATCAATACCCCATCCCCTTCTTCCCCAAGAGGTAGCTCGTGAAGCATTAAAGTCTAGCATTTATTGAGCCTCCAAAAGCTATATTTCTCCCAATCCCTCCACCCAAACTTTTTGATTCTTGGAGGATTGAAGGAGAAGGCCCCGATCTACATCTTCACCAACCGGATTTCCATTCCCCCCCCCCCATTGGCTTAAGGGATCTTGTCTAGGGTTTCCTCTTGTGGAGAACCTATACTTCTTGCTAGTCTTGGTGATTGTTGTGATTGTTGGGAGCCCACAATTTGGTTGTGGGTGTGTTCCCCAAACTTGTTTGTAAAGGACTCGATTCCCGCCTCAAAGGGGATCAATAGTGGAAGGTTGACTAGGCCTTTGTGGCGGGTTCATCGGAGAATAGGGTGAGGCCTTTGTGGTGTTGAGTAGGCTTCGTGGCGAAACTCACACCCGTCCAACGAGACGTACTCCCTTAACAAGGAGGAACTCGGGAATACATCATGTCTCCGCATGCTTCCTATCAGTTATCTTGTTCCCTTATCCTTTACTTGTGTTTGTATTGCATTTATTGTTCTTCTTGTCATATAGGTAAATTCACCTTAGTTACATTATCTAGAAGATTTACCTTTGTGTCAAGCCTAATCTTGAAGAAAAATTAAAACTGGTCGTAGCACCTATTCACCCCCTCTAGGTGCCCTTACTATCCGTTCAATTGGTATCAGAGCCTCGGCTCTTTTATCGGGCTTAACCGCCTAAGAGTTTAGTATGGCCGATGATCTGGATGTCACCGGTTCCGTGGTGCATGTCACTATGAATGATTTCAAGAAGTTGAAAAATTCCTTGACCTTATCCATGGAGGAAAAAATTGATGAGTTGCAAACACTCATGTTGAAATTCATGAAACCCAAGGAACCGGAGACCTCCACTTCATCTCCTTTCGTTGAAATTCCGGAGGGTGCCAAGAATGGGGCTAATGGTGAACCAATTAAAGATGCTTCCGCTAGGAACTCCACCGATAAGGGTACAGAAGGAAAAGGAGAATTCCACACCGTCGAAGGACACTATACTCCCGATCCTCCCGTCCCACATCCTCACATAATTCCTAGAGGAGAACCTCCTAAAATTGATGCACATTCTTTTGGTGAGTGGAAAACATTACATGGAAACTCACTTGAACTCTTCTTGTATTGAACTTTGGAGGGTCACTCGAGATGGATACAATCCACATGATCCCAAGAACTTGACAAGAAGAGAAATCGTAGATTGTCAACTCAACTACACCGCCATGTCCATCATTCAACAAGTCGTGGGTCCAAACCACATGCCTCATCTTCAACAATACTCCACCGCCAGGTAAATATGGGACGCTCTTGTTGTCATGTTTGTGGGAAATGAGAGCATGCAAAGGAATAGGTATGATGCCTTCAGCAGTGAAGCCAAAGGATTCTATATGCATGATTTTCAGAATCATGAAGACATGTACCAAAGGCTTAAGACTCTTGCCACTTCTTTCAACAATGTTGGTGCCAAGTATATTGATGATGCGTGGATCAAGATGAAGTACATGATTGCTCTCATGCCTTTTGAGCCCACTGACTTGAAGGGCATTCAAGGAAGACATTACTTCGCTTCTTTGAACTCAACTCAAGTGATGCAAGAAGTGTGCTCCTATCAAGTGAAAACCAAAAATGCTCTTGACAACGCCATAGGAATGCACAAAGGAGCATCAGTTGCGTTGAAGGCCAAGGTAGTGTCAAGGGAGGTTGATTAACAAAAAGATTGCTTTGAGTACTTGGCCCCGTTGAAGGATCAAGAATATGATACCGTGCTCAAAGATGTCATTTCTCTTACCGTGCAAAAGTTTTGTAAGAATCCATCCAAGGCTAACGCATATGTTGAGGGGAAGACCAAGTCTCGTTATGGCAACGAAGGGAC
Organism: Alopecurus myosuroides; assembly: GCA_028641055.1. NCBI lineage: Eukaryota > Viridiplantae > Streptophyta > Magnoliopsida > Poales > Poaceae > Alopecurus > Alopecurus myosuroides. Next base: position 126,711,658 of record CM054061.1, on the reverse strand, counting down.
TCAAAGAGTGATGTCTCGCTACAATTGTTCAGACACTCACCATTTCATTGCGGAGTGCCCCTTTGAGAATAGGGAACTTCATGTTGGCAATCTCATTCGCAAGGACAATTCCAAGGTTGAGTACAAGAAGCCTCATTTCAAGAGGAAACCCTTCAACAAGAAGTCTCCCACCCAGTTTGTGCTTGTGACTCAAGAGGAGTATGATTCCAAAAGTGATGAAGAAGAAGAAACCACAAGTGAAGTGGCCGCTTTTGCTATTGCTACAACTCCATCATCTTCATCACTCTTTGAATGCCCAATGAGAATTTTCCTCAGCCCAATGCCAAGTGCTTCATGGCTAAGGCCTCAGAGGTATCACCTTCTCCCAACTCTAAGACAACAAATGAATTGGTTAACCATGCTAGTCTTAAAGTAGAAGATGAAATTGCCTCTTTGGATCGTTTTATGTCTAACTTGCAAGGATAGAAGAAGTACTTTGAACTCCTCATGGGTCAATTGGGAGAGGCCCATGAAGCTCTTGAGAAGAAAGGTGAGATTGATAGAAGAGGCGCGGATGAAAATGCATCTCTCTCTATGACCCTTGAGGAAGAGCATGAGGGCCGAGTTTCTCCTGAGGAGGAACTTGAATCTCTTGAAGAGTCACATAATGAACTTGTTGCTAAGATCACTAAACAATGTGACCATGAAATTGCTAAATATAAAAAGGCTAAAAATGATATGGTTGAGTTTGGAGTTGGTCATGAGAAACTAACCGAGGAGTTTGAAAATCTCACCATGGCTCACAAGGCCTCGGGGAGTCAACACTCTACCCTCAAAGAGTTACATGAACAACTTCAAACTCAACTTAATAAATTCAACACCCCTAGAACCTATACTTCTTCTTGTGATCATGCAAATATTATTGAGGAAAATGCTTGGTTGAAGGATGAGCTTGCAAGGCTCAAGGGAAAGAGCCCTCAAGTTGAGAAGGTTGTGGCGTCAAGCCCACAAGTGGTTGCTTATAGACCACAAGTAAGTTCTCCAAGGCCACAAGTTGGCAAGAAAGGTCTTGGCTATGTTGCCAAGAAAAGAACAAGAACAACAAGAAGAAGAACAGGAAGAAGGCCAACAATGTTGCTTCAGATGGTATTGTCATTAGGGACAACACTACTCATAGCATTCCTGCACAAGCCAACAATGTTTCTTCGAGTGGTAGTGTCATGAGGGACAACACTACTCGTAGCATTTCCGCGGGAACTAACAATCCACGTCATTTCTTATATGTTGGTTATTATGGTGTTGTGCAAGATAAATATGTTGGTACCATTGAAGGTTTCATTGACTATACCATTTGGGTTCCAAAGACCCTTGTTGCTAACATGAGGGGACCCTCCTAGGGTCCTAACTCTAGTCAATGATCTCTTGCAGGAGTATGCTTCCGGTGGGTCTAAATGGATAATTGATAGTGGGTGCACTAGTCATATGACCGGAAGCAAAGAACTTGTGACGGAGTTGCGCCCAAATACTATTGATGCAACCGTCACCTATGGAGACAAGTCCAATTCTAAGGTATCGGGGTTTGTCAAGGTTGTGATTGCTCCTGATATCACTATCGTGAACGTCATGCTTGTTGAATCCCTTGGTTACAATTTACTTTCAGTTCGTGCTTTAGGAAGGATGGGTTTATCTGTCTTCTTTGATCCTGATATTGTGGTCCTTTTGAGGAGCAAGACTCTTGACATCGCATACGTGGGACATGTCGAAAATGAGTTGTTTGTGGTGGAATTTTCAAAGTCTACCAACTCTCAATCGATGTGTCTTTTCGGAAAGGCGGACGTGGGATGGTTGTGGCATCGCCGCTTATCCCATGTTAACATGAGAACTTTGCAAAGTCTTCACAAAGGTGGACTTATCCTCGGACTAAAAGAAAATGTTTCCTTTTCCAAAGATCGCGTTTGTAGGTCGTGTGTTGAAGGAAAGATGCATGATGCCGCCCATAAGTCCAAGACTATTATCTCATCAAAGAGGATCTTGGAGCTTATCCATGTTGATCTGTTTGGTGTCGTGCCCGAGGCAAGTCTTGGAGGCAAGAAGTATTGCTTGGTGATTGTCGATGACTACTCAAGATACACTTGGGTTTATTTATTCAAGTGCAAGAGTGAGACCCAACAAACTATCATCGACTTGTCCAACCAAGTGCAACGTCAACACAATGTCCAAATCATGGCTATTAGGAGTGACAATGGCTCCGAGTTCAAGAACTACACTTTGAATGAATTCCTTAGTGAAGAGGGGATTCATCATCAATATTACGCCATCTACACCCCTCAACAAAATGGTGTAGCTGAGCGGAAGAATAAAACTCTATTTGATATGGCAAGGACCATGTTGGCGGAGTATTCTTATCCCCAATATCTATGGGCCGAGGCTATATCCACCGCATGCCATTCCTCCAACTGCCTCTACATCCGCAAGGTCTTGGACAAGACTCCATATGAGATCCTCACCGACAATAAACCCAACGTCTCCTACTTCCGTGTTTTCAGTTGTAAGTGTTTCTATTTGATCAAGGGTGTTCGGTTGTCTAAATTCCAATCTAAAACTATTGAGGGTATATTTGTTGGTTACGATGCCAATCCCACACTTATAGAGTCTTTTACAAAGCCTCGCGGATTGTCATAGAATCTTGTAGTGTGGTTTTCGAGGAAAATGATGGCTCCCAGGTGGCGCAATTTCATGTTTCTAATGTGGATGTTGAAATGCCTCAAGAAGCCATAGGTAGGATGGGTGTGGGATTTTTCCACCCCATTGAGGGACACCTTATGGCAACTCGAGAAGGACTATGCTCTACTAAAGTGGAGCCCTTGTAACATTCCAGTGTTTGGGAGGTTATAAGGATCTAAATTTAATATGTGCATTTGCAAAGCATGCATCTAAAAGTATGGGGAATTTTGGCGCGAAAGTTTAAACGAATCAAAGTGACCAAAGTTTCACTTGACTTGATGAAATAGGTCTAGTTCATCTCGTCAAGAGTACATTTGGAATGATCTTTATAAGAAGTATCTTAAGAAACCAAATCATTTGGTTACATAAACCATAAATTGGTTTTGACCAACACAAAATCTCAACAACCTTAACCACAAGTCTTTAAGTGACTTGGGATAATCCATTAGGCATCTACAACCCAAAGGAGGGGAAGTCCCCAAATCACACAACTGATAATCATACTTTCACCAATGAGTAATACAAAATTGAACCATCTCATCAATAGAGGTGTTATGTCCTCTCAAACAACAACTCTTAATGCAACAGCCCTACTTTGTAATAAAGTTGTGTTGTGTGTTGTGTACATGGCATACATGCATGGAAAACATTGCTAAAAATTTGCATTTGAAAATAAGCAGTGAAATGACAAAAATCACTTAAATAAGCAACCCACAAAGTTGTTCTAACAAGTTTTTCAAAATGAACAAACTAAGGTATGGTTTTGTTGGAAATTTGAAGAGCTTTTCAAAACTTATTTTTGTGTAATTTTTGCTGTTCAAAAAGGCCCTCAAAACTAGCTTTTGGGTCCTGTTTTTAAAAAGAAAAGGACCTCTCTGCAAAATACAGTTTTTTCCAGGGTTTTTTTGCAAATGCGCTTTGTCATCTTCGTTGGGACAGGAAGCACCTGCGTGGCCGCCGCGGGCGTTGCCGTTGGCACGTCCTGCTCCCTTTCTGCGCGGACGAGGACGCAGGGAGACGTCCCCATCTCTCCAACTCCTTCCTCTCGCTCGCGCACGTTCTCCCTCCTCCTCTCTCTGTCCTTCCCGCAGACGAAACCCTAGCCTCGCCGGACTTCCTCGCCGCCGGTGATTGGAGCTTCCCCGCGCCCCGTTGAGCTTCCCATCGCCGTCGCCATCCTCCACCGCCCCTCCTCGCAACCGGAATCGGGCCGAGATGGCCTAAATCGCCGCCGCCATCCATCATCTTCCCCACGGCCGGCGGAGTTTCCTCGCCGCGATTCGTCGCCGTCACCTCCTCTCCGGCCTCAATCTCGCCACCCTCGCGCTCCCGGTGAGCCACTCCCCCCCACAGCACCCTCCTAACCCCTCCCCGCGGCCGAAACCGTCGTTTCGCCGGAGCCCGATGCCTCCGCCGCCGTCGGGTGCTTGGCGGCTCGCCGCCGGTGGCCTAATCGGGGCGGCGCCACCCCCTGTAGACGCGCCTCGCCGAGGAGAATCCAATGAGTCCAGCCTCGCTTGCTGGGGCTCGCTGGTTCGCCGCCGGCGACCACGGTTGCCTCCGGCCGGCCACCTGCTGACATCAGCATGACGTCAGCGTGACCTCAGCCAGGGCCACCTGTCAGTTGTATTGTTTTAATTTAAATGGAAATTCAAATTGACACGTGGTCCCCACTTTCTATAATTACAGAAATTGAATTAAAATGAAATAATTAATATCTCAGTTTCTATAACTCAGAAAAACATGAAAAATATATGGTTTTGTTCAGAAAAATATTTCCAACCTAAATATGTCACTTTCATATATGTTTGACAAACTTTATTTTTGGGCATTATTTAAATGCAATTAAATCATCTAAAATAAAGAAAATAAGATTTTAATCAATAAAATCAGAAAATTACAAGTTATATACCAAAATGCTCAAAATGATAAATGCAATCCACTTATGATGTTTTTAAACCTATTTGAGCTATTAAAATTGCACTCACTTTTAGTATTGCCGAATTGCCCTCCGGGGTCTATTTCGGGACTGTTTTCCGATAAAATGCCTAACCATCATATGAACCGTAGCAAACCCTTGAACTTGTTTAGGTCTTTCATTCAAGTGCATTAACTTTGTCATGCATACATATTGTGCATTGCATCGATGCCATGTGTTGATTGTTTCTTTTCCGGTTTCTGCTTCTTATCGGTAGAACGCTGTCCGAAGAGAAGATCAACAACCCCATTTGGCGAATACTTGATCTTAATCGACAAGTCAAGCTCTTATCCAGAAGATCTATCTATTTGGTTTTATTTTAAGCAAGACAAGCATAACCTCTTATCTGCTCATATATGCTTTCGAACAACATTTGAATCTCGTACTTTGCATTCGATTCCTAACTATTTGATGCTAGTAGATATAGTTCACCTATATACTGCATTGCCTCAATATCCTGATCCACTGCTCCTAGCCACCATAGTTTTGCTCGTGCGCATCGCCAAAGCCTCATATATGCTTCGGTTAGTCATACATGTTTGTTACCTCTGCTCCATCCGGTTGATGAATCAGAGCTGCGCTAACCTAGTATGATATGATGACGTGGTGAGATGAGCTTTGTGTGGATAACTTGACTAAGGCTGGTATGGGAGGCCACTTGGGAAGTGGTTGTTCGTCCTATACTCGCCAACCCTAGGATTACGGTCTCGAGCGGAAGCCAAGACTGAGCGTGCAACCACACGCGGGGTCTAAGTAACCGCGCTCGACCAACTAACTTGTTTGGCCAGATCCATGAGTCACATAGTTTGAGATTTCCATTCGGCACCGCAAATAAAAACCTTTTAAACGGTTTTGAAAACAAAATGCTCCGCTAGGGCGTGACCGGGGCCAAGTGATGGACGTACACGGATCTTGACCCCGCCTCACAGAGACAGGTGCCGTCAGGAGGATGGCCAACTCCCTGTTGACGGGGTGGCCCTGTCTTGGGTTGACTCATGGATAGGGTCGGGTAAGGTAAAGGTCGTGGCCAACCACCCTCTGACGCGCTCCCTTGGGAAGAGCGTTACCGCATGGCGCTAAGAGTCGGTTGGTACGTGTGGGTAAAGTGTACATCCCTGCAGGGCAATCTTTTCGAAAAGCCGTGTCCACGGTTAAGGACGACTTGGTGAAGGCAAAGACCATAAATAACCTGAACGTGGCGTAATATATGTTGACAAAGCATGGAGGTAGTGTTTGAAGGATGCCTCCTCGGAGATGCCGAGAGGGGTGATCCTCGTAGCATGTGAGATGCTGGGAAATGATGTTGGTGGATTCAAAAGATGATGATTACAATAGTGAGCTTCTCATCTGTTTTGAAAACATTCTATAAGACGTGCTATTCTTCCTCGACTTGGAAAACAAACATTGCTTTACGCAAAACAGCCTTCATAAAACCCTTTATGAAACTAGTAGATATATAGGAGGTTAACTAAGTCTTGTTGAGTACCTCCAGTACTCAGGTTTGCTTAAATTTGGTTCTGGTGAAGGTCTCACATCGGTGGTGCTTCCGCGTGGACATCGACGAGTAGTTTTGGGGTTCCCAGGTAGCAACCTGGAATCTATGGGCTGGGACGTCGCTTTATGTTGCGGCCTCTTAGGCCTTTTGGTTCTTGTTTATTAGCAACATAATTTGCTTTCCGTTGTCTGATGTAATGTTGGGTCATGTGACCTCTGGTTGTAAAGCTATACTCTAGTAATACATGCTCAATACAGTTTCTATGTCTAGAGTGTTGCTTTGATCGGTTGTTGGTTTCGAGCCCGTTGTTATACAGTTTTGGCTATGCTTGCATAGTTGTCGCAGTCGAGGGGTTGTGGAGCCGATGATCCATGTCCGAGCCCGCCTGCCGAAGATATTCGGCCTGGGGCGAGGTAAACCCAGTAACCCTCGATTGTTATTGCACTTTCTGGACACATAGCAGCTCTGTATAACTTTGATCCCGTTCCTTCAGTTTCATCCGACTCGTGGACGCTTGGGTATACATATCTAGTTATGACTAGCATGGACACAAGGAGTAGTAGACCGGGGATCCGGACTACGTGCCGATGAATCCGGTCTGCCTGCCGTTGTTTGTTGCGGCCGGGGCTGGTAACCCTGAAGCCCTTGTGAGTCCATTGCTAGGAGCACATGGCAGTTTGTATATCTCTGGGTCCGGGGTCTGACAGGTCATGGTATCAGAGCAGGACTGCCTGTAGGAAACCCTTTGCTATTGGTCGATGTTGAGTCTAGTGTTTGTGAAAACTATTTTGAACTTGCAAATGAATTGTGAAAACCTTCTTAGGAACTCTTTTTACTCCTTATCTGGTGTCACTTCAACTCTGAGCCATCTTATCTCATTTGATTTGAAAAGGTGTTCCTCTCTTCTATTACCTTCAAAACTAGGATCAAAACCGTTGGGTGTTTTGTTTCCGGTACTTCGTGTCAGGTTGCTAACCTCTCAAGTTTTGACCAACTCAAGTCATCCGAGCTATCAATTCCATATCCGGGGTTGCATCTCTGTGTGATTCCCCGGTTGTTCGGTTATGTGATATGGCTTGTTTCCTTCACATAATGTCCTATATCTTGCCTCCGTTGAACTATCATGTATCATTCCATTGTTTTCTCCTTTCATGAATGTGTTATTCATGGTTCCTTTCTTTTTTTACTCAGGATGTCCAGTGGTACTCATAGACGTCGTGGACGTAATCTTCCTGAGGCAGAAGTTCCGCCTTCTCCCACAATGGCGCAGGTTCTGCAGAATATCGAGACCAACCGCCTGAGAAGTGAACATCTTCTTGAACGTGTGGCGCAGAATACTGAACGACGCGTTGAAGGTGTTACACTTGGGAGTTTTCTCAAAGCTCAGCCTCCTACCTTTGCTGACTCCAAGGAGCCTCTGGATGCTGATGACTGGCTCCGTACAATCGAGCGCAAGTTTGTTGCTCTCCATGTCCAAGATAATGACCGTGTGAACTTCGCCACCTACAAGCTAGAAGGTGATGCTGGTGCTTGGTGGGAAGGTTTCTTGGCATTGCAGGCGCCAGGACATGAGGTCGCCTGGGCAGAGTTCTGTATTGCGTTCCGTGATGCTTATATCCCAAAGGCAATCATGGACTTCAAAAGGAAGGAATTCCTCGATCTCACTCAGGGCAACATGAATGTTGAACCTTACGGGCGTGAATTCATCCGTTTGGCTCGCTATGCTCCTCGTGATATCAGAAATGATGAGGACAAGCAGGAACTGTTTCGGAAGGGTCTGAACCCAACCCTCCGTTATGAGTTGCTTCCTTTCAAATTCAAGAGTTTCCAGGAGTTGTACAATCAGGCTATTACCCTTGAATATGGCAGAAAGGAGATGGAGATTGCTGTAAAACGGGATGCTGATAATTCTTGTGCAACTTCCTCTGGCTCCAAGAAGCGTCGTGTGTTCATACCTTACAGTGCTATTCCTAGACCCCCGTTTGCACCAAGTTATGAGGGACACGTTCCTCATCCGCCTCCATCGGTTGCTAAACCACCTGATCTTATGTGTTTCAAGTGTGGTCAGCCGGGTCATCTTTCTCGAGAGTGTCTTCAGAAGAAAATTGGTCGTGGAGTTCCTCCGCCCAAGAAAAATGTGAAGAACACTGGTACAATACATGCTTGTTTAACACATGTTACACTTGAGAAGGCTCAAGATGATCCAAGCATTCTATGGAGTACAATTCGAGTAAATTCCATTCTGGCTACAGCGTTGTTTGACTCTGGAGCATCCCATACCTTCATGTGAGAGAAGTTCGCTGAAATGCATGGGATACCTTTCCAAAAGATGTCCAAGTCTTTGGTGGTCCCATCCCCAGGGCTTAATTGGTGAACCACGATGGTTACCCAGAGCTCATGATCGATATTGGGTATCGGTGGTTCCCTACCACCTTCTATGCCTTAAAGTCAACTGATATTGATGTCATTCTAGGCATGGATTGGCTCAAAAAGTTTGGAGCTGTAATTGACTGCGCAGACAAGTCCATCGTTTTGACAGATCCTTCTGGTGCTAGTGTGAAATGTTGGGCGTGTGCAGATCTAGCTCCATCAGCGTGTCATCAACTTTCACCCGAATCACAACTATACTCTATGCAAGCTGACTACCCTCCTGAAATTCATGAGTTGCCAGTAGTCAGCGAGTTTCCTGATGTGTTCCCTGAAGAGTTACCTGGCATGCCACCTGATCGAAGTGTGGAATTTGTCATCGAGCTGGTCCCTGGCACCGCTCCTATGTCCAAAAGACCTTATCGTATGGCCCCATAAGAGTTGGCTGAATTGAAGCGACAAATAGAGGAGTTAGAAGAAAAAGGTTTCATCCAACCTAGTACATCTTCTTGGGGTTGTCCGACCATCTTTGTTAAGAAGCGGGATACAAATGTTCCGCGTCTCGTTGTTGATTATCAGCCGCTGAATGCAGTGACCATCAAAAACAAGTATCCTCTTCCAAGAATCAACGACCTGTTTGATCAGTTAGCTGGTGAAACTGTCTTCTCTAAGATGGACCTACGGTCAGGATACCATCAGATAAAGATCAGAAAAGAGGACATTCCTAAAACGGCTTTCACTACTCGTTATGGTCTTTATGAGTACACCGTTATGTCCTTTGGTCTTACCAACGCTCCAGCTACATTTATGAGGCTTATGAACTCGGTATTCATGGAGTATCTCGACAAGTTCGTCGTGGTCTACATCGATGATATCTTGGTCTATTCCAAAACCGAAGATGAACATGCCGAACACTTGCGTTTGGTGTTATCCAAACTCCGCGAGCACAAGTTGTATGCCAAGTTCTCCAAATGCGAGTTCTGGTTGAGAGAGCTCGTCTATCTCGGACACGTGGTGTCTGCCGAAGGTGTTGCCGTGATTCCAGACAAGGTCCAAACCATTCTGGACTGGGAAGCACCTAAATCAGTCAAGGATGTTCGGAGTTTTCTCGGGATGGAAGGTTATTACCGTCGATTCATCGAGAACTTCTCCAAAATTGCTAAACCTATGACTGAACTTCTGAAGAAGGGCAAGAAGTTTGAGTGGCCAGAGAAGGCAGAAGAGAGTTTCCAAACTCTAAAAACTAAACTGACTACCGCTCCTATGCTTGCTCTTCCTGATACGATTAAGGACTTCGTTATTTTCTGTGATGCCTCGCAACAAGGACTCGGTTGTGTGTTAATGCAAGAGGGTCATGTGGTGGCCTATGGTTCTCATCAATTGAAACCACATGAGCACAACTACCCAACTCATGACCTCGAGCTAGCAGCCGTGGTCCATGCTCTCAAGCAGTGGCGTCATTACCTTCTTGGTAACCGTTGTGAGCTATACTCAGATCATCAAAGTCTGAAATATCTGTTCACCCAACCGGATTTGAATCTCAGACAGAGAAGATGATTGGAAGTAATTAAGGACTTTGATTTGGGTCTTAACTATCAACCCGGCAAAGCCAACGTCGTGGCGGATGCGCTAAGTCGGAAGTCCTACTGTAACAACTTGATGATACAACAAGCTCAACCTTCTCTTCATGAGGAGTTTTCCAAGCTCAACCTTGAAATTGTTCCCTCTGGGTACCTAGCTAACCTGGAAATAAAACCTTCTCTTGAGGATCAAATTAAAGAAGCCCAGAAGCATAATGTGGGCATTGCCAAGATCAAGAAGAACATTGCTAGCGGAGTTGCTAAGTGTTTCTCGGTGGATGATCAAGGCATCGTCTATTTCAACAACCGTCTGGTTGTGCCAAAGAAGCGAAGTCTGAGAAATCTAATACTCCAATAGGCTCATGATACACCTCTTTCCATCCATCCTGGTCGTACGAAGATGTATCAGGACCTACGTCCAAAGTTCTGGTGGACCCAGATGAAGCGAGAAATCGCTCACTATGTTGCTGAATGCGACGTCTGTCGTCGTGTGAAGTCTGAACATCAAAGACCAGCCGGTGTTCTTCAACCTCTACCGATTCCTGAATGGAAATGGGATGAAATTGGTATGGACTTCATTACTGGTCTTCCCAAAACCAAAAAGGGTCACAATGCTATTTGGGTAGTGGTTGATCGACTGTCCAAGGTTGCTCACTTCCTTCCTATTCGAGACGGTATCAACACCAGCCAGTTGGCAGAGCTGCACATATCTCGAATAGTCAGTCTTCACGGAGTTCCAAAAAGGATTATCTCAGATCGTGGGAGTATATTCATCTCTAGATTCTGGGGTTGTCTTCAAGAGTCTATGGGAACTCGTCTTTCTTTCAGCACTGCATACCATCCACAAACCGGTGGACAAACTGAAAGAGTGAACCAAATTCTTGAGGATATGCTTCGAGCTTGTGTTATCTCCTTCGGTAAGGATTGGGAAAGTTCCTTCCCTTTGCTGAGTTCACCTATAACAACATTATCAATCTAGTCTTGGCAAGGCTCCTTTCGAAGTTCTGTATGGCCGTAAATGCCGAACTCCGCTGAATTGGTCTGAAACCGGTGAAAGATCATTCTTCCGACCGGATACAATCAAGGAAGCAGAAGAAACTGTTCGCATCATTCGTGAACGTTTGAAAATAGCTCAATCTCGTCAGAAGAGTTATTATGATCGTCGTCATCAAGACGTTTGTTACGAAATCGGCGAGAAAGCTTATCTTCGAGTCACACCTTTGAAAGGTGGAAAACGTTTCGGAATCAAAGGCAAACTGGCTCCTCGTTACATTGGTCCATTCCCCATCATCGGGAAACGAGGTCAAGTTTCATATCAGCTACAGTTGCCTCCAGGATTTCCAGATGTTCATGATGTATTCCATGTCTCCCAACTCAAACGTTGCTTCAAAGATCCTGTCCGTGGTGTGGACCACGAGACTATCAGGCTCAAGGAAGATCTCTCTTACAAAGAGGTCCCTGCCCGTATTCTTGATGAGTCCGAACGAAGAACTCGCAGCCAAACTATCAAGTTCCTCAAAGTTCCATGGTCACATCATTCTAAGAACGAAGCAACCTGGGAACGAGAGGATCGTTTGCGATCTAAGTACCCCGACTTCTTTTCTAAAACCTAGGAATCTCGGGACGAGATTATTGTAAGGGGGGTAGACTTGTAACAGCCCTACTTTGTAATAAAGTTGTGTTGTGTGTTGTGTACATGGCATACATGCATGGAAAACATTGCTAAAAATTTGCATTTGAAAATAACTAGTGAAATGACAAAAATCACTTAAATAAGCAACCCACAAAGTTGTTCTAACAAGTTTTTCAAAATGAACAAACTAAGGTATGGTTTTGTTGGAAATTTGAAGAGCTTTTCAAAACTTATTTTTGTGTAATTTTTGCTGTTCAAAAAGGCCCTCAAAACTAGCTTTTGGGTCCTGTTTTTAAAAAGAAAAGGACCTCTCTGCAAAATACAGTTTTTCCAGGTTTTTTTTGCAAATGCGCTTTGTCTTCTTCGTTGGGACAGGAAGCACCTGCGTGGCCGCCGCGGGCGTCGCCGTTGCCACGTCCTGCTCCCTTTCTGCGCGGACGAGGACGCAGGGAGACGTCCCCATCTCTCCAACTCCTTCCTCTCGCTCGCGCACGTTCTCCCTCCTCCTCTCTCTGTCCCTCCCGCAGACGAAACCCTAGCCTCGCCGGACTTCCTCGCCGCCGGTGATTGGAGCTTCCCCGCGCCCCGTTGAGCTTCCCATCGCCGTCGCCACCCTCCACCGCCCCTCCTCGCAACCGGAATCGGGCCGGGATAGCCTAAATCGCCGCCGCCATCCATCATCTTCCCCACGGCCGGCGGAGCTTCCTCGCCGCGATTCGTCGCCGTCACCTCCTCTCCGGCCTCAATCTCGCCACCCCCGCACTCCCGGTGAGCCACTCCCCCCCACAGCACCCTCCTAACCCCTCCCCGCGGCCGGAACCGTCGTTTCGCTGGAGCCCGATGCCTCCGCCGCCGTCGGGTGCTTGGCGGCTCGCCGCCGGTGGCCTAATCGGGGCGGCGCCACCCCCTGTAGACGCGCCTCGCCGAGGAGATTCTAATGAGCCCAGCCTCGCTTGCTGGGGCTCGCTGGTTCGCCGCCGGCGACCACGGTTGCCTCCGGCGGGCCACCTGCTGACGTCAGCATGACGTCAGCGTGACCTCAGCCAGGGCCACCTGTCAGTTGTATTGTTTTAATTTAAATGGAAATTCAAATTGACACGTGGGCCCCACTTTTTATAATTACAGAAATTGAATTAAAATGAAATAATTAATATCTCAGTTTCTATAACTCAGAAAAACATGAAAAATATATGGTTTTGTTCAGAAAAATATTTCCAACTTAAATATGTCACTTTCATATATGTTTGACAAACTTTATTTTTGGGCATTTTTTAAATGCAATTAAATAATCTAAAATAAAGAAAATAAGATTTTATAAAATCAGAAAATTACAAGTTATATACCAAAATGCTCAAAATGATAAATGCAATCCACTTATGATGTTTTTAAACCTATTTGAGCTATTAAAATTGCACTCACTTTTAGTATTGCCAAATTGCCCTCCGGGGTCTATTTTGGGACTGTTTTCCGATAAAATGCCTAACCATCATATGAACCGTAGCAAACCCTTGAACTTGTTTAGGTCTTTCATTCAACTGCATTAACTTTGTCATGCATACATATTGCGCATTGCATCGATGCCATGTGTTGATTGTTTCTTTTCCGGTTTCTGCTTCTTATCGGTAGAACGCTGTCCGAACAGAAGATCAACAACCCTATTTGGCGAATACTTGATCTTAATCGACAAGTCAAGCTCTTATCCATAAGATCTATCTATTTGGTTTTCTTTTAAGCAAGACAAGCATAACCTCTTATCTGCTCATATATGCTTTCGAACAACATTTGAATCTCGTACTTTGCATTCGATTCCTAACTATTTGATGCTAGTAGATATAGTTCACCTATATACTGCATTGCCTCAATATCCTGATCCACTGCTCCTAGCCACCATAGTTTTGCTTGTGCGCATCGCCAAAGCCTCATATATGCTTCGCTTAGTCATACATGTTTGTTACCTCTGCTCCATCCGATTGATGAATCAGAGCTGCGCTAACCTAGTATGATATGATGACGTGGTGAGATGAGCTTTGTGTGGATAACTTGACTAAGGCTGGTATGGGAGGCCACTTGGGAAGTGGTTGTTCGTCCTATACTCTCCAACCCTAGGATTACGGTCTCGAGCGGAAGCCAAGACTGAGCGTGCAACCACACGCGGGGTCTAAGTAACCGCGCTCGACCAACTAACTTGTTTGGCCAGATCCATGAGTCACATAGTTTGAGATTTCCATTCGGCACCGCAAATAAAAACCTTTTAAACGGTTTTGAAAACAAAATGCTCCGCTAGGGCGTGACCGGGGCCAAGTGATGGACGTACACGGATCTTGACCCCGCCTCACAAAGACAGGTGCCGTCAGGAGAATGGCCAACTCCCTGTTGACGGGGTGGCCCTGTCTTGGGTTGACTCATGGATAGGGTCAGGTAAGGTAAAGGTCGTGGCCAACCACCCTCTGCCGCGCTCCCTTGGGAAGAGCGTTACCGCGTGGCGCTAAGAGTCGGTTGTACGTGTGGGTAAAGTGTACATCCCTGCAGGGCAATCTTTTCGAAAAGCCGTGTCCACGGTTAAGGACGACTTGGTGAAGGCAAAGACCATAGATAACCTGAACGTGGCGTAATATATGTTGACAAAGCATGGAGGTAGTGTTTGAAGGATGCCTCCTCGGAGATGCCGAGAGGGGTGATCCTCGTAGCATGTGAGATGCTGGGAAATGATGTTGGTGGATTCAAAAGATGATGATTACAATAGTGAGCTTCTCATCTGTTTTGAAAACATTCTATAAGACGTGCTATTCTTCCTTGACTTAGAAAACAAACATTGCTTTACGCAAAACAGCCTTCATAAAACCCTTTATGAAACTAGCAGATATATAATAGGTTAACTAAGTCTTGTTGAGTACCTCCAGTACTCAAGTTTGCTTAAATTTGGTTCAGGTGAAGGTCTCACATCGGTGGTGCTTCCGCGTGGACATCGACGAGTAGTTTTGGGGTTCCCAGGTAGCAGCCTGGAATCTATGGGCTGGGACGTCGCTTTATGTTGCGGCCTCTTAGGCCTTTTGGTTCTTGTTGATTAGCAACATAATTTGCTTTCCGTTGTCTGATGTAATGTTGGGTCATGTGACCTCTGGTTGTAAAGCTATACTCTAGTAATACATGCTCAATACAGTTTCTATGTCTAGAGTGTTGCTTTGATCGGTTGTTGGTTTCGAGCCCGTTGTTATACCGATTTTGGCTATGCCTTCATAGTTGTCGCAGTCGAGGGGTTGTGGAGCCGATGATCCATGTCCGAGCCTGCCTGCCGAAGATATTCGGCCTGGGGCGAGGTAACCCCAGTAACCCTCGATTGTTGTTGCACTTTCTGGACACATAGCAGCTCTGTATAACTTTGGTCCCGTTCCTTCAGTTTCATCCGACTCGTGGACGCTTGGGCATACATATCTGGTTATGACTAGCATGGACACAAGGAGTAGTAGACCGGGGATCCGGACTACATGCCGATGAATCCGGTCTGCCTGCCGTTGTTTGTTGCGGCCGGGGCTGGTAACCCTGAAGCCCTTGTGAGTCCATTTCTAGGAGCACATGGCAGTTTGTATATCTGTGGGTCCGGGGTCTGACACTTAAGTTATCAACCATTCACACAATACCTTTATAAATTATCTCATAATTGTTAAGTGCATCTTCACAAGTAAATAACAAAGTTTCAATAGAACACAAGTGATACAAAGAAGTGTTAACTCAAAACCCACAAGTGGGAAATGATATAAAAATTGGATTAACATATTTATCGAATATGTACATATCTCATCAACCATAAAAGAAGTACCTAAAAGAAGAATCAAATCTTCTTCAACTACTGTTAAACCTTGACCATTACACATGACCTTTCCAAATCTCTATGTCTACATTATGCCTGACAAAGATTATAGGGGGAGAATATAAAGTAAAATCATGACACCTGAGAAAACAACTACCAACTCTGACTTAAATCATTAAACCTCAATAACTTTCATATGCTCATTGTCTTATTCATCTTATACCAGTGAGCATATGAACTATGAACACATTAAGGAACCATTTGATCAACTTCCTATATTAAGTCAGTAGTCCATAAGCATTCCACATCTCTATTCAAATTATCATTTAGAACTAAAGGATCTCTGGATATACGTAATAAACAACAACAATTTATAACATCTATGAGAGGAAGTAAACTGGAAACTAAGTAAACCAATCATGTAGGATATAATAACACATCTTATGGGAAATAAAATAAGAAGTTTATGGAAGGATAATAAAAGCATGAACTAACTCTTAATCTAGATCTTGTTATGTTGCCTAGACTATTCTATCTTATTTCCAATCTTCCCAAAGTTATTCTGCAAGAGAAGCACCCACAAGAGAAGAGGAACTACCACATGAAGATCTTCAAGAAGATTATTTAGAGTGTTCTAGAAGTGTTACTCCAATCTATTATGAGAGTACTTGGAAAACTCTTATATATTGATATGATATTATTAACTCTCTTGAAATAGGGTGATACTCCAATGTTAGTGCTATATAGAAGTAGTTTGGTAACAAGCCTGTACACCTTGTTAACAGATCACTTTTGTATACTCAAACAATTGATTGTCATACACAAACAAGCAGAAGGTTGAATAACCTAGTACATCTCAGTCTCTTGTATATGAAAAGTAATTTGGGGACAAGCCTTGCAAACTTGTCAACAGATTCTTCTTATATGCATAAGGCTAACTGATGTCATAAACTACACCTACACTCCTTTTATCATCAACCAATAGAAAGAATAACACCAAGGAAACAAGAAACCATAATATAATCATCTAAGTAAAATCTTTGCTTGGAATAACTGTTTGTTCTCACCACAAGGGTGAGATATTTGAAGATTGAATCCAAGAGATGATATTACTTGCAATTGACACAAGGTGAAAACAAAAGGCTAGTGGCAACTAGAGAGAAGAACATCAAGCAACAGAAGAGCACAGGAAGCAACACTGCCTCAGTAAGGGAGCATAAGAATTTATCTAGTAAATCATTAGGATATAATAGAGAATCAATAAACTCTGTCAAGCTCATCAGAGATGAGGAACTCATAATAATATTTTGAATGGAAACAACTATCAAGTATGGGATAATAACAAGCCATTACATCCACATGTCTTGATATGTGGAGGTAGATGAAAACAAGCTTAAAACCTTGTTTTCAAATCCTTTTCACATGTAAGACTAAGAGATGATAACAAAAACTCATCTACATATAACCATGTAAATGATTACATGTTTTAAAACAACATTAGATATTATCCACAACTGGAACCTATGTGGAAAACAAGTAAATAAGATTCCACAACCACACATGTTTTCCATTTTATCAAGTACTGAAAACAGCAAACATAGAATACACATACCTTAGTAAAATGTCAACCAAACTTGCTAGGAGTTTCAGTTAGGAAATAACAAAGCCTCATAAGAGAAAACAAGTTCATTACCTAATAAAAAGAACTTGGTATGTAATGCAATACAAATTCTCTATTAAGTGATTTTCATAACAGTGCATAGAACACTACCAAGTAGTTTTACTAAATGATTTTCCAACAGACTAATAACTAAAATTATTCACCATTATTGAAATAACATGATTGACATGTCATAGTCATATGATACTATGGAGGATAGGAGATTAAAACTCACCTGAAATTTAAATAGAGAGAAAATAGCAAAAACCACTTAATCTAGCACCCTAAATAAAAAAATACAAATATTCTTCAAATTCACCAAAACAAAACATGGTGAGATGTGAAATTTGATAAGGAATTCAAGTATGATTTTTAATAATTTTTATGTTCACAAATAGGCCCTGAAAACAAAGGTTTTCTTCTCAGTTTTAAGCCCAGGAGGACCTTTCTGCAAATTCCAAAAGTTTGCAGGGGGTTACGCGAAAAACCTTCTTTTGTCTTCCTCCAGGACGGCAGAGACGCGGCCGAGCCACCGCCGCCGTCTGCCACCTCACGTGCTGCCGCTCTTCCGCGCAGATAAGAAGCAGGATGGAGCCTCCTACTTGCCATGTGCCTCTCCTCACCTCAGTTTACCCCGCCTGCTCTCTCTCTGAACCCGAAAGAAAACCCTAACCCTAACCTCTCGGGCCGCCAGCCTTTGCCGTCGTTTCCGGCCATCCCTTCATGAATTGGGACCACGGGGAGGTGCGCCTGGTCTTAACCAAGGAAAAAAATAGCGTGCTATGAGAAATAGCGACAGCCTCCTCCAGATGCTATGCACGCTATAGCGTGATAATAGCGTGCTATATCAAAATAGAGTTTTGAAAAACCTATCGAATATATCTAAAAATATTGAAGGATCTGGACAATAATAAATGATATAGTCCAAAAATCTCAGAACAATACATGTATAACCACATAAAAATTGTTCTCTAGTTGGTTAGTTCCTAACATCAACATCCCATGGGGTATTAACACAGTATAAATTACTTATTTAGAATTATAAACCTAGCGATGTCATCTTCACGATTGTTTTTTGTCGCCACGAAAAACATGACGCAAATTATTTTTCTTACTAGGGTGGAAAACTATGCCATTTTTCTCGATAAGTTAGAAAAATAATAACGCGCTATAACGTTACGCCGTTTTAGCGTGATAAAGCATGCTCTTTTCTGAATAGCACAATAGCAAGCAAAAGTGTTAAAATTTAGCGTGGACCCTCCAGATATGCTATATCATGCTATTAGCGCCGAAATAGAGCGCTAATTTTTTCCATGGTCTTAACCTTCCACCTCGAGCAAGACCAGGGACAGAGATGAACGAGATCAATGGAATCGAGCCGATTCCTTCACCACGACCACCGCCGGGAAATTGCTCATCGCCGACGAATTAGACCTCACCGCTCATCACCGACACCTCCACGAGCTCCAGGGTGAAAAGGGGAACCTCTGGGTATTTTTAATTTTGCATTTGAGGGTCGGATGCATCCTTCCGCCGTCGACTGAATTCCTCCGCCGCGCCGGTGGTCGCCGGGACCATTCCGGTGACCATTTGGTCGCACCCCTGCCACCCCTGAACCCGTCACGGCCTCATCTACCTAGTGGAGGAGTTCAATCGAGCCAATTTGAGGTGAATTCGTGGATTGCAATCCAACTGTGAGGATTCCGTCAACTGATGATGCAGGGATGACGTCAGCCCGACGTCAGTTCATTTTTTCTTTTCTTTTTCTTTATTTTTAACTGAAAAACAAAACAGACAGGTTGGACCCATCTGTCAGTTTAAAAAATGGCAGAAAAAGCTTAAATCCTATTTAATCAATATCCTTGAATTCACTTATCAGAAAAATACAAATAAAATTTATAAATGCTTAGGAAAATATAATCTAAATGTTTATAAACTTTTCAAAAATGTTTGATAAAATTTAAAAATAAAATATTTTTAAATAAATTAAATCATTTAAAAATTGAGAAAAATAATAAATAATTCATAAAATTAGAAAAATACAAGTTATATACCAAAATGCTCCAAATGACAAATACAATGCATCTATGATGTTTTCAAACTCATTTGACCAAGTTTTCATGTGTGCAATATTTTGCCTAATTATTTAATTCATTTAAAATTAATAATTTAATATCTTATTCAAATATTTTCAGAATACTTCAAATGAGATACCAAATTAAAGAAGAAAACATTTTCAAATCAAACATGTCAAACACAAAACATTTTGTTTAACTTATAAACCTGTTTCTAAGGGTATAATGGAACTCTATAATATTCCATTATAACCAGCAATAACTACCTTAATATCATTTTACTTAGTAATAAAACCCACATGTTTTCACACCTACTAAACCTATCATCACAAGTAATTAGCAAGTATTGTGATGATAGTGTTCACTGCACTATTTCATCATTTTCAACTAAACTCGTTGTCATTAGCTCTACACTTTTGGAACATAAAATCAATCATGTTTGTTACCTTTTCAATAGTTGTTTTCCATGTGCTATTGTCTTGTTACCTCACCAAGTAATCAACACTTCTACTTAAACATAATAAAAATTGTTTTCCAAGTAAAAGTGAAACACACATAAATCTAAAGTAATAACCACATTACCACAAGTAATAAAACAACTCACCTAAAATTTGTGTGATTGAGATATCGTTTCGAACGTGGCTTACATTTGTAAGATGGGGTATTTTCCAGGGTATTTCACGATGCATCTCATTACTATGCATGTACCATCCTTGCCAGTGTTTTCTGTAGTCCTTACCGGGACTACTTTGCTATCTTTCAGATGTCGGGATTTTCTACGTGACCCTCGAACCCCGAAGACATGGATTATTATTGTTATTTCAATCTCAGGCAAGTTCATCACTTGCTCATATCCTTTGCAGTATCTCATAACAAACTATTTGCAAAAACCCTATCGTATTATCACCTACTCTCAAAAGAATGCATGATTCTATTTTTATAATAATATGACTAATTGAATGACTACCCGAGTGGTAGTGTTCTGTTTGGTGGGCGGATGGGACCATGGTAAGATGAATAGGTCAAAGGAAGGTTCCATCTGCATGGGAAAGTATTACCTAGGATTAATCACAACTGCCGTCAGGATTCTTGCGCCGTAAATTCGCGTTAACCATGGGTCTTCTATGGGGGGAGTAAGTCAGCTGTGATCTTTTCTCGTTCGCATGTCAGCCGGCGGCCAGAGACGTACGATGTAGATCTTGCGAGACTACATGCACATGGGTGGGAGCCCTTACGTCCCACGGACTCTGGGGTCTATGAGTGTCTGCCAGGGGCGCGTAGATCTCCATCGTGAGGGGTGGAATCAGGAGTTCAACCTGCTGGCGGAAATGGGTGGGCATACGTTGTGCGGAGAAGCACGGTTTGGCTTGGACCAACAACCGGGCCCCACACCTGAGTGGGAGTGGACAGGAATGTACACCTAGTTGTGCAACATGGTCTTGGTCGTCCATGGGTAAAGTAACGCACCTCTGCATAGTGTAAAAGGATGTGGCATGTTACCCCTGTTCCGGGAAGGAGATGCGAACGCCGCAGGAAAGGCAACTCCATGAAAGTTCTAATCCTGTGAAGATCTGGCGGGCATAGTTTTCAGAATTAAAAGCAACCTCTTGAAGAAAGATTTACAAAAACCTTGCATTAGCTTATGACTCTTTTGAGTCTAAAGTTGTAGTTAGTGCATCAAACTACCCACTATATATCATGAACTTGCTAAGTAACGCTCGTTACTCATTCGTTCCCGTTTGACCCCCTGCTTAGAGTTGAAGCCCTACGGAAGCCGTCATCTGAAGCCATCGCTACCTCATGAAGCTAGGTGGAGTGATCTACTACTTAGTCGGTAAAGCATCATCATCAACAACGCTGGTGGAGGAGAAGCTATCAAGGTGTAGATGGAGACCATAATTGGACTTAGCAGTTACAAGCCATAGTTTAGGGCTGACATCAGCCGTAGTGGATTAGTTCTGAGCTAGAGTTCTTCTCCAGCTTGGAGCTTCGCATTGCTTCTTCTGATGTTTCTTTTGCAGAAGATCTTCTTGATTCATCAATGAGATTCTCAAGATTTTGTAATGAAGTTTGTATCCTACAGCTTTACCTGGACCCGTTGTGTTTCTGTTGTACCACTCTGAGAGATGTAATATTCACGGATAAGTCCTTCTGTGAGTATTATGTCACCGACTTGCGCACTACACATGCAGTGGTGTGCTGGGTCACCACAGCCCTCCTCTACAATAGAAGAACAAGCCAAGGAGCCAAGTGACGCACCTAACCAAGAACATGTTGAAGACCCTCCTCTCATTGACCAAGCTACTATGCAAGATGCAACCACTCTTATCATTCAAGCTAGTAAAGGTCAAGGCCAAGATCAACCTTCCTCATCCTCTTCTCCTCAAGTTGAAGCAAGTGTTGTTGTTGATGATGATGATGATCAAGGCAAACAATTTGGTCAAGACGGGGACCCAAATGATCAAGATGATCAAGTGATTCCTCCTCGCAATAATGAGGAGATCGAAGCCTGTCATGCTAAAAGTATTAGAAGAGCTTTGAAGCGTATTGATGCATGTAACATCCCAAGTATGAAAAATAGCCATTAGAATGTTTGCTCTCTGTTATTTTATGTTTTGCATCATGACATCATGTTCATTGCATTTGTTTTGCTTGTTTTCCATTTTTTTTCCTCTGTTTTCATTTGTTTTCCAACTGTTTTCCTTTGTTTTCCTTTGTTTTGTATTTGAATTTCAAACCAAAATTCAAACCTTTTGTTTCATACTTGTGATGTTACAATTTCCAAAATGATATTTCAAATCAAAACAATCAATTGTTTCCATTAAAGTTGTGATTCCAAAAACTGTTGTTTTGTTTCTATCAAAATTCATTTAATACCAAACCCTTTGCAAATTCAATTAATTTCCAAAACAACAACCCTTTTGAAAATTATGAAAATTGCAAAACAAATCAATCATTTGTTTCCACTTAAACCATAAGGTTCAACCCATTAAAATTATGGCTTTGAATAATTCAATTAATCCAAACTTAGTTCAAATGTTATTTCAAATTCAATTGCAAACAGTACCCACTTTTGAAATTATGAAAATTACACACAATTATAATCATATGCTTCCAATTAAAATTATTTGATCACCCTATTTTGAAATCTTGTTTTCAATAATCCATTAGTCACAAAATTCATTCAATTTCACTCCAAGTTCAAACAGCACCATAATTCAATTATTTTTGAAATTCCAAACTTGCATTTGGTTACTTTTCCATTAAGGAGTTGTCACAAATTTTTCTAGAATTTTTACTAACCCAAAACTCACCTTTTTCTTCCTATTTCTAATCAGCAAAAAAAAAAAAGAGAAACAAAGAAAAATAAATAAAAAACTAATAGAGCAACAAGGGGAGCAGCAGGCCCAGCCCGATTTCCCCCCAGGCCCGTACCCCTCGACCCCACCTTCTTCTTCCTTGGTACGGACTCCATCCAGAGGGCACACGTCGACAGAGCAGATACAGGGAACGGCTGAGCTCTCCCCCTCCCTCCTATAACTCCAGGACCTCGAACCCTAACCCTACCCTCCATCTTGCTTCTCCCTCTTCCCCGCCTCCACTCTCTCTTTTCTCCCTCCCTTTCTTCTCTGTACCTCCCCTCTCTGAATCTCTATACCACCACCGAAACACACCTCCCCTCCGGCGATCGCCGCCCTTCCGGGGCACCACCATCGTGTTTGGGGCCGGGAATGGAAACTCCTCGGCCCCCTCTTCCTCTCCACCCCCACGGCGAGGGCCGAGGAGCCCCGGA
This sequence comes from Alopecurus myosuroides, assembly GCA_028641055.1. Lineage (NCBI taxonomy): Eukaryota > Viridiplantae > Streptophyta > Magnoliopsida > Poales > Poaceae > Alopecurus > Alopecurus myosuroides. Next base: position 126,688,566 of record CM054061.1, on the reverse strand, counting down.
GCGCCGCCGCCATCGCCTTCTTCCCGCCGGCTGCTCCCTGCTGCTGCGACCTGCTCCGCCCCGATCGCCTCCTCCCTCCTGTCCGCTCGAGGTCCCTAGGTGCGCTTCCCCCTCCCTCTCGTTGTCCCCTCTCCCTTCCCTCTCGGTCACCACCGCCCCCCCACAGCGCGCACGGCATCGGCCACCACGGCGAGCACCGTGCCGTTCGCTGCCTCCGTCATGTTCAGTTAGCGAACCTGCAAGTTTCGGTTACGCAAGGTTCAGTTAAGCTCGCTGCTGCATCTTATCCTCACCGCTGCCCCCTTCCTATCACGAACCGCACACCACCGCAGTGGTAGCACCCCTCTGTGCGCAAGCAGGAGGGCAGGGGTTCAAGTCCCCCCTCCCTCAATTAAACCAAAACTTTTTATTCCATTTGTTTTGGTACAACAACTCCCCAGAATCACCAATAGGTCCCTGTTGATTAATTCTAGACCCCTGTAATTTATTTTCCAAGTCCCTAGTTAATAAAAAATGGCAGAATTACACCAAATCTTGTAAAATGCATAACTAATTCATCTTAACTCCAAATTCAACTTTTTAAATATGTTTTATGTCCCAAATTGAACTGTCTACCCAAATATAAAATTTGTTTACTGTCTTGAATATTTTAAATTGGTGCAATATTTGAAAACTTGTTAAATTCACTTAAACTTGCAAAATTCATAACTTGGGCATAAAAACTCCAAATCAAACAAACTAAATATGTTTTCCATCCCATTTTTCATGTACTTTCTAAATATAAATTTTGTTTGCTGTTTTGAATAACTTAAATTGCTGAAAACAACTGTTTCTTAATTATTGCATTTAAAATTGCCAAAATAATAACTTGCTCATTTTAAATCCAATTTCAACAAATAAAATATGTTTTCCATGCAAAATTAAACCACCTTTCCAAATATAAATTTTGTTTCATGTTTTGAATAATTAAAATTGGTTAAATAATTTAAACCTTGTTTAATTCATTTAAAATTGTTAATTTCCTAACTTGCTCAAATTAACTTCTTTTTGAACTTATAAAATATGTTTTCAAACCAGAAAAGTATAAACTTTTCAAATATGAATCTCACTTAATGTTTTGAACAAATAAAAATTCAAATAAGTTCATGTTTGAATTAAATTCATTTAATTCTTGCTTAAACTTGTTTAATTCATAAATAATTTATTTGAAATCCTTTTTCAACAAGTGAAACATGTATTCCACCTAAAATTTTGTGCTCTTTTAAAATATGAACTTTGTTAACTATTTTGAACAATTTAACTTGATGAAAACAACAAATGTTTGTGTGACACCTTTAAGTAACCAAAATTTCTTAACTTGATAAACAAATTTCCAAACTGGGTAAACCTTATTTCCATTTGGTTCTATTGTTGTTATTTTGCTGTTTTCCTCATCCATGCATCATGCTAATCCACTTTCACCTATTGGTTAGTTGTAAAACAATTATATCAACCATAATTCATGGGCTTTCCATATGCAATCCCAAATTGCATAGGGGTCCATTTAATCATGTTGTTACCATGTCAACTAGTTTATTTTGATGCATCAATTAAATGGTCATGCATCATCCCATGTTTGTGCACTATGCCATGTTATTGATTGTTTGTCTCCTTGCGTTGTTTGTTTGCTTCTTCTCGGATATACGACGACGTTGAGACCGACGATACTTACGACACCCCTTCTAAGGAGTTAGCTCAGTACCAGGCTACTGGGTTTGCAGGCAAGTTATCACTCACATGAACCACTGTGTTCCTTTCAACATTGGTTACCGATACTTTCCGTTGTCTATTTATGCTAGCCATATGTATCGTTGCTTCTGTTACGAACCTATCACATGAATCCCTTAACCCTGATATTGCCTCACCTCCACTCCTACAACCCCATTGTTTGAGCCAGAGTCTTACTAGCATGCTTAGGTTGTTTTGCTCGAGTCTGTTACCCGTTAATTTCTGTTACTATATTTCTATTATGTTCTGGGGCTCGATGTTAATCAATCAACCTGTTAATAATAATATGCTGATAAGGCACCGGCAGGAGGCCCTGTGTGGTTTTGAGGCCTGCTAGTGTCGACCCTAATAGGAAAAGGGTCTTGTCTACTTATCCATGATGAGCGCACTATCCGCATGTGGGAAGCGTGTATGGGCGCCCCCCTCAATTTGATTCGATTCGCCTCTCGTCCAAATCGCCTCATTTAGTTCGTGTTTTCCATTTGCCGCATGCATGTTTTTGCGAGCCCAGCGCAGGGTGGAACTTTTGTAGTCGGCATATAGGGGGACACGTTCTTAGAGTGCTATGAGGGTCCCCTTTCTTCGGGGCTCGATTAGCCGTGCGCCCAAGGTGCTTTGGGCTTGATGCGAAGAAGAGTTGAGTTGTGTTGAGTGCCCCGCTTGGTGGGAGGCATTCCATCTGGCGGGTTATTCATACGTGTACGACCAAATTGGTGCATCCCTGCAGGGTTAAATCTTCTCGAGAAGCCGTGTTTTCCGCGGTTATGGACTACTTGGTGAAAGTACTGGCTAACAAGTACTCAGGACAACTTAAACCTAATGATTAACAATCTGACTAGTAATAGGCTCAATGACACATAATCTGAACCCTCACTAATCCAACTGTGTGAGTTATCCTCGGATTGCTTCTTTGGATAAGGGGCGAGATCCAGGATGGGTTTGTTTGGAGTTAGTTATAGTTGGTTCCGATACGCTATCTTATCTCCTTTCTGTTAGCCGGAAGTTGTAGTATGTTCTGTAGTTGGTAAGTGCAGCCAGTTGCAGCATCTTTATAACCCCTTCCTTCCGTTGAACCCAAAGCATCTGTGCTTGGTGTTGACGGGCTACACTTTGGTGAACTGTGAGTCTTGCTTGCCAGTATGTTTATGTACTGACCCCTTTGGGGCTGTGGTTTCCGCAGACTACATTTCCGAGGATCCCCATGGTGGCTACTACATGGAGTATGACGAGACTGCTGACGAGTAGATAGCAGACCCGGGCAGGATCCGAGACTTCGTGGATGGGCTCCGTCTGTTCGTTTCCGGCCTCTTAGGCCTATTTGGATCTTGTCTGTACTCAGACATGTTGATTGCTTCCGCTGTGATGTAATGATGATATGTTGGGACATGTGTCCTCTGGATGATTGTATTTGCTATCTCTGCTCTAGTGAGAGCTATTTGCAGCTTATTTCAATCTTTTGTGTCGTAGAGATCTGTTGTGATATCACTTGTTCCAATGCCGTTGACGTACCATGTGTGTATGTTTTGAAGTACGTCAATGGAAGTATCCTGATTTCTATGGGATGGTTTACGTAGACGATGAACAGTAGAGTTTGGTTGTCACACATACGTGTGTTGGCCTACTCGTAAGAGATGCGGGTGCAGGTAGCCCCGTAATCCAATCATCTGCTGTTCAACGGAACTGCGAGTATCCCCTAGAAGTCCGGGTGCGACAATGCATCCGACAACAAGGTGTCGGAATATATTTGAGATAAAAGATACAAAAGAAGGCAATTGGAAAACTCTAGTGAGCATCAAGCTCACATATCCATGGTGGAACCAAACAAAGTGTTTTAAGTCTCTTGAGGACTCCGATTGGGTAGAAGCTATGCATGATGAGCTCAATAACTTTGAGCGCGATAAAGTTTGGAAGCTAGTTGATAAGCCCAAGGATTGCCACAATGTTGTTCGCACTAAGTGGATATTCAAGAACAAGCAAGATGAGCATCGTATTGTCATAAGGAATAATGCAATATTGGTGGCTCAAGGCTACACTCAAGTGGAATACATTGACTTTGATGAAACCTACGCTCCCGTGGCTCTCCTTGAGTCCATCTGTATCCTTCTTGCATATGTATCTTCACATAATTTCAAATTGCAACAAATGTTGTCAAAAGTGATTTTCTAAATGGTCCACTAAAAGAGGAGGTATATGTTAAGCAACCTACGGGGTTCGAGAACCCCAACTTCCCTAACCATGTCTAAAATCTCGATAAGGCGCTCTATGGACCTAAACAAGCACCACATGTGTGGTATGAGCACCTTAGAGAGTTCTTGGAAAACCGTGGGTTTGAAGTTGGGAAGATCGACCCCACCCTTTTCACAAAGAGGGTAAAGGGAGAGCTTTTCATATGCCAACTCTATGTAGACGATTTTATCTTTGGCTCAACCAACCAAGATTTTAATAATGAGTTCTCAAAGCTTATGACTGATAGGTTTGAGATGTTGATGACTCCCAAGTGCAGGAGATCAATTGTAGTAACTTTCGATAAGTATTTGAGTTTCGAACCCACGAGGAGCTGAAGGTAAGCTATCTATTCTCTAAAGCCCTATAACCCTCTTATATGGTTGTTTATGCAAAGCAATAAGTTTGACTAAAAGGAACTAACTAATTAAAAGGAAGTGACGTGGAGTGTGGTTTGTCTAGTAACTAGTGAAGCAAGTTTAAAATGCAAGTAATCCTAGAACAAGTTTCTAAAGCAAGTTTCTAAGCAAGTTTCACAAGTAGCAAGCAGAAAATATCTCAAGTATCTCAAAGGAGCAAGTGTTCTAGCAATAGGTGTTTCGCTTGTGTGGTTGTCACAATTAGTGAAGCACATGTTTTAGTCTTAGTTGTTTCTTCTAGGAAGGAGCCATGAATAGGTATAGTCAAGTAAATGATCTACAACCCCTTATGATGGATCATGTGGCCAAGTAAATGACTGCACAAGATTGATTAAGACATAAAGTCCCACCATAGCCTTACGTTCTAAGGTCCCCTATATATATCCCCCAATAACTTAACTTTGTGGCTCGGTCTCAGGTTACTGTCACTCCCAAGTCACCACCACTCCATTATGCTACCGGTGATCACCTTACATGCATTCCCCAACATATGCGTGCACTCATATATTGTACATAAAGACAATCATAGAAGATACCAAACTTGTATGCAACCAATCAACGAACTATTTCACCATTGCCAAGAACAATTCACTACTCAAACATAGACGGGGAGACACAATACATCAAGGGAATATAGTATTGCATCATACATCGTGTTTGCCAAGAGATTACAGTGGAGAGATGGAGCTGATATTGCTGTAGATGTTGATGATGAACACGCCAGAGGGGGGTGGAGCCCTCCGGGGGTGATCCCGGCGGCGTTTCCCCCCTCCGATCTTCTCCGACGGCAGCCTTCTGTCTCTCTGTTTTGTGGTTTCGTCTCTCGGCGCCGCCTCCTCCTCGAAAAGGCCAGGGGACCCTTTATATAGTCGTTTTTAGGTCATGAGACACTCGGGAGAAGAAAGATCGATGGCATCGGAGCCACGGGGGCAAAAAGGGGGCCTCTCACGCGGCCAAGGAATCTGGCCGCGTGGAAGGTCCTCTTTTCCACCTGGTTGGCCTTTTGGCCCTCTACTTTGGCCCATGGTCTTCGTCTCGAAAATTCTGAACCGTGCTCTTTGGCCTTGCCCTTTTTGGAGTCTCGAAGCTCCCGGAAAGTCTGAAACACTAAAAAGTACGTTTTCTGGAAAAACATGGTTAGAACCAAAAGAAGGGGGATTGTTCAGAAAACCCCCCAAATCATTATAAAACATGAATATAAGTTGCTAATATGTAGGAAAAACAAGTAATAACATGCAAAGTTCATGTATGCATTTTACATGCATCAGATGTCCATGATGGGAGAGCTTAAATTCTTCCTTGGCTTTGAGATCAAGCAATTCGCTCGTGGGAATTTCATTTCTCAAGCCAAGTAAACCCAAGACATGCTCAAGAGGTTTAATTTCCAAGGTGCAAAAGAGAAGCCATCTCCTATGCAAGTCAAATGCCACCTCAAGAGCATTCTGGATGGTAAAGATGTGGACCAAAAGTTGTATCGTTCTATGATTGGTTCTTTGCTTTACCTTTGAGCATATAGGACCGATATCGTTTTGAGTGTAGGTGTGTGTGCAAGGTATCAAGCGGCTCCTAAGGAAAGCCACTTGGTGGCGGTCCATTGGATCTTTTGGTATTTGGTTGATACCTCAAGGTTTGGTTTGTGATACCCAAAGGGGGCACAATTTTCTCTCAAGTGCTACACGGACTCGGATTGGGCCGGTGATCAAGATGATAGGAAGTCTACTTCCGGGGCTTGCCAATTTCTTGGTAGGTCCTTGGTGAGTTGGTCTTCCAAGAAGCAAAATTGTATATCTCTCTCCACCGCCGAAGCTGAGTATATGGCGGCCGCTAGTGCTTGCACCCAATTTCTACGGATGAGGCAAACCCTCAAAGAGTATGATGTTCACTTGGATAAGGTGCCTCTCAAGTAGGAAAACAGTATGAAAGCAGTAGCAGCAGTATGAAAGCAGTGTGAAAGCAGTGTGTGTATTATCAGTATGAGAAAATGGACCGGGGTCCACAGTTCACTAGTGGTGTCTCTCCGTGAAATATAAATAACATGTGTGGCGAACAAACTACAGCTGGGCAATTGACAGAAATGAAGGCTGCACCGTAGTGCATACGCAGGACATAAATATTACCATGTGATTCATGCGAGCATTATAACAAAATACATAGACCGTCATCCAACTGCATCTATGTCTAATTATCCACCCTCCGAATATCATCCGAACAAACGTTGGGTATTAAGTTGCAAGCAACATATTATCGCAGTAAGAAAAGTGTGTAATGTAAACAATGTAAACTAGGTAAACACCATTGTTTTCTCCCTAATGGCAACAACACATCCTCCATCTGTCATGTTTCTGTCACTCGAGCACAGATGCAAAGGAGGCATGAACCCACTATCGAGCATAAATACTCCCTCTGGAGTTACTAACATCTACTTGGCCAGAGCATCTACTAATAAGAGAGAGCATGCAAGATCATAAATAATATATGCATGAAGATAACATGATAGATTGATAATCAGAAGACATAGCATTCAACATTAATCAGATCCTAGCAAACACAACATGTAGCATTACATAAAGATGATCTCGATCATGTAGGGCAGCTCACGAGATCTAAACATGAGGAACAAAGTGGAGAGAACAACCATATAACTACTGCTATGGACCCGTAGTCCAGGGATGAACTACTCACACATCACTTCGGAGGAGGGCATGGTGGTGTAGACCTCTCCGGTGATGAATTGCCCTCCCGGCAGGGTGCCGGGAGAGCTCTAGAACCCTCCCGATCTCGGGATGACGATGACGGAGGCCTTAGGTGTTTCTTGGGACAAAGTGGTATCTCTTTAGGGTTGATATGTCGGGGGTATAAATAGGCAAAAGGGAAAAGGCGGTGGAGGTCTAGGGGCCCCACACCTCACCATGGCGCAGCCAGGGGTCGCGCCCCCCTCCGGGTCTCTTCGGGAATTCTAGGGCCTCTGGACTTAGAATTTTCCAATTCCGAAATATTTCCAGAACAACTTTTTTGAAACTAAAAACAACAGAAAATAGTGAACTGGCTCCATGGCATCTTGTCAATAGGTTAGTCTGGAAAATCGATAAAATGACATAAAGTGTATAGCAAACATGTAGGAAACAACATGAAAACATGGAACATCAGAAATTAACGATACGTTTATGACGTATCAACATCCCCAAGCTTAGTTCCTACTCGTCCTCGAGTAAATAAACGATAAAAACACAAAATTTCTTAGGTGACATGCTACCAACATAAACTTTATCATCAATAATGTAAAATCATAAGTAAGCTGGGATCATAGAACTTTAACACAAGCATGATAAATATAAGTTTAACAATAAAGCATAGTAATCACCTTGCGTCATCAAAAGTAACACAAATAAAAGATCATGAATAACAATGCAACAAAAGATATACGTTTGTTTTAAGTATAGAGAAAACATGGCAAAGTGATATTTCGATAGTCCTTAAGAGTGGGGCAAAACATAAATGCCAGGACACCTTCAAAGTTCATGAGGAAGACTAGAACAAATAATTAGAGAACAAGAAATAACACATCATAAATATATTAATAATGTTTGTGGGACAAATGCACATAAAAACCAGAATGGCAACTATGCTCTCTCAACCGCGCATAATGTTAGAAGATGGAGAATCAACATAAAAGTAAAATAAAGGCCCTTTGCAGAGGGAAGCAGGGATCAACTCATGTGCTAGAGATTTTTATTTTATTAAATAGAGGTATAAAAGCTTGACACTCCTCCCATCCATCTTACACAAACCATGGCTAACCGAATCCTCGGGTGCCTGCCTACAATCACATACCATGGAGGTGTGTCTATTTTTTGGAGAGGTGTATGCTTATGTCAATGAATGGTAAACAGAAAATACAGTATGTCACAAGCCAACTAAACTTCACAAGAGAGACTCCCATAGAAGGACGCATCTGGGTAGAAGGTCATACCTCTTTCTCTTTTGTTTAGACAATTATGCTTTGACTGATAAATAAGGGGGAAAATAGTGAAGCGAATTTGTTGTTATTAATTTGGGGCTGGGCACCCCGCTGCCAGCTCTTCTATCACTGGATAAGTGGATGAAGCTACTAGCCGAGGGTGTGAAAGTCCAATCAACAAGTGAGATAAAGATTCTCTATTTACGTCCTCATGAGCTAAAACAGGAGCACAAAACAAGAGTAATTTTGAAAGTTTTAAAGGTAACACATGAGCAATTTACTTTGGAGTGGCCGTTAAATACCACATATAGGTAGGTATGGTGGACACATTTGGTAAAATTTGGTTTTGGGGAGTTGGATGCACGAGTAGAGCTCATATTCAGTACATGTGGAGGCTAGAAAAAGACTGGGAGCGACAAAACAAGAGAGCATAAGAGCCATAATCATGCACAGCGACATAAACATCATTAATCAAAGCATAAGTGGTACCACAAGTTCAAAAACTAAATGATCATAGAGGCTATAAGTGACTGGTTCATAGTCATAAACATGGTGTGAGCATGCGCCAAGACAACCAAATAAAACATTCGAAAGAGAACACCAAAAATTTATGCTTCAATATGACAAGAACAACTCATGATTCTTTCAATGACACATTAAACACTCTCAACTATTTGAGGCTAATCATGCAACTAAATAACCACAAGGCTTTAGAATTAAAATAACATCTAGCATGATATGAAAAAGTCTAGCCACAGTGTATACAAGCTTCTACTTGCATCATTATAAATTCTACTACAAGTGGCAGCTTCTTTTCCCAACAAGCACCATACAAAACATGCTTTAACAAAAATTCTCTAAATGTTATAGCAAGAAAACATGAGAGTAATCACATAATACTACTAAAACTAACAGCTCTGAACAAGAGATGTAATGAAAATGAGAGCTAAACAGGAATTTTGCAGCAGCAGCAGCTAAACAAGTATTCAAACGAAAAAGCGGAGCGTGTCTCTCTCCCAAACAAGGAATGCTAGGTGAAAGATCATCTTACGTTTTGATAATTGATGACAACATAACTATAGGACTAATGTTTATTTGAGAGTACTTGTAGGTCCTATTTGATATATATGAAAATGCCCAGATTCATCAAGTATACAATCTCAGTGGGTTACAAAAATGTTTCGAATGGAAAGAGCTCGAAGAAACAAAGTTGGAGTGCCATTTTTACAAGCAGCGGAGGCTCTGGTGAAACCACCGGAACCTCCGCCCCATGCATTTCCCAGCTCTTCCAGGTGCTGGCCTCTGGTGGTGGATCCGGTGAACATCCAGTGGGCGGAGCCCTCGTTGAAACCACAGGAGCCTCCGCTGGCTCCACTGCCCCACTGAGGGGCTAGCCTCCGGTGTAGCCTCCGCTAAAAACACCTTCGGGTGCATAAGAGTGGAGGCTGCAGCGGAGCCTCCGGTGCACCTCCGGTGGGCGGAACTTCCGCCAACGCCACCGGAACCTCCGCCCTGAAGATTCCAGATTGAAGCAAATGAGCTGTGCGTGTGCGCGTAAGTGAAGACCACCAGAGCCTCCGGTGCTGCGTGGACTGCACAACGGCCACATTCGGGAAGGGATATTTTAAGCCTTCCCCTACCTCATAAATGCCAAGCTTTTCTCATTCTCTCTCCTAGACATTAATTAAAGCTTCAACCTCCTAGATCTCCTTCTCTAACCACCCAAACACTCTGAAACTTTGTGGAGAGCTAGAGGAGACCTAGATCCGTGATTCCACCAAAGGAATTTCAAATCCACCCACCACATCCTAGTATATCTAGAATCCTACATGAGGCTTAGAAACCTTAATAGATCTTGTGCTTGTAGCTTCCACCTTGTTGCAAGAAGCTTCAGATCCGTTGAGAGCCTCCATCCATCTTGTGGAGTGTCCTCAACCTCGTGTAAAGGTTTGGTCAACAGCTTCAAGTCGACCTCATAGTGGAAACGAGAATCTCCCTCACCGGAGAAGCTCAAGGAGAATAAGGTGTGCACAACCATGCTATTGAGGAGCGCCTAGGTGACTCCCTACCTCTCCAACGTAGATGTAATTCTCTTGAGAAGGAACTACGGGAAACATATCCTTGTCTCCTTGTTTACACTTGTGGTTCATCTTGTTGCCTTTCGGTTTTAATTCCGTTGCGTATCTTATCTTGTATAACTTAGGTTGCTCACCTAGTTGCACATATAGAGAACCTTATCTTATCTTGCTCAGCCCTAATTAAAAGGAAAAGAAGAAAAATTGGTAGTCAACCTATTCACCCCGTCTAGTTGACCATAGTGCACTTTCAATTGGTATCAGAGCCTCGGCTCTTGTTAAGGGCTTAACCGCCTAAGAGTATAATGGTCAATGAAAATGAGCCCGCGGTTCTAGTGCAGAAATCGCTAAAATGGCCGACACTATAACTAACCTACTAGAAACAGTTGTAATCCTACGAACCGAATTGTCCAAGGTTAGCTCTAGTGTTGGCTTGGAGGTTTCTAGCATAAACAAGATGTTGGAGGCCATGATGGGGAAAACCAGGGAGTCTTAGGAACCACCTCTCACCGCCGATGATGTTAGCTCAGATGACGAGTCCATTCCGGACATCACCGAAATGGAAGATAACATTACTTTAGCCAAGGCTAAGAGCAGTGGAAGCTCAGAAGGCTCGAAGTCTCAATCGGCTAATGGTTCGAGGTCTAACTCAAAAGTTCCACCACCTCCCAATTATGACACTATCCATCCTATTTCCACAATGCCACACATTCTAAATGTTGTACTTCCTCCCATGCTTAACACTAACGAATTCTCTTCTTGGAAGTTCGATATGGAGTCTCATATATCAGGGTCTTGCATTGCCTTGTGGAGAAGTGTTATCCATGAATTTCACCCTCACGATGCAAACAACTTTACTCCAAGAGAAGAAGTTGAATTTCAAATCAACAAGACCGCTCTTGTCACTATCCAGAAGGCTCTCCCAAGAGAACGTCTTGAACACATCCGCGGTATCAAGACCGCCAAGGAGGCTTGGGATAAACTTGACACCTTGTTTCAAGGCAATGCTAGAATCCAATCCCCCAAGTATGATGTGGCTCTTGACAAGTCCAAGAACTTTGTTATGCTTGAAGATGAAAGTCCCGAGGAGCTATATAGAAGAGTTGTCACGCTTGGCAACCAATTGAGGGACTTTGGAAAAGAGGAAATCTCCGATGAGTGGATCAAGAGGAAGTTTGTCAAGGCCATAACTCCTTTCGAGAAGAACCTCTCCACTAGCATTCGAACAAGATCGGACTACAACTCCCTCAACTCCATTGGTGTTCTTAGTGAGTTCATAGCCATATCCCTATCTCACAAGAGCGCGGATGATGCTCTTGCTCGCTCAAGAGGAGTTGGAAAGCCTCTCAACCTCGCCTTAACGTCTAAGGAGGTTGCTCGGATAGAAGAAGTGGATGAAAATGATGAGGATTATGAAGATACATACAAGGGTGCTCACAAGTGCATTGCTCTTGCCGTGCATGGTTATTGGAAGAGATGGGAGGATCACAAGGCCGGTGCTCCTAGACCTTCAAGAAACAAGATCTACAAGAAGAAGGGCGAGCGTCCAAGGACATTCTTCAATTGTGGAAGTGCAAATCACTTCGTCAAGGAGTGTCCTTTTAAGCCAAGAGAAGAGAATGAAGGGATCTGTATGTTCAAGAAGGCCCTACATTGGAAACATACTACTCCGGAGATGAAGGAGAAGATGAAGTCGTAGGTGTGGCCCATGTCGCCATAGCTACGACTTCCTCTTCATCGGTCTCTCTATTTGAATCTCCCAATGAGAAGGCATTAATCCTACCTACATGTCTCATGGAAAAAGCCACCGTGGTAATATCTTCCACCTCCAAGTCTATTGCTACTAGTTCTCCCTCATTATTGGATTGTGTTGAAAACATTATGGATGATGAGGAGGCCAAGAATCTTGGCTCTTGGTTATGTAGTTTTGAAGGTGAAACCAAAGAAAAGGTAAAGGCCCTCTTGAGGCAACTTGATGATGCCAACTCTCTCATAGATGAGATAGAAGAGATCATCACGACCTTGGAAAGCTATGGCGGTGGCCATGAGAACCATGACAATGAGCTTGTGGAAGATCTTGAGAAAGAGATATCTTTGAGAGCCTCTCTTGAAGAGAGATTATCTAGTCTAGAAGAGACTTATGAAATTAGTGTTTCCAAACTTAGGAAGGATAATGAAAAATCTCTTTCTTTACTTAAAATCTTTGAATAAGAAGAGTTGAAGCTAGGAATAGCTCATGAGGAACTTGTTGAGCGTCATGGAGAACTAGAAAAGGAGTTCACGTCTCTTAAAGAAATCCATGACAAACTCACCATATCCAGAAATAAGCTTCTAGATCAACAATCTAATAAGAAAGCGACTTCTTCCTCTAATAGAATTGTTATCATGCCTACCTCTTGTACTACTACTAACATTCTAGGAAACGAGAAAATTCTCAATGACGCCATAAGCTCTCAAGGAGCCAAGAAAGGGAAGGAAGGGCTTGGTTTTGGTTCCAAGTCAAAGAAGAAAACCAAGAATGTCCCCTCTTCCTCTTGGAATGTTGTCTTTGTGAAAGAGGGATGGGTGTCCAAGGAGAAGGATACCAACTCCGTGGTGGGTGATGATACCTCTAGGGGGAGAATCACTCACAACGACTTTGCCGGAAAATATAACCCCTCTTAAGTTCTTATGAAATCTAGAGATGGTCATGTTTATGCTAAATATGTTGGTACTTCTTATTGTGATGATTATCATTGGACTATTTGGGTTCCTAAGATCCTTGTTACTAACAAAAGATGACACATTGAAGGATGGGTACCTAAATCAAGAAATTGATCTCTTGTAGGGAAGTGCTTCCGGGTCGGGTAGATGGACGGTGGATAGTGGTGCATCCCAACATATGACCGGAAGCAATGATGCAATGAGCAATATTGAACCTCCATTACCTCATCTCAATTGCGTCACTATTGGTGACAATTCCGAACTTAAGGTATTGGACGAGGCCAGTGGCTATCTCAAATGATGTATCAATTGAGAATGTTCTCCTTGTTGAGTCCCTTGTTTATAACTTGGTGTACGCTCTTCAACTTGCAAATTGTGGTTTTACCTCTTTATTTAATAAAGAGAATGTGTTTGTCACTTGGAAAACAACTCTTAAAGTAGCATGTGTTGGGTTTGTCGAGAACAACATGTATGTAGTGGACTTCTCTAAAGGAGACACGTGTGCCGCGACATGCCTAATGGCTAAAGTTGATGTGGGGTGGCTTTGGCATCGCCGGTTAGCCCACACCAATATGAGAATGTTGCATGACCTTCAAATTGGAAATCATGTTCTAGGACTAACCGAAGCTAAGTTTGATATGTGTGTAGTTCTTGCGCCTTTGGAAAGCAACATGGATAACTTCACCCAACCAAGACTAATATCTGCACCACAAGAATTCTCGAGCTCATTCACTTAGATCTCTTTGGTCCACTATCTTATGATAGTCTCGGAGGAAAGAAGTATTGCTTGGTGATTATTCAAGATATTGTTGGGTGTATTTCTTCAAAAGGAAGAGTGAGACTCAAAAGAGAGTCATCGAGTTCATCACTCTAGTGGAGCGCCAACACAATGCTTCCATATTGGCCATCTGGAGTGATAATGGTACAGAGTTCAAGAACTATACCATTGATGGGTTTCTTAGTGAAGAGGGCATTGCTCATCAATACTCCTCTCCCTATACCCCTCAACAAAATGGTGTTGCGGAAAGGAAGAACCGGACTTCGATGGATGCGGCTAGGACAATGATTGTAGAGTTCTCTTCTCTTTATAACTTTTGGGCCGAAGCCGTCTCCACCGCTTGTCATGCTACCAACCGATTATATCTTCGCAAGATCTTGAACAAGAATCCCTATGAGATTCTCACGGGCAAGAAACCGGATGTGTCTTACTTCAAGGTCTTTGGTTGAAGGTGCTTCATTCGCAAGAAAGGTAAATGTTTGTCAAAATTTGAGACCAAATCTTATGAGGGTATTTTTGTTGGCTATGCCACAAACGCTCACGCCTATATAGTCTACAACAAGTTCACCGGACAAGTTGAAGAAGCTATAGACGTGGTGTTTGATGAGGATAACGGCTCACAAGGGGGCGTATAGATCATGGTGTTGTAGGAGATGCAATTCCTCCCATCGTCATAAGAAGAATGGGGATTGGTGAAATAATTCCCACTGAGAGTTACCGGATGACGGAGGGACAAGGACTATGCCCCACTCAAGTGGAGCCATTGACTACACCCATTGATACATAAGCTACCCAACAAGATGCACCAAGCCCTCAAGCTAATGATCAAGGTCAAGCAAGTAATCAAGACCAAGATAATGATCAAGGACAAACTTCTCATCAAAGTCATGATCGAAGTCCCATCATTGTTGAGAGAGCTCAACCTAGTGGTGATCCTTCACCCACAAATGATCAAGGCCAAGATGAAGATGGACATGTCTCCGATGAAGAAGGTGATTCTCAAGCAATATCCAAATAATCTTTGGATGAGATACTAGCTTGTAGAGCAAAGATAAGGCTAGAGAATCTTGAACGAGCGGGCCACACAGAGGACAAGATACTTGGGCAAGTTCGTGGAAGGGTTGTCAGTAGGAAGCAATTGGCGGATTTTAGCAAGGCTCATGCTTTTGTCTCTTTCATTTAACCCAAGAAGGTTTATGAAGCTCTCGAAGATCAAGATTGGCTTGAAGCCATGCATGATGGACCCCAAGAGGAGGGTGTGGAAAACGAGCTGTTTCGAGGGAAAAACAAGGGATGGCGACTCCTTCCCTAGGCGGCGCTCATGGCGACTCCGAAAAGATCTAGGGTTTTAGCCTCCCCTCTCCGACAATTGTCACTCCGGCACTGTCGTCCTTCTCCCCTACGGCATCAGCCACTCCGGCTTTGTCGTCCACCCCTTTCTCCATCATGACCAAGGCAAAGTTTCTTTTTGATCGCTCTTGTTGGCGTTGGAGGGCGATTTTCTCCACCGAGGTGGATCTCAAGTTCAATCCCATTTACGTGGGTTTTGTTCTGTTAGATCCGAAAGATAAGAAGATCCAACTTGTAGATCAAGCGGGCTTTGTGCTTGATCAACGTTTCCTCAAGGTACGTGAGAGCATTCACCCTGGATCTGAGATCCAATTTGCTTGTCATCATGACAGGGTCCAAGATCATTTGGTTCCGCGTAATGGCTCTCTTATGGATCATTCTAATGCCATCGTTCCCATATTGGATGTGGATTCTCTACTGCCGCTATTGGATCGGAATCCTATTGATCCCTCGGTGGGTTTAGTTCATGCAGCTAAGGTTTTAGACCTGGATTTTTCTAGAGGTCTAGCTCTTGCTAAGGAAGTCCGATTACTTTTCGGATCGGACGTTCATGCTACTAAGAATTACGGCGCTTTCAAACTGGTGGTATCTTTTGGCCGTGCTGCTTTAAAAATTGATGAAAATACTGTTGCTTTAGCTCTTGAAGCGGCGATTGGAGGTTATTGTGGTTCTTTAAATGTTACTTGTCTCCATTATCGAATTTTCTCTTTTGAGGTATCATCTAAGGAGGTTGGCTTTCATATTATGAAGATTAAATGGTTCTCTTGCTTTCATTTCAAGTGTTATTTTCATCTTTGGAGTTTCGGTGGTCCAAATTGGATTTCTGAATTAAAAAGGTGGAATCATGATCAGGCTAATGAGTGGACTTTTGTCACGAGAAAAAAGAATAAGGTAAAATCTAAACGATTCAAGCCTTTTCTTAAACCTTCTGCTACTCGTGCAATTGAACCAGCTGTTCCTACCATGATTCATAATAATACTGGTTCTGATATTGATCGTGAGTTGCCTGCAATTAAGTTTGGATCGTTTGAACCTGGTTCTCATGTTGCTAAACCTGCTACGGATCCTACTCTTGTGGCCCCTGCTATGGCCTCTGTGCCCGTTGATGATGGCTTTGGAAAATTAATTGATAAATTGGCGGCCCAGGTTTGGCCTTGCTCTAACTTCCTCTCAGCTAAACATGCAACGGCTGAGTGTACGGGCCGGATTCGCTGTTGGTCTTGTTCATGTTCGGGCCATATCCGCGGAAACTGCACGGGAATTAATGGAACTCTGCGCTGGGTAGTTAAACCGTCGAATATTGGAACCGAGGAGTCCCCTTCTTCAGCTCTATCCCCTGCCCCTGCCACTGTTCCAGGAAAACCCTCGCCGGAATCGCCTCTCGAATCGGAACCACCCTCAGCAATTGTCGCACCCGGACTTCTAAAGGATACTCGTCGTTCCGTTGAACAGTAGTAGATTGGATTACGGGGCTTACCGGCACCCGCGTCCTCTTACGAGTAGGCCAACACACGCATGTGTGACAACCAACCCCTATCTGTTCAGCGTCGACGTAAACTATCCCATAGAAATCAGGATACTTCCATTGACGTACTTCAAAACATACACACATGGTACGTCAACGGCATTGGAACAAGTGATATCACAACAGATCTCTACGACACAAAATATTGAAATAAGTTGCAAATAGCTCTCATTAGAGCAGAGATAGCAAATACAATCATCCAGAGGACACATGTCCCAACAATACAACATTACATCACAGCGGAAGCATTCAACATGTCTGAGTACAGACAAGAACCAAATAGGCCTAAGAGGCCGGAAACGAAAAGACGGAGCCCATCCACGAAGTCTCGGATCCTGCCCGGGTCCGCTATCTACTCGTCAGCAGTCTCGTCATACTCCACGTAGTTGCCACCATGTAGATCTTCGGAAACGTCGTCTGCGGAAACCACAGCCCCAAAGGGGTCAGTACATAAACGTACTGGCAAGCAAGACTCACAGTTCACCAAAGTGTAACCCGTCAACACCAAGCACAGATGCTTTGGGTTCAACGGAAGAAAGGGGATATAAAAGATGCTGCAACTGGCTGCGCTAACCAACTACAGAAACAATACAACCTCCGGCTAACAGAAAAGAGATAAGATCGCGTATCGGAACCAACTATAACTAACTCCAAACAAACCCATCCTCGATCTCGCCCCTTATCCAAAGAAGCAATCCGAGGATAACTCACACAAGTGGATTAATGATGGTTCAGATTATTGTGTCAATAAGCCTGTTACTAGTCAAGTTGTTAATCATTGGGTGTAAGGTTGTTAATCATTAGGTTTAAGTTGTCCTGAGTACTTGTTAGCCAGTACTTTCACCAAGTAATCCATAACCGCAGAAAACACGGCTTCTCGAGAAGATTATCCCTGCAGGGTTGCACCAATTTGGCCGTACACGTATGAATAACCCGCCAGATGGAAAGGCCCTTCCACCAAGCGGGGCACTCAACACAACTCAACTCTTCTTCGCATCAAGCCCAAAGCACCTTGGGCGCACGGCTAATCGAGCCCAGAAGAAAATGGACCCTCATAGCACTCTAAGACCGTGTCCCCCTATATGCCGACTACGAAAGTTCCACCCGGGTACCAAGGGCTCGCAAGATCATGCATGCAGCAAATGGAAAACACGAACTAAATGAGGCGATTTGGACGAGATGCGAATCGAGTCAAATTGAGGGGGGCACCCATACTCGCTTCCCACATGCGGTTAGTGCGCTCATCATGGATCAGTAGACAAGACCCTTTTCCTATTAGGGTCGACACTAGCAGGCCTCAAAACCACAAAGGGCCTCCTGCCGGTGCCTTATCATCAAATTTATTATTGATAATAACATTAGCATGATTGATTGATTAAACATCGAGCCCCCAGAACGTAATAGAAATAGTAACAGAAAGTAACGGGTAACAGACTCGAGCAAAACAACCTAAGCATGCTAGTAAGACACGGGCAACAAGCATTGGTTATAGGTATAGAGGTGAGGCAATATCAGGGTTAAAGGATACATGTGATAGGTTCGTAACAGAAGCAACTAATCATAGGGCTAGCAGAATAGACAACGGAAAGTATCGGTAACCAATGTTGAAAGGAACACGATGGTTTATGTGAGTGATAATTTGCCTGCAAAACCCAGTAGCCTGGTACTGAGCTAGATCCTTAGAAGGGGTGTCGTAAGTATCATCGGTCTCAACGTCGTCGTGTATCCGAGAAGAAGCAAACAAACAAGACAGAAATATAAACAATCAATAACATGGCATAGTGCACAAACATGGGATGATGCATGACCATTTAATTGATGCATCAAAATAAACTAGTTGACAAGATAACAACATGATTAAATGGACCCTCATGCAATTGGATTGCATATGAAAAGCCCATGAATTATGGTTGAATTAATTGTTCTACAACTAATAAAATTGTGTAAGTGAATTAGCATGATGCATGGATGAGGAAAACAGCAAAATAACAACAATAGAATCAAATAGAAATAAGGTTTACCAAGTTTGGAAATTCATTTATTAAGTTAAGAAATTTTGGTTCCTTAAGGTGTTACACAAGCATTTGTTGTTTTCATCAAGTTAAATTGTTAAAAACAGATAACAAAGTTCATATTTGATAAGAACACACAATTTTAGGTGGAATACATGTTTCACTTGTTGAAAAAGGATTTCAAATAATTTATTTAGGAATTAAACAAGTTTAAGCAAGAATTAAATGAATTTAATTCAAACATGAACTTATTTGAGTTTTTATTTGTTCAAAACATTAAAACAAATTCATATTTGAAAAGTTTATACTTTGATGGTTTGAAAACATATTTTATATGTCCCAAAAGAATTTAAGTTGATCAAGTTATGAATTTAGCAATATTAAATGATTTAAACAAGGTTTAAATCATTTAACCAATTTTAATTATTCAAAACATGAAACAAATTTTATATTTGAAAATGTGGTTTAATTTTGCATGGAAAACATATTTCATTTGTGGAAATTGGATTTAAAATGAGCAAGTTATTATTTTGGCATTTTTAAATGCAATAAACAAGAAACAGTTGTTTTCAGCAATTTAAATTATTCAAAACAGCAAACAAAATTTATATTTGGAAAGTACATGAAAAGTTGATTGGAAAACATATTTAGTTTGTGGAATTTGGAATTTTTATGCTCAAGTTATGATTTTTACAAAATTAAATGAATTAAACAAGAATTCAAATGTTTCACCAATTTAATATATTCAAAACAGTAAATAAGTTTTATATTTGGATAGAACATTTAATTTGGGACAGAAAACATATTTAAAAAGTTAAAATTGGAGTTGGGATGAATTTCTTATGCAATTTACAAAATTGGGTGCAATTCTGCCATTTTGTAGCTGCTAGGGACTTAGAAATAATTTTGCAGGGGTCTAGATTAATTACCAGGGGCCTAGTTGTGATTTTGTGAAATTGCTGTGACCAAACACAAAGAAACAAAAATGTTTGGTTTAATTGGGAGAGGGGGGGACTCGAACCCCTCCCCCTGTGCTGTGCGCACGGGCTCCCCTACCACTGCGGTGGGATCTGTGTTGGTGTTAGGAAGGGAAACGGGGGGGTTTTGAGGTGCACCTCTCGGGCTTAACTGAATTTTGCCTGCACGTTTACTGAACCCGAGCGGAAGGGAAACATGGAGGGATCGCCGGCAGCGATCTCGGTGGCGCCGGGGAGCTGCGGCCGTGGGATGCCTGGTGCGAGAGGAGGAGAGGGAGAGGGGAACCGAGGCGGTCGAGGATGCTCACCTCGAGTTCCATCGATGGGGACAGCGGGCGGAGTAGGGAGATCGGAGCAGCAGGCGAAGCAGGGCGCGGCCGGCGGCGAGTCCCGCACGGCGGCGGCGCTCCGGTGCCTCTCCGGGCCGGCTGAGGCAGCGAGGACGGAGAGGGAACCTCCCTAGTTCCATTCCCGGCCTCGGCACGGTCCGACGGCGACCAGGGCGGCGGCGCTACTAGCTGCAAGTGGCCGGCCATGGGAGGTTCGGTGGGTGCAGAGATGTTCAGAAGAACAGAAGGTAGGTGGAAGGGAGAGGAGGAACTGGCGGCGCTAGGGTTAGAGGGAGCTAGGGTTAGGCTAGGCAGAGGGGATGAAGGCCAGCTTTAAGGGGGGAGAGCTTGGTACGGCCAGCATCGAGGAGAGGGGGGAGCGGATCGGGTGGTGGTGGTGTGATCGTACAGTTGCTGACGCAACGAAGAAGACGACAGAAGAGAGGGGTACTGGGCCAGAAGGAAAAAAAGAAATGGGCTTGGGGGGAGAAGAAGAGAGATGGGCTGCCTCCCTCTATTCTTTTGCTTTTCCTTTATCTCCTTCTTTTTTTTGTAAAGGAATGAAGGGGAGAGAGAGATGGAAAAAGGATTTGGGGGGGGGGGGGGGTTAGGGTTTTCCTTTATGAAATTTGTATTAATGTTCAAACTAGAAATTTAAGCAAATGTTTACATTATTTCACAAGTTGGAAATTTTAATTTGATTAACAGTTTTTAGTTGAATTTTCCAAATAAAGTTTGGGGTGTTTATTTGATAATTAAATTTTATTAATTTGCAATACAATGAGTGAAAGCAAGGTTGGTTTTGATTTCAAAATTGGAAATATTAGTTTGATTTCTAAGTGGTTAGTTGAATTTCAAATAATGTTTGATTTGGAAATTTTGGAAATAAGCAAATTCTATTTAATAAGCTCAAGCAAGTATGAAAAGATTGTTGAATTTAATTGTTTGCAATAAATTGATGTTTAACCCACAATTTGAAACATGTCAATTATGAATTGATTTGAAATTTAAATTGCCATTAGGGTGTTGATAAAAAGGAATTTTATTCACAAGCAATTCACATCAACTTCAAACTATTGAAAACAATATTTGAATAGGGTGATCAAATGATTTTAATTGGAAACAAATGAGCACAAATGTTTCGGTTATTTCATAATTTCAAAAGTGGGTAGTGTTTGCAATTGAATTTGAAATAACATTGGAAGTAAGTTTGGATTAATTAAATTATTAAGAGCCATAATTTTAATGGTTGAACCTTATGGAAACAAATGATTGATTTGTTTTGCAATTTTTCATAACTTTCAACATGATTGTTGTTTGGAAGAAAATCATAATTGAATTTAAAAAGGGTTTGATTATTGGATGCATTTTTATAGAAATAAAACAATAGTTTGGAATCACAAATTTAATGGAAGCAAATAATTGTTTTGATTTGAAATATCATTTTGGAAATTGTAACATCACAAGGATGAAACAAAAGGTTTGAATTTTGGTTTGAAATTCAAATAGAAAACAAAGGAAAACAAATGAAAACAGTTGGAAAACAAAGCAAAACAGAGAATAACAAATGGAAAACAAGCAAAACAAATGCAATCAACATGATGCCATGATGCAAAACATAAAATAACAGAGAGCAAAACATTCTAATGGCTATTTTTTCATACTTGGGATGTTACAGCAATGGAAAATTTCCCTTGTGATCCGACTCGGTTCCTCTCGGCTGGGATGCATGTCGAGGAGCCCTGGGCGGCCGAGGAGCGGCCTGCTCGCCTCTACATCACCTCCTCCATGGCTCCTGCTCGCCGCCATGAATCTTGGACCATCGCCCAGCTTGTTCCTCGGCCTCCGGTTGAAGAACTCGACGATATTCTGCAGCAGATCGTCAACTATATTTTTCAAGAACTGCATCTGCAAGTAGTCTCCTTCTCGGAGAGCGCTATTGGAGTTGGCATGTTCTGCATGGCGGACCAGGTTGCCAGAGATTGCCTGGTAAACTCTCCACCATTTATCTTTCCAAATGGTAGGATGTTATCCTTCGTGAGGCACGACGAAGGAGAGAATGTTAGAGCAACTGTATACACCAGGACTGGATGGATTATGATCCTAAATCTTCACATGGACTATTGAACTGATGAGTTTCTTCGTGAGATTGTGTCCAAATTTGGCAAGCTCCGGTCCTGGTGGAGGGAGGATGCTTCCCCTGTTCGTACACTACTCAAAGTTACTTATGGTGGAGGCCCGGATATCCCCCGCTCGATTGTGATTCGTGAGGTTCAGCGGTACGGAGGTCACGTCGTCTCCTGGACTTGCCCTGTTTTCATCTTGAACAGCGATGCTGCTGACACTCTGCCGGGGATGAAGATCTTCTCCCTCCTGGTGGCAACCCACATCCCGCTTTCGGTGCACCTGATGCTCCAATTCCTGAGGCGTGGGTTCCACCGGTCCAGCCTGAACCACTGCAGGGGGTGGGGCAACTGGAACAACGAGGAGCAGGGGGAGAATGAGGCGCAGGAGGATCCTGTCGAC
Organism: Alopecurus myosuroides; assembly: GCA_028641055.1. Taxonomy (NCBI): domain Eukaryota; kingdom Viridiplantae; phylum Streptophyta; class Magnoliopsida; order Poales; family Poaceae; genus Alopecurus; species Alopecurus myosuroides. The sequence goes on along the minus strand of CM054061.1, from coordinate 126,665,924 downwards.
CAGGCCCCGGAGCCAGAGCAGGTGCAGTCCTCTGTCTCCGTTCAGTTCTCTGGTGCCTCCATTGACTCAATGAATGCTGTACGCGCTGAAGGCCCTAAGCAATTTGTGGAGTTGCAGCAACAAGTGGAACAAAACCAACTGGCTATTGTTCCTTTTGTTCCACCTCTCCCTGAGATTGTTGCAGGTCAGAACAATGATGTTCAGATTCTTCAAGTTCTACTGCCGGATCCTGTGTTGGAGTGGTCCAGGTACTTTCTGGAACACAAAGCACGGATTATCTTTGACAGAAGATTTGAATTTCTGTCATCATTGTTTCCTTTGGAGATGCCTGTATCCTCTGCTGCCCCCGTGCCTATGCTGCTGGATGTTTGCTCTGCTGATCCTAAACCTGTTACTCCTGAGCCTGCTACCAAGAAGAGAGCTAGGAAGGTTGCTACTCCGCTAGTCCTAGAGGACCGCCGGGTGACGAGAAGCCTTGCTAAAAATGCTGGTTTACGGGTTTTGCCTGCTTCTGACAAACCGGAACCTAGGAAGAAAGCAAAATCTTCTCGCCCCCAGGCCTCTTCAGGGGGAGTGCCTCCTTTCACTCCTATTGCTGTTCTGTGCAAGGCAGGAAACATGCTCCAGATTGAAGATTCAGAGTTAACTGTGGAGAAGCTTGAAGCTGCTCCAAAGAAGCCCACAAGTTCTTCCAGTTCTGATGATTAGTGGGCCTTTCTTTCCTTTTATGGGCCTGGTTGGTCCCTGGAGTTTCTGTTGGTCTTTTATGATACATTTTGTTATGATGGATGACATATGTACTGCACTATGGATATGCTTATTATCTTTTGGTTATCTTCTGTGCTGGTCTCTTATGTTTACCAGCAGCTTTGATTATTTCCATTTATTCCATGGATAATACGACCTATTTGAATTTGGACTGGATTGTTTTTGATTGGAATGTGAGGGGCCTTAATGATAAATCTAAAAGAGAAGCAGTCTATAATAAAATTGAGGAAAGCCAGGCTTCTGTCATTTGCTTACAGGAAACTAAATGACAAGATTTTGATCATTCTTTTATTAGGTCTTTCTGTCCTAAAAGGTTTGATCAATTTGCCTTTTCTCCATCTGTTGGAGCTTCTGGAGGTCTAATTGTGCTATGGAATAGTTCCATTTTCAAAGGAGAATTAATAGAAGTTCATCAATCTGCCATTCACATTAAATTCACTTCCATTCATAACTCAGTTTCTTGGAATCTAGTGAATGTTTATGGCCCTTGCAAGGGGGTGGAAAGAGAGAATTTTATTAACTGGTTATATAACCTCTCCATTCCTATCCACCAGAACTGGATGATTCTTGGTGATTTTAATTTTATTAGATCACTGGATAATAGAAATAAACCAGGGGCTGACCTAAATGATATGTTTATCTTTAATGATGTCATTATTCATCTGGGTTTATTGGAACTGCCTCTTAAAGGTAGGAATTTGTCACGACCCCGGACCCAGAGATATACATACTGTTATGTGCTCCTAGACATGGACCCACAAGGGCTTCAGGGTTACCAGCCCCGGCCGCAACAAACAACGGCAGGCAGACTGGATTCATCGGCACGTAGTCCGGATCCCCAGTCTACTACTCCTTGTATCCATGCTAGTCATAACCAACTATGCATATCAAAGCGTCCACGAATCGAATGAAACTGGAGGAAACGGGACCAAGGCTATACAGAGATGCTATGTGTCCAGAAAGTGCAACAACAATCGAGGGTTACTGGGGTTACCTCGCCCCAGGCCGATCAAATCGACAGGCGGGCTCGGACATGGATCATCGGCTCCACAACCCCTCGACTGCGACAACTATGCAGGCATAGCCAAAATTGTATAACAATGATCTCGAAACCAACAACCGATCAAAGCAGTACTCTAAACATGAAGCTTGTATTAACAGGTGTTACTAGAGTATAGCTTACAAGCAGAGGTCACACGACCCAACATTACATCAGACAACAGAAGGCAAATTATGTTGCTAATCAACAAGAACCAAAAAGGCCTAAGAGGCCGCAACATAAGGCGACGTCCCAGCCCATAGATTCCAGGCTGCTACCTGGGAACCCCAAACTACTCGTCGATGTCCACGTTGAAACACCACCGATGTGAGATCTTCTCCTGAACCAAAATTAAGCAAACCTGAGTACGGGAGGTACTCAACAAGACTTAGTTAACCTATTATATATCTGCTACTTTCGAAAAGGGTTTCATGAAGGCTGATTTGCGTAAAGCAATCTTTGTTTTGCAAGTTGAGGAAGGAATAGCACGTCTCATGGAGTATTTTGAAAACAGATGAGAAAGCTACTCAACTACTGATATCATCATCTTTTAATCCACCAAATCATTTCAGCACCTCGTGCTTCAAAGATCACCTCCTCCAGTTGTTCCACACTATCTCATGCTACAAGGTAACCCCTCTCGGCATCTCCGAGGAGGCATCCTTCATTCGTTATCATCAAGTTTTAATCATTCCGTTTAAGTTGTCTATGATCACAGAATCCGTCACCAAGTCGTCTTTAACCGCAGACACGGCTTTTCGAAAAGATTTAACCCTGCAGGGGTGTACAACTTTACCCACACGTACCAACCGACTCTTAGTGCCACCGGGTTGGCACTAGTCCGGGAAGTGCCGGCAGAGGGTGGTCGATTCCCGGCCTTTACCTTGTCGAACCATATCCATGAGTCAACCCAAACAGGGCCACCCCGTCAACAGGGAGTTGGCCACCTCCTGACGGCACCTGTTCTGTGAGTCGGGAACAAGATCCGTGTACGTCCATCACTTGTCCCGGTCACGACCTAGTTTTCTCCAAAAGATTTTCCGACTCACACGCAGATGGAAAGCTCAAACTACGTGGCTCATGGATAAGGTTAAACAAGTTAGTCAGCCGGGCGGGGTTCATCGGCCCACGTGTGGCTGTACGCTCAGTCTTGGCTCGAAGGCGAGAACTCGCTCCTAGGGGCATGAACAGGACAACACGCCACAACCCATTGTGGCCTCACATCCATGCCGTGATTAGTCAAGTTATCAAAGGTAACTCAAATCATAAACACCTGACATGGTAGATTCACGCATTGAACAGATTCATCAACTAGGCATGGCTAAGCAAGACTCACAAGGTTTAGCGGAGCGCGCACAAACAAGCCTATAGCTGCTAGGTGAGGTGGATCAGGATATCTAGGTTATGCAGTATATAGGAGAACTCTATCTACTGACATCAAATAGTTTGGAACCGAATGCAAAGTACGAGATTCAAATCACTTTGAAATCATATATGAGCAGATAAGAGGTTATGCTTGCCTTGGTTATAAGAAAACCAGATAAAGATCTTCAGGAATAAGTGCTTGACTTGTCGGTTAAGATCAAGTATTCGCCATGGGGTTGTTGGCCTTCTCTTCGGAGTCACGTTCTACCGAGGGAGAAATAACACCGAAAGAGAAATAACAATCAATCATGGCATCAATGCAATGCGCAATATGTATGCATGAGCAAGTTAATGCACTGAAATAAAGCCCTAAACATGTTCGATGAGTTGCTAGGGTTCGTATGTCAGTTATCCAATTTTACTGAAATTAGTCCGAAATAGGCCCCGGAGGGGCAATTCGGACGATTGTGAGAGTAGGTACCATTTTAAAAGCTCAAATGGGTTTGAAAACATCATAACTAGGTTGCATTTGTCATTTTGAGCAATTTGGTATATAACTTTTAATTTTCTAATTTTGGTGAATAAAAACTTATTTTTCTATTTTTTAAAAGAATAAACAATATTAAATAAAGCCATTTTTTGGACCTTCTCAAACATATATGAAAATGACATATATGGGTAGAGAACATTTTTCTGATCAACTCTATACTTTCATTTTATTTTTCTGAGAAATATTTTAATAGTTATTGAATTCTCCAAATTACACCATTTTCTGGAATTATTTAAAAAGGAAATTATGACATCACAAAGATGTCACTGTGACATCACAGGGGATGAACTTCTCTGATTCTCCACAGGAGGATTCGAATTCGAACGAAATTAGTGTGCAATTGAGGGAACGATCTACACCACGAGATGGAGGGGAACAAGGGGAACCGAGTGGTGCCAGCCGGTGACCAAATGGTCACCGGAATCCTCGCCGGCGACGAGGATCCGCGGAGGCCGACGGCGGCGGACGACGACCCGTCGATATAGAGGGAAAGGGAGCAAACGGAGAGCACCAGCGCACTCAGGAAGTTACCGTGATTGAGATGGGATGGACGGAGGCGTGGGGAGCTGCCGGAATCGACGCCGGAGTCGCGGAATCGACGGCGGCCGTGGAGGAAGGCCGGCGAGGAATTGGGGCCCTCCCAGGCGTTCCGGCTGCTGCACGGGCTCGAGGCGGACGAGGAGGGTGCGGCGGTGACGAAGGGACGCTCGGTGGGGCTTGGGAGAGGCCGTAACGGCGGCGATTCGACGGCGGCCGGCCGGGCAGAAGCTTAGGGTTTGGTCCGCGCAGGCAGCTACAGAGAGCGGGGTGGAGGGCGCGGGTAGGGGCGGCAAGGGAGAAGTGATGGAGGGGATCTCCTCTCCCTTATCCCCTCGAGAGGAGGCAAGCAAGACTGGTGCGGGGCGCCGTCGGAGACCTTCCGGCCTACTGGCCAAAGGAGGAAGAAGACGTTAAAACGTCGTTTTACAAAAACCCCCCTGGACTTTGGAGAAAAAACAAAAGAACCCCTTTCTATTTAAAACAGAACAAAAATCACTGTTTTGAGGGCCTTTTTGTAAAGATAAAAATTGGCAAAAATACTTTTTGAAAACCTTATGAAATTTGCAAGCTCACCATGTATTTGCTTTCCAAAATTGAAATTATTTTTAGAACAAAATTTTGGGAACCAAAATGAGTGCTTTTTGTGGAATTTTCTCAAACCGATTAAATTCACAATTTAATTTGGTTCAAACATGAATAAATTTTTGTTTGATGCATGTATGATATGAACACACACCACACACCCTAATATAGCAAACTTTGGGATGTTACAAATCTACCCCCCTTACAAGAATCTCGTCCCGAGATTCCCGAAGGAGAAGAAAGAAGGAACACCGGTTTTGAACGATCTTCTCGAACCTTACGGTTCTCTTCTCGAAGGGATTGATCTGTAGCACTTGCGAAGATCTCCCGCATCTACACCTTAGGTGAGAGGGAAAACTCTTAAGGTTTGATCTTCACGAAGATCGAGTATATCACGGCTAACTCAGGACAAGAATGTTCGTAACGAACTTTTGAGTTAACGGCATGAAACACATCAAGATAACAGAGGGAATAAAAGATGGTTTCAAGTTTACAGACGATGGTTCTTGAAAGGATTTGGAATATGAGCTTTGCACAAGACTTTAAATCCTTCTGGGAAAGAAAGGTTGAACAACTTGTGAAACCGAGGGTTTCTTCAAACAGATCACGAAGATGGGAAGGATTGTCTGGGATATCACAATGTAATATCCGTAGACGAGGAAAAACAGGAGAAAACACTGTAATCGTGCATCGGAGAAGATTTTTGATACAGGATTATGTTCACTCTTCGGAGTGGACACAAAAGATAACGGAACTTTCACTCCATTCCATAACAGTTTTCTTGAAATCCTTGTCAAGGATCGGGATGTTACTTCATGGCAGAAGATGAGTAACCAAAGGATGTTGGAACACCGTAATGAAGGAGATATTCTTGGTCACACCATAAGAATGGATAACCAACGAGGATTGAAACACCAGAAGGAATAAGTAATCTCTTTCCTATGGTGTATTTGACGTAGCAATAAATCTACCACATAGTTAAGATCCCACGACTGAAGTAACTGACAAATTCACACAATGTGTGAGAAAAACAGAACTTCAAGTATAAACAACTTGAGAAAGGGAACTGATCAACGGCGATTACGAAACACCAAGAGATGTTCTCCTGATGAACTTGTTTCCACTGAAACGAAGATTTGGAGGATCAACGGAGAGATATTGGAAAGATCAACTTCCAGGTTCTCCTGGACGTTCTAGATACCAATATCAGGCTCATGACAAGCCTTCTATAGGTCATCAAGTGAAAGTAAAACTCCGGTTTGGAAGAACGGGGAGGAAACTTGTTAGAATAAACCAGACAAGAATTCTCACGGAGAGTGGTTGTTCTTACGGATTCAAAGAGATATGACATTAGGCCTTCCGGCTAATTGTGTCAACCACAACATCAACCATGCCGGATTTTTGAATGGACCTAATTCAGTACCCTTGAGAAAACGCCAACCATCATTGCTGCTTGAGATTCAGCTCTAGTTAGTGGATTCATAACTCAGACTCGATATGTTTGAGCGAAGAGATTGCACTGGTTACCAACGCGATACATTTACTGGATTCTCAAGATATGGACTACGATGTCAAGCTCAAAAAGATGAGCGAGATTGCAGAACTCATGTATTAGCAACTTGCGAAAGACGGTTGCACCTACATGGACTAGTTGCAAAAGAATACATCGGAGTCCTGGTTGGGAAGATGATAACAAAGATAACGAAGTTCTTAAACTTCTTCTCTTTTACGAAAGATCAGTCAGCGGCTTAACGTGGATGCAAACTTCTTCCAGTAGACGGAGGTAACAACCAACCATCTCAAGAATAGTCCACACATGCATGACCGACTTGGGATTATTCCCGAAGGAACAAGAAAACTCTACTCGGATCCATGGCGACAGCTTTCACCAGGAGCTCATAGACCGGGGTAAGTCACTTCGAACATCGAGAGCACAACTTCGTGATAACACAAAGATAATTCTCAAAAGTTTCCAACATTAATGCCAAGTGTTCAACATGAACCTCTTGCAACTTGGGGAAAATAGGGATGTCATCGATGGGCTCGACGACACGCTTATCAAAACACTCCAAGAAAAGGGGTTTCATATGATATATGGACAAGGCAGAGTATTGGTCAGATCAAAGGACATGAAGGTGTATTCAGACAAAACACCATGAGTGAAAACACCGTAAGGTAGTCCTTGGATCTGATCTTGATTTGACGATAGCCCAACTCAAACCAAGAGATAGAGTGATAGCATTTCCGCAAAGGAGGTACTATCCTACTTCAACACGAGGAAAACTAGATATCCCTTATCAAAGGAACAAGTTGGGAAGAGTTCGTGCCTTTCAACTCTCCAGGTTGTTGTTTACACTCAACCAACTAGTCCAGGGTATCCAGCATAGCTTCTTGGAGAAAGGAGGGGTTCAAAGTACCCCTTGTTTAGACATCACGGTCAGGTAACAACCTGGTGATACTTCTAGAAAGACAACCAGAATATCACAACCTACCGGTATGTCTCGAAGTTTGGAAGGGAACTTTCTTTTCAAAGCACCCGATAAGGTCTTGAGAGCTTTGGTATAAACCTAACTCTCTGATCAGGAATGTGCACCGGAATGAACGGATTTGGTAACACGACCAACTTTAGTAAAGACCGGGTGACTGATAGTGCTAAGAAGGATACATATGTTTTCTTAGATTTTTCGAAGCAATAAGAATTGCTAGGAATAGCTGATACACATGTCGAAGAACAGACCCATCAATCTCAAGCATTCAAGCTTGGATGAAGGGGGAGCGAAGACGGTAAGAGCATCACTTCATCAATAAGGCCATGAAACTTAACACAACCTCTTGATATAAAGGAGTGTGATACTCGAAGGTAGAACAGAATAGAGGCTAATAAAACTTCTTTATTCAGTGAATTACAAAACTTTGACCTGGTTCTTAAGATGAACGAGGTTCTGGAGTTTGTTTCTCCTAACATTCCAAGGTGGAAGGTTCTGACAGAAAACAAGAGCAAATGCATTGGAAGAATCCAACACACATATGCAACTTGTATTCCAAACAATAGATGAGGTTTGGAAGTAAGCAAAGTATAGGAACGTGCTCTTAGAAAATCCTGAGATCACGTTGGAAGCACGAGGCCATACTCATTTGTATAACCCATGCTAAGACGAGAGGTATAGCAGGATAAAAAAAACAAGGATATGGGAATCATAAAGAACACTCTTGTCGTGGCCCTTTTTATTCCTAGAGAAAACCTATGGCTATTGAAGTTGGAATTGCCTAGCCATCCCGAAGTAGAACGAATTCTTCAGGATCCAAAGGAACAGAACTTGGGTTAAAGGTCAGCATCCTGTACTGATGGCATGAGCATCACCTGGTTATGAAACCACATGACTCAACTCACCGCAATTCAGCACATTCCGGGACCTTCGGTTCAAGTCCAAGATTAAAAACCAAAACAAAGTAGTAACTACTCTCTTAGTGTCTTAGGAACCCTAGGAATAGCAATCACGGAGTATCTTTCAACGAGGACAAACTTAGCTCCGGAAGTATTTGAGCAAAAGAGGAAGAATACATTCGAGATGAAAAGCAGATCTCGAGGTTCAGGATTTCAGACTTTGGAACATGTAAGAATGTGGAATCCGGACAACTCTGAGAGATTGGAATGGAAAGGAAATCTCCCAGATTAAGAGATAACGGAATATGGAACACACACGACTCTAGAAACTCATAACTAGGTCAACTTGGGCAAAAGACGTCCTTGCCAGAGAAGGCACCTAGGTTTTGAATGACTAGAAGGGATAGCAAAACCTTTTCAAATCAAAACAGGTAAGGTGACCCAGAGTTAGAGCGATACCAGATAAGGAGTAAAAAGAATCCTAAGAAGGTTTTTCACAACTCATTTGAGGTTTCAAAGTAGTTTTCACAATCACTAGACTCAACATCGACCAAGCAGTAAAGTTTTCCTACAGGCAGTCCTGCTCTGATACCAAGACTTGTCACGACCCCGGACCCAGAGATATACATACTGTTATGTGCTCCTAGACATGGACCCACAAGGGCTTCAGGGTTACCAGCCCCGGCCGCAACAAACAACGGCAGGCAGACTGGATTCATCGGCACGTAGTCCGGATCCCCAGTCTACTACTCCTTGTATCCATGCTAGTCATAACCAACTATGCATATCAAAGCGTCCACGAATCGAATGAAACTGGAGGAAACGGGACCAAGGCTATACAGAGATGCTATGTGTCCAGAAAGTGCAACAACAATCGAGGGTTACTGGGGTTACCTCGCCCCAGGCCGATCAAATCGACAGGCGGGCTCGGACATGGATCATCGGCTCCACAACCCCTCGACTGCGACAACTATGCAGGCATAGCCAAAATTGTATAACAATGATCTCGAAACCAACAACCGATCAAAGCAGTACTCTAAACATGAAACTTGTATTAACAGATGTTACTAGAGTATAGCTTACAAGCAGAGGTCACACGACCCAACATTACATCAGACAACGGAAGGCAAATTATGTTGCTAATCAACAAGAACCAAAAAGGCCTAAGAGGCCGCAACATAAGGCGACGTCCCAGCCCATAGATTCCAGGCTGCTACCTGGGAACCCCAAACTACTCGTCGATGTCCACGTTGAATCACCACCGATGGAGTTCTTCTCCTGAACCAAAATTAAGCAAACCTGAGTACGGAAGGTACTCAACAAGACTTAATTAACCTATTATATATCTGCTACTTTCACAAAAGGGTTTTATGCAGGCCATTTTGCGTAAAGCAATCTTTGTTTTGCAAGTTGAGGAAGGAATAGCACGTCTCATGGAGTGTTTTGAAAACAGATGAGAAAGCTACTCAACTACTGATATCATCATCTTTTTAGTCCACCAAATCATTTCAGCACCTCGTGCTTCAAAGATCACCTCCTCCAGTTGTTCCACACTATCTCATACTACAAGGTAACCCCTCTCGGCATCTCCGAGGAGGCATCCTTCATTCGTTATCAGCAAGTTTTAATCATTCTGTTTAAGTTGTCTATGATCACAGAATCCGTCACCAAGTCGTCTTTAACCGCAGACACGGCTTTTCGAAAAGATTTAACCCTGCAGGGGTGTACAACTTTACCCACACGTACCAACCGACTCTTAGTGCCACCGGGTTGGCACTAGTCCGGGAAGTGCCGGCAGAGGGTGGTCGATTCCCGGCCTTTACCTTGTCGAACCATATCCATGAGTCAACCCAAACAGGGCCACCCCGTCAACAGGGAGTTGGCCACCTCCTGACGGCACCTGTTCTGTGAGTCGGGAACAAGATCCGTGTACGTCCATCACTTGTCCCGGTCACGACCTAGTTTTCTCCAAAAGATTTTCCGACTCACACGCAGATGGAAAGCTCAAACTACGTGGCTCATGGATAAGGTTAAACAAGTTAGTCAGCCGGGCGGGGTTCATCGGCCCACGTGTGGCTGTACGCTCAGTCTTGGCTCGAAGGCGAGAACTCGCTCCTAGGGGCATGAACAGGACAACACGCCACAACCCATTGTGGCCTCACATCCATGCCGTGATTAGTCAAGTTATCAAAGGTAACTCAAATCATAAACACCTGACATGGTAGATTCACGCATTGAACAGATTCATCAACTAGGCATGGCTAAGCAAGACTCACAAGGTTTAGCGGAGCGCGCACAAACAAGCCTATAGCTGCTAGGTGAGGTGGATCAGGATATCTAGGTTATGCAGTATATAGGAGAACTCTATCTACTGACATCAAATAGTTTGGAACCGAATGCAAAGTACGAGATTCAAATCACTTTGAAATCATATATGAGCAGATAAGAGGTTATGCTTGCCTTGGTTATAAGAAAACCAGATAAAGATCTTCAGGAATAAGTGCTTGACTTGTCGGTTAAGATCAAGTATTCGCCATGGGGTTGTTGGCCTTCTCTTCGGAGTCACGTTCTACCGAGGGAGAAATAACACCGAAAGAGAAATAACAATCAATCATGGCATCAATGCAATGCGCAATATGTATGCATGAGCAAGTTAATGCACTGAAATAAAGCCCTAAACATGTTCGATGAGTTGCTAGGGTTCGTATGTCAGTTATCCAATTTTACTGAAATTAGTCCGAAATAGGCCCCGGAGGGGCAATTCGGACGATTGTGAGAGTAGGTACCATTTTAAAAGCTCAAATGGGTTTGAAAACATCATAACTAGGTTGCATTTGTCATTTTGAGCAATTTGGTATATAACTTTTAATTTTCTAATTTTGGTGAATAAAAACTTATTTTTCTATTTTTTAAAAGAATAAACAATATTAAATAAAGCCATTTTTTGGACCTTCTCAAACATATATGAAAATGACATATATGGGTAGAGAACATTTTTCTGATCAACTCTATACTTTCATTTTATTTTTCTGAGAAATATTTTAATAGTTATTGAATTCTCCAAATTACACCATTTTCTGGAATTATTTAAAAAGGAAATTATGACATCACAAAGATGTCACTGTGACATCACAGGGGATGAACTTCTCTGATTCTCCACAGGAGGATTCGAATTCGAACGAATTAGTGTGCAATTGAGGGAACGATCTACACCACGAGATGGAGGGGAACAAGGGGAACCGAGTGGTGCCAGCCGGTGACCAAATGGTCACCGGAATCCTCGCCGGCGACGAGGATCCGCGGAGGCCGACGGCGGCGGACGACGACCCGTCGATATAGAGGGAAAGGGAGCAAACGGAGAGCACCAGCGCACTCAGGAAGTTACCGTGATTGAGATGGGATGGACGGAGGCGTGGGGAGCTGCCGGAATCGACGCCGGAGTCGCGGAATCGACGGCGGCCGTGGAGGAAGGCCGGCGAGGAATTGGGGCCCTCCCAGGCGTTCCGGCTGCTGCACGGCTCGAGGCGGACGAGGAGGGTGCGGCGGTGACGAAGGGACGCTCGGTGGGGCTTGGGAGAGGCCGTAACGGCGGCGATTCGACGGCGGCCGGCCGGGCAGAAGCTTAGGGTTTGGTCCGCGCAGGCAGCTACAGAGAGCGGGGTGGAGGGCGCGGGTAGGGGCGGCAAGGGAGAAGTGATGGAGGGGATCTCCTCTCCCTTATCCCCTCGAGAGGAGGCAAGCAAGACTGGTGCGGGGCGCCGTCGGAGACCTTCCGGCCTACTGGCCAAAGGAGGAAGAAGACGTTAAAACGTCGTTTTACAAAAACCCCCCTGGACTTTGGAGAAAAAACAAAAGAACCCCTTTCTATTTAAAACAGAACAAAAATCACTGTTTTGAGGGCCTTTTTGTAAAGATAAAAATTGGCAAAAATACTTTTTGAAAACCTTATGAAATTTGCAAGCTCACCATGTATTTGCTTTCCAAAATTGAAATTATTTTTAGAACAAAATTTTGGGAACCAAAATGAGTGCTTTTTGTGGAATTTTCTCAAACCGATTAAATTCACAATTTAATTTGGTTCAAACATGAATAAATTTTTGTTTGATGCATGTATGATATGAACACACACCACACACCCTAATATAGCAAACTTTGGGATGTTACAGAATTTCACTTGGTCCAATATGCAAAATGATCCTCTTTTGGTCCAACTGGATTGGTTTTTTACATCCTGTCAATCGACATTGGATTTTCCAAATACTATGGTTTTACCCATGTCTAAAATCAATTCTGACCACTTGCCTTGCTCTGTTAAAATTGGAACAAACATTCCAAAGGCAAAGATCTTTCGGTTCGAAAATCATTGGGTTAACCAACCTGGATTCATTGACCTTGTGACAAAGATTTGGAACACTCCAGTTATGGCCAAATCCATTACCTCCAAAATCACTGCTAAATTAAAGAATCTTAGATATGCTTTGAAGGATTGGGGAAGAAATTTATCTCAGCTGAAGATTCTTATTGATATGAGTAGTAAAGTGATTCTGTTCCTGGATCAATTGGAGGATGCAAGGAATCTGAGTGTTCCTGAATTTAATTTCAGACTTATTGTAAAAAAGCACATCAAAAACTTGCTTGCTATGCAGTCTGATTACTGGAAGCAAAGATGTACTATTTGGTGGGCTAAGCTTTCTGGGGAAAATACTAAATATTTTCATGCCAGAGCCACTGAGAGGTTTAGGCGTAATTCTATTCCATCCATCTCAGATGCTTCCGGGAATTTGTTGGTGGATCATCTGGACAAAGCTGCTGCTTTTTGGTCCTGTTTTAAGAACAGAATGGGTGTATCATGCCCACCTATGACAGATACTGATCTCTCTGTTTTCTTGCCTGTGGTTGACGGATTAGAGGTCCTTGCTGATTCTTTTACTGTTGAGGAGATTGAGGGTGTTGTAAAACATCTAAAACCTGATCGTGCGCCTGGTCCAGATGGTTTTACAGGTCTATTTATTAAACACTGCTGGAGTATATTAAAAGAGGATTTTATCAAACTCTGCAATGAATTTCACAGTGCTAAGATCTCTTTGGAAAGCATTAATGGTTCTTTCATTACTCTTATTCCAAAGACTAATTCTCCCGAGACAGTGAATGATTTTAGGCCTATTTCTCTGACCAATACTTGTCTGAAATTTATCACTAAGATTCTGGCTAATCGTTTCCAAGATAAAATCTTTGGATGTATCCATGCTAATCAATATGGGTTCATCAAATCCAGAACTATTCAAGATTGTCTGGCCTGGTGTTTTGAATACATTTTTCAGTGTAAACAATCTAAACAGAAAGTGGTGATTTTCAAGATTGATTTTGAGAAAGCTTTTGATACTATCGAGCACAGTGCTATTCTGAAAATCTTGGAATTTAAGGGGTTTCCTTCTTTAGTGATAAAATGGGTCAAGGAAATTCTATCCGCTGGATCATCGTCGGTCCTATTAAATGGAGTCCCTGGCAAACATTTTGTTTGCAAAAGAGGAGTCAGGCAGGGTGATCCATTGTCACCAATTCTTTATGTGCTGGGTGGGGATCTGCTGCAAAGTATTGTTAATTTGGCTTTAAGGGAGGGACGGCTCCGTTTGCCTATTCCAATTGGTGGAGATTTTCCCATTGTTCAATATGCTGATGACACTTTGGTCATCTTACCTGCTGACTCGGCTCAATTGTTGGTATTTAAAGATTTGCTTAACCTTTATGCTCAGATCACTGGGTTAAAGGTGAATTATAACAAGTCTTCTATGATACCAATCAATCTTTCACAGCAGGAAACTGTTGATTTGGCTTCTGTTCTGGATTGTACTGTGGCCTCTATGCCCTTCACTTATTTAGTCTTGCCCATGGGAACCACTAAGCCAACTATCAAGGATTTTGCACCACTGATTGATAGAGTTGAGAGGAGACTTTCCTCTACAGTCTCGTTTCTTTCTTATGGGGATAGTTTGGTTCTAGTGAATTCGGTTTTATCCTCCTTGCCCTCTTATTACATGTGCACTTTAGTAATACCTAAGGGTGTCATTGACATAATTGATAAAGCAAGGAGGAGATGCCTCTGGAGGAAGGACAAAAATAAGCAAAGAGTGAATTCTTTAGCTGCTTGGGATATGGTATGCAGGCCCAAAGACAATGGAGGATTAGGGATCATTAACCTTCAAATTCAAAATAGAGCTCTACTACTGAAATTTTTGGCAAAATTCTATAATTCTATGGATATTCCTTGGGTCCATTTAGTCAAGAATGCCTATTATTTTCAGTCAGTACCACATGCTGTGACTTCCTGTGGCTCTTTTTGGTGGAGAGGTGTTATGCAACTAGCTGATACTTGGTGCTCATTATCTTCTTGCAAAATGGGGAATGGATTTACTGGGCTTTTCTGGAAAGATTCTTGGATAGGACAACCTATGGCACTAAAATTCCCGAGATTGTTCTCCTTTGCCAAGGATCCTTTGTCCATAGTTAGAGATTTGATTATGTTGACAGATCTCTCGGATGCTTTTCATTTGCCGCTTTCAAATGAAGCCTTCCTGGAGTTTACTGACCTACAAGTCATTTTGGATAATGTCCAGTTGACTGACAGTGAGGATAGTTGGATTTGCAATTTCAATAAAGGGGTATATACTTCAAGTAAATTCTACCAACTACAATTTACTCAACTACCTCCTGATGGGCCTGCAAAATGGATCTGGAAATCCAAATGCATGTCCAAGCATAAATTCTTTGCTTGGCTGACTCTAAAAGATAGGATTAATACAAAGGATATGATCAAGAGGAGGAACTGGAAGATTGAAGGCACTGATCGCTGTGTTCTTTGCTGCAAACGTTGTCATGAGGACTGGATCCATCTGTTCTTTCAATGTGTTTTTAGCTCTCGGATTTGGAATTATCTCCAAATCAGTTGGAGTGATAACACAGTTTTGCATAATCTTACCTTTGCTAAAAAGTCTTTTAAAGGACCTTGCTTCACTGAGATTGTGATACTTGCATGCTGGAACATTTGGAAGCAAAGGAATGGAGTCATTTTCAAATCGGAAAGGCATTCCTTTATGGGATGGAAAGTGGGCTTCTTGTTAGATCTTCTTATGCTTAAGCATAGGTTGAGTGCTTCTGTGGCTGCTGACTTAGCATTATGGATTAACTCCCTGATTTAGATAGCCTGGGATAGACTGCCTTAGTCTATCCCCTGTACATTTAACTGTAACACTCTTTGGTTGGCAATAAAGGGCTGTGGGGGTCTCCCTTGCAGTAGAAAATGTTTCAAAAAAAAGCCATGCATGATGAACTCAATAAATTCGAGCGCAACAAATTGTGGAAGTTAGTGCCAAGACCCAAGGATTGCAAGAATGTTATTGGCACCAAATGGGTGTTCAAGAATAATCAAGACAAAGATGGTATCGTCATTCGCAACAAGGCAAGATTGGTGGCTCAAGGGTTTTCTCAAGTCAAAGGTGTTGATTTCGATGAAACCTTTGCCCCCATAGCTCGTCTTGAATCCATTCTCATCTTACTTGCTTATGCATCTCATCATAATTTTAAGTTGCAACAAATGGATGTTAAGAGTGCTTTCCTAAATGGTCCCATTAGTGAGTTAGTATATGTTAAGCAACGTCCGAGTTTCGAGAATCCCAACCACCCCGATTATGTCTATAAACTCGATAAGGCACTCTATGGACTTAAACAAGCTCCACGTGCGTGGTACGAGCACCTTAAAGAGTTTCTAGTGGACCGTGGGTTTAATCGATCCCACCCTCTTTACCAAGACGGTTGAGGTGACTTATTCATATGCCAACTCTATGTGGATGACATCATTTTTGGGTCTACTAACACTTTGTTCAATGAAGAGTTTTGCAAGCTTATGACCGATAGGTTTGAGATGTCTATGATGGGAGAATTGGAGTTTTTCCTTGGCTTTGAAGTGAATCAATATCATGAAGGAACTTTAATCAAACAAGAAAAATACACTCAATACATGCTCAAGAGATTTAATTTGCATGATGCCAAGCCTATGAAGACTCCCATGTCCACAACCCTTGACTTGAAACCCGACCCCAACGGTAAAGAGGTAGATCAAAAGTTATACCGCTCCATGATTGGCTCTTTGCTCTATCTTTGTGCATCTAGGCCGGATATCATGTATAGTGTAGGTAAATGTGCAAGGTTTTAAGCCTCTCCGAGGCAAAGTCATTTGTAAGCGGTGAAACGGATCTTTCGATATTTAGTTCATACCCCAAATTTTGGTCTTTGGTATCCCAAGGGTTCAAGTTTTAAGCTCATCGGGTATTTGGATGCGGATTATGCGGGAGAGAAGATGGATAGGAAGTCCACATCCGGGGGTTGCCAATTCCTTGGTTGCTCCTTAGTGTGTTGGTCTTCCAAGAAGCAAAATTTCATTGCTCTCTCCACCACCAAGGCCGAGTATATCTCTGCGGCAAGTTGTTGTGCCAAATTTCTTTGGATGAGGCAAACCTTGAAGGATTATGGTATTCATTTTGACAAGGTGCCTCTTCTTTGTGACAATGAGAGTGCTATCAAGATCGCATACAACCCTGTTCTTCACTCCAAGACGAAGCACATTGAGATCCGTCATCATTTTATTCCGGATCATGTTGAGAAGGGTGATATTGATCTCTCATATGTTTCCACCAAGGATCAACTTGCCGATATCTTCACGAAGGCCCTTGATGAACCAAGATTTCGAGCTTCGAGGAATGAACTAAATGTCATCGACTCTTCCAACTTGATGAGGGGATAGTAACCCGGTAGACTAACTCCCGGGTGTGATCCGGCCCAAGCGACGGCTGAGCCCACTCTGGCTGGAGACAAAGAAACTTCTGGAAGGCCCAGGGCTTGTAAGGTTCGTAACCCGGATTGTGGGTTACGGTAAGGAAAGTTAGGATTTGTATGTAGAGTTCGAGTAGGACTCAGAGAGCACTCCGTAGGGCAGGCCAAGGGGGGTATGAGTGCTATATAAACCAACCCCTAAGCTTAGCCTGGAAGATTCAAGTCATAGTTGTAATACCTGTTATCGAGTATCCAGCATTATTGATATCGAGATCCGGCGAGTTATTCTCCGGTTCTTAGATCGCTTTCGCCATGTCTTCCTTTGAGCTAAACCCTCTCCCGAATACCTGTGTCGACTTGCCCCAAGATCAGTTACCCCAGGTAACATCTGCCGTGATTATCCCACGACAGTTGGCGCCCACCGTGGGGCCTGCGTCCAAAGGTGTTTACATCACGGGAGAAGCTCGGAAGAACATGAAGAACTTTGTCATCGGCGAGATCTACTCCAATGACGAAGGAGAAGAGATAGTGGACAATTCCGGATGGGAGTTGGAGCCGGATCACTTCGAATCCGGATTCATGGTGTCAATCGGCCAAATCAGTATCTTCATCGGCATGGTACGTACGCTCAATTTGAAAGGACAATATCATGTGCATGTTACAGGGATTTCCAGCAGGGACAAAAGGGCGTTGAAACAAACAGTGAATCCAGCCTTCTCGAGCCCTCCGGGATACTTGAGATGGGCAGAGCAAGAGGTAACGTGGAGCAGGAGAGATCATCCAGAAGGAATAGAGCGCCCCGGGACCTTGGCGTTAGTAGTCTCGCCACAGGTCAATGGTTACGAATTGAAAAAGGTGTTGATGGACGGAGGAAGCACCATCAACATCCTATATTGGGAAACTTTCTTGCGCATGAACCTCAAGGAGTCCCAGCTACAAAAAAGTTCGACGGTGTTCCACGGGATCGTGCCGGGTCATTCGGCACGCCCCGAAGGAAAAATTGCATTGGAAGTAGCCTTTGGAGAATCGGTAGATAACTATCGGGTGGAGTGGCTCACGTTTGAAGTAGTCAAGCTGCATAGCCCCTACCACGCTCTGTTCGGAAGGCCGGCTTACGCTAAGTTCATGGCTAGGCCGTGCTACGTATATCTGCAACTAAAGATTCCGGGCCCCAAGCAGACCATCACTATCCACGGAAACCGGGATATAGCAGCCGAATGCGATGAGGGAGATTCAGTAATGGCCGAGCAAGCCTGCAGGAAGGAGGAACTTCAGTATTACCGGTCTCAGGTGGATCCGGATGATGGTACAGCATTGAGAAGACCAGATGCCGAAGACGAAAGAGTAAAGTTTAAGGCGGCTCAAGACACCAAGAAAGTAGATTTTGTGGAAGGAGACCCCACCAAACAGTTCACTATAGGGTCCAATTTAGAGGATGCGCAAGAAAAGGCTCTAGTAGAGTTCATCCGTTCAAATGCGGATGTATTTGCCTGGACACCCAGCGACATGCCGGGTATCCCCACCGAGTTGGCGGAGCACAGTTTGCATGTGGATCCCAAGGCCAGGCCTGTGAAGCAAGGTATGAGAAAAATGAATGAAGAAAGGAGAAGAGCTATAGGTGAGGAAATAGCGCGACTGTTAACCGCAGGCTTTATCATGGAAGTATTCCACCCTAACTGGTTAGCAAATCCGGTTCTTGTGATGAAAAAGACAAATGAATGGAGGATGTGCATCGATTTCACGAGCCTCAACAAGCATTGCCCAAAGGATCCGTTCGCGCTGCCAAGGATAGACCAAATCATAGACGCGGTAGCCGGAAGCGACTTGCTATGCTTCTTAGACGCATATTCGGGATACCACCAGATTAAACTCAAGAGGGAAGATTGGGAGAAAACGTCGTTCATAACCCCATTTGGGGCCTTCTGCTACAAAACCATGACGTTTGGATTGAAAAACGCGGGTGCAACTTACCAGCGGTGTATCCAGAAGTGCTTCGAGGATCAAATTGGGCGCAACGTGCACGCATACGTAGATGACGTGGTTATTAAGACCCGGAAGGCAGAGACATTCATTGATGATTTAAAGGAGACGTTTAAAAACTTGAGAAGGTATCAGATGAAGCTCAACCCAACGAAGTGTGTATTTGGAGTTCCGGCCGGGAAGTTACTCGGCTTTATAGTCTCCGAGAGAGGAATCGAGGCAAACCCGGACAAGATCAAGGCCATCCAGAGTTTGAAGAAACCGGAAAATTTGAAGCATGTTCAAAAGCTCACGGGCTGCGTAGCAGCCTTGAGCCGGTTCATATCCAGGCTTGGAGAAAAGGCAATACCCTTGTACCGGCTTTTGCGGAAATCAGATAAGTTCGTATGGGATCAGGAGGCAGATGAGGCGTTTGAAGCACTAAAAAAGCAATTATCTGAAGCACCAGTACTAGCGGCGCCAGGTCCTAAAGAACCTATGCTATTATACGTAGCAGCCGGTCCCAAGGCCGTCAGCGCAGTAGTTGTCGTAGAACGTAAGGAGGATGGGAAGGGTTACCCGGTCCAAAGGCCGGTTTATTATGTCAGCGAGGTGTTATCGGAAGCAAAGCAGCGTTACCCACATTGGCAAAAGTTGGTGTTTGGGGTCTTTATGGCCAGCCGGAAGTTGAAGCCATATTTCCAAGAACATCCCATAACAGTGGTTAGTTCAATACCAATGTCGGATATCATCAGAAACTCGGATGCAACGGGAAGAATAGCCAAATGGGCGATAGAGATGGGGGATTATCATATCAGCTACGAGCCTAGATCGGCAATCAAGTCACAGGCTTTGGTTGATTTTGTTAACGACTGGACGCACACCGGAATGGCTACCACAGTCCCAAATTCCGAGTCATGGACCATGCACTTCGATGGATCAAAGCAGTACGAGGGGTCAGGAGCTGGAGTGGTGCTGACGTCGCCAAAGGGGGACAAACTAAGTTATGTGCTACAGATTCACTTTGATTGTTCAAATAACGTGGCCGAGTATGAGGCTCTACTGCATGGCTTGAAGGTAGCCAAGGAGATGAACATTAGAAGGATACGATGCTTTGGGGACTCAGATCTTGTGGTGCAGCAGGTATCAGGAACCTGGGATAGGAAGGATGCCACTATGGCAGCATATCGCAGGGAGGTTGATAAGGTTGCCGGGTGTTTTTCCGGGTATGAAGTAGAGCACATAGACAGAAGAAAAAATGAGGCAGCGGACGCACTCGCCAGACTCGGCTCGCGTAGGGAGCCGGTTCCACCTAATGTTTTCCTGGACGAGCTATGGCGACCATCAGTAAAATCCGAGTCTGAGGAAGAACTCGCGAATCGAGACCCGGATGTGGAGTTTGTAGCCACAATACGTGCTGTGCCCGAGTGGACAGAGCCATATCTGGCCTACTTATCACGAGGCGAACTGCCAGAACAAGAAGTATTAGCAAGGCAACTCCTGAGGCGGGCAAAAGGATATACTATTATCAATGGGGAGTTGTACAAAAGAAGCGCAGCAGGAGTCTTTTTGCGCTGTGTGACACCGGAAGAAGGCCGACAGATCCTTAAGGAGATCCATGAAGGCGATTGTGGGCATCATGCGTCCACAAGATCCCTTGTGGCCAAGGCCTATCGGCATGGGTTCTTCTGGCTCACGGCTCTAGCAGATGCGGAGCGGATAGTGGCAAGGTGCGACGGATGTCAAAGGTACGCTCGCCAAACTCATGTGCCGGCTATGGAGTTACGGACCATCCCATTAACTTGGCCGTTCGCTGTTTGGGGTATGGACATGGTTGGTCCCTTCCACATGTCACCTTGCAAGAAAACACATCTTTTAGTGGCTATCGATAAATTTACCAAATGGGTGGAGGTTATGCCGGTCACCAATTGTGAAGCAGCCACAGCAGTCAAGTTCCTGAAAAGAATTATATACCGGTTTGGATATCCCCACAGTATAATCACCGATAATGGAACCAACATGTCCCTTGGAGAGATGGAAAAATTTTGTGGCAGCAACGGAATCAGGCTTGATGTAGCATCAGTGGCACATCCGCAAGCCAACGGGCAAGTGGAGAGGGCGAACCAAGAGCTACTTCGAGGATTGAAACCACGACTGAGGGTTCCCTGTATCAGGGCCGCCGGGGCATGGGTTGAAGAACTTCCTTCCGTGGTCTGGGGTATCAATACTACGCCTAACCGATCCACCCAGATGACACCTTTCTTCATGGTCTACGGCGCAGAAGCAATATTACCAAGCGACATCATTCATGATTCACCAAGAGTGACAGCCTATGTCGAAGTGGAGAACGAGAAGAACCGGCAAGACGCTGTGGATATGTTAGAAGAGCAAAGAGAGCAAGCCTTGGAAAGGTCAGCCATATACCAGCAGGATTTGCGAAGATATCATAGTCGGCGGGTGAAAAGCCGGGTCTTCCAGGAGGGAGACTTGGTCCTGCGCTTGGTTCAGACAAACGAGGGAAAGCACAAACTATCGCCACCGTGGGAAGGACCTTTCATCGTAAGTCGGAGTCTACATAATGGGTCATATTACTTGATAGATGCAAGAGAAGAATCGGCTACAGTCAACGATACTGCCCACACTACTGCACCTATGCAAGAAAGAGATAGACCATGGAACGTGGCTCAGCTACGTCCGTACTATACTTAGCAGAAAACGATGTAACAGGCAGCAGGTTTCAGACGCACTCTTTTCCTATCCGGGGCACCCTTGGGGACTGGATGGGTTTTTAATGAGGCGGCTTGCTGGCCTAATTTTCTCATATCAAATAAAAAGGGGATTATCAAGAAAAGAGGCAATTGTTATTTATACGGCGTGCATATTCAGGTCTTGAGGGCTGGTTGCTCCTACAAGCACAGCTGCAAACTCAAAAGAGACCCGGCCTTGATGCCAATGAGTTATAGGGGTCGGCTACTCGAAAAAACGAGTGCGGCTACAATCTTATAACCGGACAAAGAAGTCCAAATTTCTCGGCTATTCTTACTTAAGCTCGATGTGACTCGCAACAAAGTGGCATGATTTGTTCGCCTACGATTACCATCAGTCATGAGACCCAAACGGGACTTGCTTGACCCCGTTTTCGTATTGATGTAACAACATGGTATCCACGCGAAAGCCGGCTTATAGTACAAGATAGTCGAAAGGGTCATCTAAACCACAAGTTATGCAGAGTATAAGGCCGACAGCCGGAAACTCAACGATTATCAAGCATAACTTCAAACCTCATAAAAAGCTGTCCTGAAGTCTTGAGCATTCAGCGACAGGCGATTCGTTTCCTTGAAAAAAAAAAAAAAACAATCATGTGTCCTAGACGCGGAAACCCGGACTGGGGACTTATGAGCTCTAAGGAAGAAACAGCATCATCCAGCCGATAAAATTACAACGAGCCACGCATCCGGGTCTCAGGAGCTTAGGGATTCAGGTGTAAAACCGTTCCCTAGACGCCAACGGCACCCGGAGGACGGGTCTTGCTAAGGAAAGTATAAAAAAAAAGTATAAGGTATCGAGAATAAAGCAAGTGGATATCAAGAACAAGCAAATGCAAAGACGCATTCATCAAAAGCCCAAAGGGGCGCAAAGTGCATCGGGAGTTTAAATAAAAGTATTACAAAAACCATAAAGTATCAGAAGAGCACAGGCGCTCTGCTTAAACGAATAGTAAAGCTGTTTTAACGATGCTTTGCCGGCTGACGTATGTGGAATGATAGGTATTACTTCAAGCTGCAGGGTCCATCTTGGCCTTGCCCTTGTCGCCACCGGTAGTTGCGGCGCCACTCGGGTCAGCAGCAGTCCCGGGTTGTGCAGCAGAAGTTGCAGGAGCAGAGTCGGCCTCGGTCTTCTTGGCGGCTTCTTCCTTCATCTTGATCGCCTCCTCCCTCCAACGGGCAAGCATATCGAACGGCTGGGGGCGGTTCGCCTTGACAACCTTGTCATTAGCATCATAAGCCGGGAGAATCACATCAATTTCTAGGGCATCAGCGATAACACTAGCCGGATGACGGACTTCTTTCTGAATAGCCTTGAAGTCCTTTGGCAAAAACTTGGACCCATCCAAGTTGAACTCTGGGAATCCGCTCATAAGTTTGGCCAGCTCTAGCTTGGGAGCGTAGGCCTTAGCCAACGCGAGTCCCCGGGTTACCCCAAATCGGCAGGAGGACCGTTTCCAGTGCCAAATCCACTCGGGGATTGTAGAGCAGCATTCCAGTAATCTCTTCATGTTATCTGGCCTGACACCCGGCAGTCGCAACTCGTCAAGTATCCAACTGACTCCGCTGCAAAGTTGGCGAAGAGTATTCTTGATGGTTTTAAGCTTGGCAGCATCATCTTCTTCGGGGGCAGCATCACGTGGGCCTGCTAAAAAAGGCAAAAGGAGCAAAGATAGTAGGCAAGCAAGTGCAGTTGTTCAAATCAAAGCAATCCGAGTCATAAAAAGGTGAAATTTAAAAATCTTACCAGTCGCAGTACGGTGAACATCAGCAATTTGAGCAGAAAGAGTTGTAAGTTTGTCCTTAGCCCTGTGAGCTCTCTTCCTGTACTTTTTCGTCATCTTTTGGCACCTGCGAGCCTCAGTTTCAGCAGCCTCACGAAGGGCCGTTTCTTTTTCAATACGCTTGGTGGACTTGGCCAGCTTCTTCTCCAACTGTGAAACATAGTCCTGTAAAGAAGCGTGAAGAGGGATCAGCCAGAAACATTATACAAAGTTCCAAGCAAGTTACCTAGTAATTTACTCGGAACTTGGGGACTATGTATGGAAACAATTGATGATTAGTCGGGATTACCTCGTGCTTGGTTATTAAGGCATCTAGTATGTTTTCTTCGTCGCCCTTCAAGGTATGGAGGGCATCTAGCATTTGAGCAAAGGTCATGTCTTCAGGGTGAAGTTGAGAAGGGCCGGAGGATTGGCCCTCTTGTGGAGGAGTTGTTCCGGGTTTGGGGGTCGAAACCCGGATTGTTTGAACGTCCGGGTTAGGAGAGCCCGACTTGGTCTCCAAAATGATGTCTTCGTCCACTTCTTCAGAGGGCTGGGGTGATGCAGTCTTTGGTGGAATTGGGTCCTTAAAAGGATCTTCTCCATTTCCGTCCTCGGCCTCGTCCTCAACCTCAACGTCCATGTCATCACTCGGCTTCTCTTCTCCCTGCTCTTCTGATGCAGGGATATCCGGGTCGCTCAGCGTAACTGTGGCGCTGAAGAAAAGAAGGGAGACATTGATCAATGGAATATACGGAAAAAAGAAAGGTAACCAGTACGAGAAAATGTAAGTAAAGGTAGCTTACCCGGTGTTCACGGCATAATCCGGGGGAAGCTCGCCGCTGGAGGCGGATGACGTTGGTAAGAGCACTGGCTGCGGTACGCGAAATTGCCCGGCAAGTGGATGATTAGGAGACGGATGACGTTGAGGAGATTGGGAAGGTTGAGCTGGAGGGGTACTGGCTCGATGAGTGGGTGAAGTGGAGATACCCGGGTTAAGGGGATCATCCCCCGGAGAATTCCGGGTCACCCTACGTTTAGTCGGGAGAGGGTCCTTCAAGAAGGATAATTGCCAGTTTTTGGCGTTGGAGTTCAGGTTGAGAGGTGGCATCAATGAGTGTTTGCGGCGCTGGATGGATACCCCGCCGCAGGTAAGAAGCGTTCCGTCACCGCTCTCATGGCATGGTTCGCATTGGAACAATTCGGTAAAAAGAGCAAGGTTTGGTGGAGTGCATAAGTACGACTCGGACAAAACTATGAAGTGGGTGATGTTCAGCATAGAGTTAGGCCCTATGTCGAACACCCGGAGGCCGTAGTGGCTCAAGACTTCCCGGAAAAAAGGGTGACCCGGAGGACGGAATCCTCGGGTCACATGCTCGGTAAAACAAATTACCTCGTTCCCGGTGGGAGTGGGACGGGTCTTATCGCCAGGAGCCCTCCAGTGTATTTCCTTTTGAGAAGGAAGGATTCCTAACTCGGCCATCCCATCTAGCTTGGCCTTTGTCGTTGAAGACCGACCCCAGTTGGCAGAAGTGGTTCGAGAGGCCTTTGCAGAAGCCGGGTGTTTTCCTTGTCTTTTAGGAGCCATGGAGTTGACCTGCAAGGGACAGGAAATGTATGGAGTAAGATTCGGAACATCAAATCATTCGAGTCTGGAGACGTCAAGGCGTTGAAGGCTAAAATGAAACCCGGATAATGCACTACGATGTTAAATGCGGAAGATTTTCCGGGTGTCAGATGAGGTTGAGTAAATTGTTAATTACTTACGCGTTGAGGTGAATTGGGTGAACATGGATGGTTGCCCATACCTTTATTGTGGAGGGATTAGCTGGAAAAAGAGGATTTTCCGGGTGTTAATGCGACAGGCGGAAAGAACAAGGTGGAATGGATCTAGATCGAAAAGCTTGCAAGCAATCTTATGCAAAGTTGGATGGCCAATAAAGGCGCGGGGATGAGCTGCGACTACGCATCAGGTGATTAAAGGAACTAAGGTCTATCGAAGCGGTTCAATTTGATGATATCAGAAAATTAGTTTACGGGTTGACCCAGATCCAATCTTGGTCAGATTGAAAAGGTTGCGAGTTTCAATTGAATGGTTGAGAAAGGCTTACCAAAGGAGTTGAGGTCCGAAGTGAGGGTGGTGCGTGGCGCGGCTTGAGTGTCACGTCACGGCCCTCGATGAGGAAGCGCGGGTGTGACCGCGATGCTTAATGGCGGTGCTGGATAGCTCGAGGACGAGTGCGGCCGGTGGTGGCCTTATCTTTCTTGGAGCGTGCGAACCCGGTGGCAGAAATTGCGAGGGAGCGTGGAGAAAAGGGATGATGAAACGAGATGAATGGCTTAGGGTTACCATCGGCTGATATTTATAAGGGAGGTGGTGAGCTCACCTACGGCCCGAAAGCCGGAAATTACGGAACAGTAATTATCCGTGCGGATCTGGCGGCATATGCATTCGGAATTAGGCAAAATATCCCGTTGACGGGGGAAGTGCAGCTTGCCCCGAGATATCAGGGATCTTTATCGAGTAGGGCCCTGACATTTTAGGGTTTAAATTTGGAAAGGCCAGTTAAGCATTCAAGGAAGGATCGAGCTATCACATGACAGACATGGAGCTGTGTCTGGTCATCTGTTAAAGCAACTTAACCCGGTTCCCATAGGCTTGGGCGTTTCACATCTTTTTCAGGGAATAGCGAGTGCTCCGAGGATGAATCCGTGAAGCCCAGGCTATTCTGGGGACTACTGATGAGGGGATAGTAACCCGGTAGACTAACTCCCGGGTGTGATCCGGCCCAAGCGACGGCTGAGCCCACTCTGGCTGGAGACAAAGAAACTTCTGGAAGGCCCAGGGCTTGTAAGGTTCGTAACCCGGATTGTGGGTTACGGTAAGGAAAGTTAGGATTTGTATGTAGAGTTCGAGTAGGACTCAGAGAGCACTCCGTAGGGCAGGCCAAGGGGGGTATGAGTGCTATATAAACCAACCCCTAAGCTTAGCCTGGAAGATTCAAGTCATAGTTGTAATACCTGTTATCGAGTATCCAGCATTATTGATATCGAGATCCGGCGAGTTATTCTCCGGTTCTTAGATCGCTTTCGCCATGTCTTCCTTTGAGCTAAACCCTCTCCCGAATACCTGTGTCGACTTGCCCCAAGATCAGTTACCCCAGGTAACATCTGCCGTGATTATCCCACGACACGACGAGCCACGTCCAGGTCTCTTACACGCTCTGCTGCGTTTTAGTTGAAACCTTACATATGTACCTTCATTATAGGTGTTATTAGGTTTGGATGTAGGCATGGACATAGGGGGAGCGTCACTCAACTCATGAGTATACACTCCTCTTATTATGAAAAAATCAATTCATCATTGCATATCTAGTCAATTTGTGACTCATTGTGCTTAATTGTGAGTAGTACTCTTGGACCCAAGATACATCTTCGTGGTGCCAAAGTACACACTCAAACATGGTGGCTCCGGCCACTGACCTCCTCCTCTCGGAGTTGTTTTTATTTTGGCTCTTTCACGCACATACTATTCCCCCTTGACAACTTTTGTCGTAGAGTGGTGAAGAAAGACGCCATGGGATGGCTTAAGTGTTGGGGTCGATGGACATTGTAGGTATTCGGGGAGGGATCGCACGTCGAGTAGACGCGCACGGAAAGCACTACAAACACCGCGATCTACCCAGGTTCGGGGCCCTCGTGTGGAGGTAATACCCCTACTCATGCCTATCTCTCTGTATAAGTGATGTCCGAGTAGCCACAATGCAAATTAGGCTCTCAACCGAGTAGCCACTCTCTGCTCTCTCTACCTCTAGCTCTTGCTCGTGCAATAAATGCTCTCTCGCATAACGTCCCTCGCGCAGGAGGGGGATGGGCACCTTATATACTGGTACCCAGCCGAGTAAACAATGATTAAAAGGTACACGATGGGACGTCTCTACTGTGACACAGAGCACGCCTCCGTGTTCCCGCTAACGCCATGGCGAGAAGTCGCCGCGCCGTCCGGCTGACAGGACTTTTCCACCCTGTCAGTCTCACAGAGTAGGCCCCCGACATGTCCTGTCCCCCTGTCAGTGACAAGAATGGACAGGTGCCTACCCTCACTGTGCCCACGTCGTAACACGGATAATCATGCGCTCTTGTAAGTTGAACCGCACGCCTGTACAGCCGCAGGATACGCGGGATCTCGTCAGAACGGCTCCATTGACTTCTTGCCTGAGTAGGATTGCAGCCCATCTACTCGGACCACTTGGTCTCTACTCGGACGATTATAATCTTCCTCATTATCTTCTCCTGGCCTTCAGTACCTATCACCGAGTAGAGTCTACCGGGTACCAGATACCCGAGTAGCCGCCTACCCGGCCAACAGTACCTTGACCTCTGTTTTGCCACCTGCCTTACCCCTACTCGGGGGTAGACCCCCCGACATTAGTCCCCGAAGCTGGTAGAGTCCAGCGAACTTGTTCGTTGGGCCCTGCCAGCTTAAACCAATTTGCCTCTGTGCAGGAGTGAGGCCGAGTTGCTCCTCAACTCGGACACCCATAACCCCTACTCGAACCTCTCCAACTGGGGTTATTGGGGAATTCTTCTTGGAGCCGAGTAGAGCACACTCTGCATAGTGCTGCCGAGTACTTTACACTTAGTGAAATTTTCAACACGGTCTCGCTCTGTCTAGATTGAATCCATCTTCTCGTGTCCTTGTGGGGCACGTGTCACGCATCCCCGCCCCCGACGCCTCGGTTCTGGTGCTACAGCGTGCCACGCGCCTGCCACTGCACCTGGGGTCCACGGCCCGTTAGGTCACCTCGATCGTGTACTCGAAAGCCCACGACCCACGTCGTGGGATTAACTGCGCCCGTTACGCGCGCATTTCGCGCTATGTGCGTTTTCTAACGGGCAGTTAAGCCACGTCGCACGATCTCAGCCACGTTCGATCCGCTAGTAACTGCAATCAGCAGAGAAGATAAATACCTCCGCGCCGCCCAAATCACTTCCTTCCTTCGCACTTTCCCCAATTCTGCTTCCTCTCTGCCTTCGCCTCCGCCGTCGAGCACAACGCCGCCGCAAACCCGCAACGCGCCACCGCTCCACGCACAGAGAGACAGAGAGAGCCACACCTCGCGTGCCTCCGTTTTCGTCGTCAACTTCGACCTCGACGAGCACCCGCGACTCCACCAGCAACCGCGCCGCCATGGACCTCGCGAACGCCGCTGTGGACCAGCATGAGGACGAGATGGCGCCGGCCCGCGGCAGCTGGGAGGGCTCGGACGTCACCGCTGCTGACTGCCAGTGGTTGGTGAACACTCGCCGAGTTCCTCCCGGCGTGATTTGTCACCCTCCCGGCGACGAGCTCGCCCCGACACCAGAAGACGCTGAGTACGTCGTCTTCCTTTCCCATTTCAAACGCGGCGTAGGCCTTCCCATTTCGAAGTTTTTCTCCGATTTCCTCCGCCACTTTGGCTTCCAACCACATCACCTTCCTCCCAACGCCATCGTGATGCTATCCACCCACGCCGCCGTCTGTGAAGCCTTCCTGGGCGTCTACCCGATAGTCCAGACTTGGGCCCGCTACTTCTTCCTTCGCCAGCAGAGCGTTCCAAACCCCAGCAACCCTCTTGTTCCTCGCGCGATGACCCAGACGGGTAGCGCAATGATGCTGCAGCGCAGCACCGGGCACCACCCGCGGGTTCTCGGATTGGAGACCGTGCGCAAGTGGCAGCGCGGCTTCCTGTACGTGAAGAACGTCCCTCCCACGGAAGGAGAAGCCGCTGAAGACCGAATTGGGCTCCCCAAGTTCGAGAATGTCCTTCCCATGGGAAAGAACTGGGGGTACAATCCCAAGAGCACTGTGAACGACGTCGTCCAGGTAGAGAAGCGCCTGGAGCAGCTTGCGACGGAGGGGCTTCTGCAGGATGACCCGATCGCGTGCTGGATATCACGCCAAGTACTCCCACTCCAAAACCGGGCACACAAGATGTGCTACATGGGAGGCCCTCGGGACTGCACCAGGACCACCACCTTTGAGCTCAGCAAGGCCGAGGTGGCCATTTGGGCCAAGTCCATCATGAGGACTACGCTGACCGACAACTGGGCATACGGCTTTGTGCCGTATAGCCGTACCAAGCGCATTCCAGTCTCCTTCTTTGTACGCTTACTGTTTGTATTTGACACCGAATAGAATCCCTCTTGGCCTAGTATGCTGTCTGCTTGCACTCTATGCCGAATAGGTTGTCTCCTAGGCTCATACGCTTTATGTTTGCATGCTGTATCGAGTAGAGCCTCCTACTTAACACTTAGCTTTATATGCTTTATGTTTGCATGCTGTGCCGAATAGACTCCCTCTGTATATGCTTATCCTCAGAGTTTTTAGCTTCTTGTGCTTAGTGTTTGCACGCTAACTGAGTAGAAGCACTACTCATTTGCCTCCTTTGGTCCTTAGCTTTTTGTGCTTTTTGTTTGCACGCTAGACCGAGTAGGGTCCCTACTCTGCTGGAAACCAACTTACTTATGCTTTACGCTTGCATTACCAGCACATCAACCGCCAGAAGACAGAGGACCAGCCCAACTTCGAGGGCAACTGGGAGGAGGACCGGAAGGAGCATGACGTGACCGCGTACGACATCCAAGACACCCTCTGCATCCCCCGTGCTGGCCAGGACGGTAAGTCCCATGTTGACGCCTCTATTCGGGACTGGTCAGAGGACGATGAAGGTGACCGAGTTCACCTCTCTGCTTGTCTGCAGTATGCTTTGCTTCTCTTGTTTTGCCTATTCTGAACTCTTCCTTCTTCTCTGCAGAGGAGCCTGAGCTGGAGGAAGGAGAGGAACCACTGGACGTGGTTCCGGTGTCCGTGGCAGCTCCCACTACTCGGAAGAGGGCGGGTAGCGGTGCGCAGGCACCCCCTCCCAAGAAGCTCAAGAAGAAGCCGGGAAACAAGCCACCGGCAAGCAAGCCTAACCCCAGCAGGAAACGCCCCACCATAGACGGGTAAATACTTCTGAGTAAATATTGACTCTTTGTTGTTTTCTATCTCTGGTTCCCTTCTCTGCTGCTGCTGAGACCGTTCTTCTCTTGCACTTTATTCTCAGTGAGGCTCTTGATGCCGACGCCGCCGGCGTATCGGTCCCCAAGAAGAAGAGGAGTGCTCCCCGAGAACTCGTGGAGCTCTCCGACGATGAAGGGGACCAGATACCAGAGGATAGGACGCAGGCGTCCTCCCCCTTAGAGAAAATCAAGACCCTGGCGCCGAGAACACTGGCGCCGAGAACGAAACTGAACATGCCCACCGCCGAGACAACACCAACTCCCCCAACTGCATCAGCTGAGGAGACCACCGAACACGCTGCCGAGCAGCAGCAGGACAACACTATCGTGGAGCTGCCCGATGCTGCTGCCGAGCAGCGGCCAGATGCTACTGCCGAGCAGCAGCTAGAAGACAACGCTGCAGAGCAGCCGGACCCCGCTGCCGAACAGTGGGTAGAAGATAATGCTGCAGAGCAGCCAGACCCCGCTGCCGAGCAGCGGGTAGAAGACCCCGTGGTGGAGCCGCCAAGCCAAGACGCCGTGCGGCCAGATGCCGCACCGGCTAGCTAGCCGCAAGCGCCACCAACCCAGCAGATGCCTTCGCCAACCCGCCAAGTACCTCCGCCGACTCCCAGGAAGCATTCGGCGCCTTCTCAGCAAGTACCTCTGCCTTCTCAGCCAACTCCCACGCCCAACACCAAGAAGCCCGCCAAGACAGCTGCGGTGCCAACTCGGCAGCAGCCAAAGCGTGGCGCCGCACACGCTGGGCAGTAGCTGCTGCCCTTCAAGCCTTCCGGACCCCAGCCTTCCGGACCCCAGCAGCAGGGTGCGCTGCAAGGCGGATAGGCCGGGCAGCCGGCCCAGAACACCAAGTGGGCCCTGAACCAGAAGAAGAAACCTCCCAACCCAAACGTCAGGCTGGCCCCAGCCAATGTCACTTTTGGTCCTTCAGAGGAGCAGGATGCCGGTGCAAGTGCCAGCGAGAAGGAGACTGAGCCCACGTTTCCCGAGTACTGGAAGCAGCTGCAGGAGCGCCACAAGATCCATATGTCACAGGAAGAGCAGCGGATAGCTGCTCTCAAAGAGCGAAGGGACGTGATCCGCTCCAAGTCAAAGGGAAAGAAGGACTCCCTGATTATCAAGAATTTTTTTTCCCGCGACGAGGATACCGACGAGCTTCCTGAAGAGGGCATTGCAGCTATCCTGGACCGGGTAGGCCATATCGAGAAGGTTTGGGATGCCAGGGCACTTGGCGATGCCTCCTGGGATGGTGTTGAGTTGGGCAAACTCGACAACTATCGCCTGGAGTGGAAGAAGGCCGACATCGGTCCTGTCAGCATGGCGGTAGCTAGCCCTTGCAGCATACTGGCTAGCAAGCTGTTTTTCTTGCGCAAATCCATTGAAGACATCGAGCAAAGCTATGTGGTAAGTGTTTTCTCTCTTTCTGAATTTTCCGAGTTGCCAATTTCCTTTTTCTCCTTTTCTTCTCTTAGCCACTACCCCAGTCCCCGAGATTCGGGCCGAGTAGGTGAGGCTCAACCGAGTTGATAGCTACTCGGGCCAAATCTTCCAAAACTCATACAGTTTTCTTCTTTTTGCAGGATAGCATCCAAGAAAGGACCATCCTTTTCCGCCAGCTTCTCTGGTCGCATCTCCAACTCAGAGACCGAAACCGGGTTCTGGAATCTGACAAGAGCGACAAGGACGCTCTGGAGAATAAAGCTCTGGACAACGCCCTCAAGCTTTCTGATATTGAAAGTAAGCCCTTAGCATTTTGGTTTGTGCGTTTTTTGCTTACGCCCACTTTTTCTTTTTGCTTAACTGCTGCCTTCTCTGCAGGTGAACTCAAGGCCCTGGTAGAGAGACACCAGGATTGTGAAGTTATATCTGCCTCAACAAGAGTAAAATCTCTTCTCTGGAAGGTGATCCTTCCTCTTTATTCTCTGTCTTTGCCTTCTCTTACTGGGCTACTCTGCTGATAGTGCTGTTCTACCCGCAGAAGAATACAAGAATTTCCGGGAGCAGCATCTGCAATGCCTCACTCCAGCTGAAGCACATCAGCAAGTGCAGGCCCAGGAAGTCGAACTAGAGAAGGAGCGTGAGGCCGAGAGGGCGGAGTTCGAGAAACTCCAGGTTGATCTTGCAAACGCACTCCAAACTGCAATCAATTCTGTCCGCGAGAAGCAAGATTTTGAGAAAGCAGCTCCTGCCGAGAAGCGGAAACTCGAGCTAGAAATCAGAACTCTGAAGGAAAGGAACCAAGCTCTCGAGGTCGCAGTCAGTGACTTGCGCCGCCTCCAGGATAAGCACATCCGAGAATCCGATGATTGGAGGACCAAGCTGGGGGCCCTTGTGCTGGAAATGGAATGTGAGTTGCCGCTACTCTTTACCTTGTTTAGCTTTTTTCCTTTCTGCCTTCTTCTACTCAGTCTCTCTTCTTCTTGGTCACTCTTTCTAATCCAACTCCGCATCTCCTGATCCAGAAATCTTCCCGGAACTCCGTTCTGCTGGTGAAACTGTTGTGGATAAAGCAAGAAAGGCCAGGGCAGCAGTTGGTCTAAGTGTTGATGATACCTCCAGTATCGACGATCATCTCGTCAACCTCAAGACCCAAGTGCGCTCCCTCAAAGGCTTGGGCACCTCCATGGTGTCCACTGCAATCAAGCTGCACACACTGTTCTGGCCCGAAAGAGATGTCCCGGAGACTTTCCGCGATATTGCAGCCAACCTGGACCATGTCAAGGTGGAGTTGAAGAAATGGCGTGCTTCCGCAGCTCGGGCAGGAGCTGACGAGATCCTTCATTTCATCTTGTCCTGGTACGAAAATCTAGATCTTGACAGGATTGACATGCACAGAAATGACTCCAAGTGGACTGAACGTCCCGAGTGTGTCTCACGTCGAAAAGAAGTGGCCTACGAGATTGCCTCCTATGCTGAGACCAGCCAATACAATGGCGGCCCCACCGAGCCGGATACAGTTGTTGAGGAAGAGGAGGATGAGGGCGATGCCGAGTTCGAGGAGGATGTCGGCGCCAAGATGACGTAGAAGCTGAGCAGGAGGGGTCCGAGCACGAATAGGCCGAAGAGGGGGAGACCGAGAAGCGCGGCGCCGCAGAAGACTCTGGGATGGGAGCCAACCCGGAGACTGAGCAGTCACAGCCCGCCGCGCAAGAGGCGGCCGTCACCACCGAGATGGTGATCGATGATCCCGCTCCCGAGCTGGGCGCGACTAGGGCTGCGACCTCCGAGCTCTACCCTCTTCCCAGCGCTGCAGTTACTCAAGCCTCCAACTCCGCATCGGAGCCAATCTCTACTACTCCAACTTCTTCTGCAGCCGAGCCAACCTCTACAACTGCTGCCTTCGAGCCAGTGGCGCCTACCGACACCAACTCGGATACCACTACCTCCAATGTTGCCTAAATTCCTGCAATTCTTATCTAAAACACTTATCAGATCTCCGGGATGCCGGGTGCAGATGTAATCGATACAATTATGTTTCTTGCTACTCAGTTTGACTTGATCAACACTTAGCAATTCTGGCTTAATGCCGGATTGCGTTATTATGCAAGTCCCCGAGTTACATTTTTCATTCACTTAGTATTTTCGTCTTTGCTCTTACCTGCCACTTGTGGCTTTTCGGTAGTCGAGTCACAAGATTTCAAAAACCAAGTTTCAGATACTTAGCCACTTGGAGAATTACATGTTAACGCTGCCCACCACTTAGCCGGAACAGAGACAACCGAGAAGTAAAGAACACCCTACTCGGTTGCTACACTCCTCTTTTCCTTTGCAATTTTTCGTGTGTTTATTGACCTTTGGCTTGTTCTCTTGCTTGCCATGAAGCCGGGTTGCGGACAACAGCAGAGTCGAAGAGTTGGCCCTTGGGTTTAAACACACTACTAGATATGCATATGAAATTCTAAGCAAACCAACCGAGTAGGCAAAGTAATGCAGAGTAAAACACACAGAGCAGATTTGATAAGGGCAGTCCCCGAGTTGAATTCGGAGTGCCGACTATAATTTTAAATCGGTTGAGGAAATACATACAATGCTTCCTCACGAATGAAAACGGCGGAGTAAGGCTACATTCCAAGGGCGCTTGGATTCCTCTCCGGCTCTATCCGGCCTGTTCTTCTGGGGTGCCTGTGCGTCAACTAGATAGTAGGCATCATTGTGCAGAGCCTTGCTCACAATGAAGGACCCTTCCAACGGAGGGGATAGATTATGCATCCTGGTTGTGCGCTGCACGAGCCTAAGGACCATGTCTGCTTCTCGGAAAACCCTTGGGTTTACTTTCCGGCTATGATAACGCCTCAGACTTTGCTGATATATGGCTGAACGTGACAGAGTTAACTCTCTTGCTTCTTCTAGCAGGTCAACGTCATTTTCTCGAGCTTCTCTCACCTATTTTTCAGTGTAGAGCATTACTCTCGGCGAGTCATGCTCTAGGTCAGTGGGCAACACGGCCTCAGCTCCATATACCAGGAAGAATGATGTGTATCCGGTTGATCGGTTAGGGGTAGTC
This sequence comes from Alopecurus myosuroides, assembly GCA_028641055.1. Taxonomy (NCBI): domain Eukaryota; kingdom Viridiplantae; phylum Streptophyta; class Magnoliopsida; order Poales; family Poaceae; genus Alopecurus; species Alopecurus myosuroides. Next base: position 126,630,834 of record CM054061.1, on the reverse strand, counting down.
TTTAGACTCCACAACACCGCCGGTAACTCATCCAGCCAACAACCAGGGGTTCGCTGTAATGGCTCAATTAGCCTTCGCTTTATCCCGGATAGGACCATGCCATTTGCTCTTTCAACTTGCCCATTTGAGGCTGGATGCGCAACTGATGCAACATCTAGTCGGATTCGCTTCTCCTTGCAGAATCTTGCAAAGGCTCCCTCAGCAAAGTTAGTGCCATTATCAGTGATTATGTTGTGCGGGTAGCTGTATCTCAATATGATATCCTCAGAAAACTCACAGCTGTAGCTCCATCACACTTTTGAATAGGCTTGACCTCAATCCACTTGGTGAACTTATCAACCATAACCAGGATGTGAGTCATGTTGCTTCTAGCCGGCTTGAATGGACCCACCATGTACAGACACCAGACAGCAAATGGCCAAGTAATGGGAATGGTCTTCAACTCGGAAGCTGGCATATGAATCTTGCTTGCAAACCTTTGGCATCCGTTGCACTTTCTCACTATGTCTTCAGCTTGTCTCAAGGCAGTGAGCCAAAAGAACCCATGCCGAAAAGCCTTGTTGACCAGAGCCCGAGAAGAGGCGTGATGCCCGCATTCTCCTTGGTGTATCTCTCTGAGAATCTCTTCTCCTTCCTCTGGCTCAATGCAGCGTTGCAGCACGCCAGTTGGGCTCCTTATGTGTAGCTCTTTGTTGAAGATGGTGTAGCCCTTGGATCTTCTCTGTATTTGCCGGGCTGTGACCTCATCACTCGACAAGGTGCCATCCATTAGAAAGGATAATATGGGCAGAGCCCAATTCGGTGTCTCCCGGACGGGAAACACTGGTTCGTCCAGTTCCATTGGATCAGCCACCATGACCTCCTCCGGGTTGGAGACGAGTCCCCAAGTCCCCGAGTACTCAGAAATGATTCCCTCGATGAATGCGACAGTCCCCGAGTTAGGAGGGGCAGTCCCTGGGTTGCAGGTGCCAGTACCCGGGTTGGAGACGGCAATCCACGGGTTCTCTTTTGCAGCCTCCCAACCAATCTCCATAGGAACAGCTTCTGAATCCGGCGGCGATGGAGTGAAGATGGATTCCGAGTTGGGAGATGGCTTGATAGATGGATTTCTCAAATGCTCCAAGGCAATCCCAGGCGGGATAAACTGCCGAGAAGACCCCAACTTGGACAGAGTATCAGCTGCGTCATTCTCAGCTCGGTGTATGTCATGAAATTCACAGCCATCAAAGAACCCCGTCATAGTTTGCACCAGAAACCGGTAGGATGCCATGTTGGCATCCAAGGCATCCCAGTTGCCAGAAACTTGCTGCACCACCAAGTCCGAGTCGCTATAACAGACGATACGCTGCACCCCAATCTCCTTGGCTACTCTCAGACCATGTACCAGCGCCTCATACTCGGCCACATTATTTGATGCCTTGAAGTGTATTTGCAGCACATACTTGAGTTGGTCACGCTTGGGTGACGTGAGAACTACGCCAGCACCAAGCCCTTCCTTTACTTTGGAGCCATCAAAATGCATCTTCCAGAAGTTGGTTTCCGGCAAGGGAGGCTCATACTGCATCTCGGCCCAACCCACCAGGAAATCCGCCAGAGTTTGTGACTTGATTGGTTCACTTCTCACGTACAGGGGAGTGTACGCGGCTAGCTCAATTGCCCACTTGGCTACTCTGCCACTTGCATCCTTGTTGCCCATGATCTCCGAGATGGGAGCGGTACTCACCACCGTGATGGGATGCTCTTGGAAATAATGCTTGAGCTTCTTGGCACCCAGGTACACGCCATATGTCATCTTCTGGTAGTGCGGGAAGTTTTGCTTGGAGCTGGATAGCACCTCACTGAGATAATATACTGGCCGCTGCACAGTCTTGCCTTCTTCTTCTCTCTCCACCACCATCACCACACTGACTACCCGGTTGGTAGCCGCAATGTAGAGCAGCATAGGCTCTTTGGGTAGAGGGCTTGCCAGGATGGGAGCTCTACCCAGCATGGTCTTGAGCTCTTTGAACGCCACATCAGCTTGCGGCGTCCAGACGAACTTGTCACTCTTCTTCATCAGCTGATAGAGAGGCAAAGCCTTCTCGCCCATTCTTCCCAGGAAGCGGCTAAGGGAAGCCAAGCATCCGGTGAATTTCTGCACATCCTTCAGTGATCTCGGCAAAGACATGCTCTCTATATCTTTTATCTTTAAAGGATTGGCCTCAATGCCCCGGCTGGATACCAAGAAGCCGAGTAACTTGCCAGCCGGAACGCCAAAGGTGCATTTAGTCGGATTCAGTTTCATCCTATACTTGCGCAAGTTGGCAAAGGTTTCCTCAATATCACTAAGAAGAGTATGTGTTTTGTTTGTTTTGGTGACAATGTCATGTACGTGCACCTACACATTCTTGCCGATTTGATCATGCAAACATTTCTGCATGCATCTCTGATAGGTACCTCCTGCATTCCTCAGCCCAAAACATATAACACGATAGCAATAAGCCCCGTACGGGGTAATAAAAGATATTTTTATTTGATCATCCGGGTTAAGAGCTATCTGATGGAAACCAGAGTAGGCGTCAATGAAAGACAAAAGCTCGCACCCGGCAGTAGAATCGATCATCTGATCTATGCGGGGTAGCGGAAATGGGTCCTTGGGGCAGGCCTTGTTCAAGTCGGTGTAGTCCACGCACATGCGCCATGCAGTATCGGCCTTGGGGTCCTCCTTCTTCTTCTCAACCATAACCGGATTGGCCAGCCAATCCGGATGCAGCACCTCCATGATGAATTCACTTATCAGCAACTTGGTGATCTGATCACCGATAGCTTTTCTTCTCTCTGCCGCAAAGCGGCGCATTGCCTGCTTAATCGGCTTGGCGTCTGGGCGCACATGCAGCGAGTGCTCAACCAACTCCCTCGGGACACCCGGCAGGTCCTCGTTGGACGATGCAAAGACATCCCGATTCTCACGGAGGAAGTGGGTGAGCTCGCTTTCCTATTTCTCGCCCAACCCGACGCCAATGATGGCAACACGGTCTGGGAACTCAGGGTCAACCTCGACTTTCTTGGTCTCTTGGGAGGCCTGGAAGGTGGCTCCATATTGTGAACTCGGCATGCCTGGAATGTGAACGGACAACGACGTCGCCTAGAGGGGGGTGAATATGCGATTAAAACTTTTCCGGTTAAAGCTTGCTAAATGCGGAAATAAACTAGGTGTTTAAATTAACAAGCATACGACCTAAATATTCTAGGGTCAACAAGATGCACTAACAACTTATGCTAAGAAAGACAAGTAACAAGGTGATAGCAATATATATAACTTCAAGCGCGAAGGCTATCACAAAGTAAATTGCATAAGTAAAAAGCTCGGGTATAGAAATAACGGAGGCACACGGAGACGATGATGTATTCCCGAGTTCCTCCCACAAGGGGAGTACGTCTCGTTGGAGGGGTGTGAGCTCACCACGAAGGCCTACTCAACGCCACTAAGGCCTCACCCTATTCTCCGATGAACTTCCGCCACGAAGGCCTAGTTCACCTCTCACTATTGAACCCCTTTTAGGCGGGGATCAAGTCCTTTACAAACACCTTGGGGCACACATCCACAACTCAATTGGAGGCTCCCAAGAACACCACAAGTCGTCTAGGGTCAACGACCCAAGAGTAACAAGCTCACAATCTTTCACTTCCACGAATCCTCGTGGAGAGAGCAAACCGATGGAACCAATGCAAATGGCAAGAGCACAAGTGCTCAAATCCTCCACTCTCAAATTCCAACAAAGCAACAAATGATTATGGGGGAATAAGAGAGGAAGAACAAAGGAGGAGAAACACCAAGAACTCCAAGATCAAGATCTACTAAGTTTCCCTCACTAAGAAGGAAGATGGATTGGTGGAAATGTAGATCTAGATCTCCTCTACCTTCTCCCTCAAAGATATGCAAGAATCATAGGAGGGATTGGGAGAGGGGCAAGATTTCCAAGGTCAACAATGGTGGGGGAGAGAGGATATTTCATGCTAGAAGACTTGGGGACCAATGGGGAAGAAGACCCCCTTAAATAGGTCCCCACAAAACTAGTCGTTTTTCTGCTTTTTCTGACCAGGCCGATTAGGTCCGGAATTTTCCGGATCCCGGAATATTCCGGAGCAATCCGGATGGCAACAGAGAAATTCCCGTTGTGGTCGGAATCATCCGGATTGCAACAGAGAAAATCCCGTTGCAGTCGGAATCATCCGGACTGAATCCGGATCCCGAAATCATCCGGAATAATACGAATTGTAACAGAGAAAAAACCCGTTGCAGTCGGAATCATCCGGACTGAATCCGGATCCCGGAATCATCCGGAAAATTCCGGATTGCAACAGTGAGACTGAAAACTGATACGAGAAATGCTATAACTTTTGCATAAGAACTCCGAACGAGGTAAATCCAATTGCAATGGAAAGATAACAGCAAGGAGTATCCAAATAAAATATTAATACCTCAAAGTATGGAGAAGTTAACACACATGGAAGGTGTGGGAACATTCTCAAAGACGAACGGAATATTTTTCACCACCGAAAACGCAACAAGTTTTTCTTACGAAACCCGTTTTCGAGAAACCAAGGCTTGTCATGAAGATCACGACAAGCACTAAAACCCAAAGGAGACAAAAGCCAAATAAGAACCAAGAAAGATGATATGCAAAGTATGCAAAGGTTTGAGCTCTCCATAACAATTCAATCAAGTTACTCACTTGAGAGCCCCTCTTGATAGTACAACTATCTATCCTATAACCCGGTAACCTAAAGTCACGAGACCGGTAAAATAGAAAACCTATCAAGATTATACCTTTGCCTTGAGCATTCCACTTGAGCTAGATGATGACGATCTTGACTCTCTCAAGTTGGATCTTCTTTCTTGATTGCGCTTGCTAGCACAAGCTCCGCTTGATGAAGACTTGCAAGTTGCTCCCCCATATACCATTATGGGAGAGACTACCTCCCCCATACACCATTATGGGAGAGACTCTTCTCGGCAAATCTTCACAAGGCCATAATCTCCAAAAGGGTTGTAAGCATCAAGCATAGGATATCTTATATATGCTTCACTTGAGCTTCCACGTCAAGCAAGATGACGAACACCGCTTGACGACGACATAGACCATAGGCTATATGAAATCTTCCTTTTTGTTCATGCCCATGGAAAGATACCTAACCACACATAGAGATGCCACACACACATATACGGGTTAGATCACAAAGCTATATTGACAATTGCTTACCATGCCATGAGATACAAAATCCCACTTGGTACAAATTGTAGCTTTGAGTGTTGATCGCTTGCTTGATCAACCTTGTATCTTTGCTTCTTACTTCAAATGATGATGTCTTGAAGATGATAATGAAAGATCACCTAATCCTTTTCTTCAAGACACACTAGCAATAAGCTCAACTCAAACCATGACCATTCTTCATAAAGATCCATGAATATAGTAATGGCCATCAAGGAAGCTAATAGAGTTCAACACATGAACTCCATTATTTCCTATGGACAAGGTCTACAAGGATAACTCAATGCAAACATTAGTCCATAAGGATTGTCATTAATTACCAAAACCACATATGGGGGAACCATGCGCTTTCAGCATGCCGACTTGAGCTGCCTGAGCCATAGCCACCACCTCGTGTATCTTCTTCTTCTCAGCAGCGATGACCAAAGACTCCGCCAGCAGAGATCCCGTAGATGCGCAATCCAGGGAGCGCTTGTAGTCACCTGAGATGGTGATGACACCATTGGGACCGGGTAGCTTCATCTTTAAGTAGGTTGCATGGGTTGAGGCCATGAACTTGGTGAGCGCATGCCTACCGAGTAGAGCATGATAGGGGCTCTGAAGATCGACCACTTCGAACTGCAGGCACTCGGTGCGGCAGTTCTCCCTGGTGCCGAATAGCACATCTATCCAGATGCGGCCGATTGGAGCACAAGATACTCCCGGCACAATGCCATGGAAGGTAGTCCTGCTGGGTAGCAGCATGTTCTCGGCACGGCCGAGCTTCTCTAGGGTATCTCGGTACATGATGTTGATGCTGCTGCCGTTGTCGATCAGCACCTTGCTGAACTTGATGTTCTTCTTGGTCCCTAGGAAGGTGGGATCCACCACCAGTGCATATGTACCTAGATTGGGCATTATCTTGGGATGATCATCCTTGGACCAGGTAACCTCCTGGTCGCACCAGTGCAAGTAGTGAGGCACAGCTGGGATGACTGTGTTCACCTCCATCGCGCGCCTACGCTGCGACTGCTTGTCATCCGGCTTGGTGGTGAACACCATATAGATCTCTTGGTGCTCCTGGTACTGGTTGCGGTCTCCACCACCATCATTGTCGTCGTTGTTGTTGCCATTGTTGTTGTTGTTGTTGTTGTTCCTGTTGTTGTTGCGGGTGTAGAAGTTGCGGTTGTTGTTGCAGTTGTTGTAGTTGCGGTTGGCTCCCTGAGCCACTTGGTTTACATTCTCCCTTCTCGGATTCGTAGCAGGCCTGGGAGGAGCTGCCCGAATAGGCTGCGCATTGGCACCCGCAGGCGGCAGAGGAGGAGGAGGGGGCAGCTGACCAAAGCTGATGGGGGGATGCTAACCCGGTATGCCAAGATCCGAGGAATAACCCGGCCCAGAGACAGTGAGTAGGATACGGTTAGGGATAAAGATGTTTGTGAAGGCCCAAGCTCGTGGGCCTGGTGACCCGGATTGTGGGTGTTGTAAAGGAAAGTTAGGGTTAGCACGCCGTGTCTGGGAAGGACCCGGGTGTGCCTTGTAAAGTAAGTTAGGGGGTACGGGAGCTATAAAAACCGACCCCCGGGTATAGACAGAGATCTAGAGATTCGAGAGCCTTAGCAATATCGAGTGGTATCGAGTATCCAGTGTAAACCCTAATCGTGTTATTGTATCGAGAATAGAGATCCGGCGACTTTGATTGCCGGCTGTCATATCAAGTTGTATCATGTCTTCCTTTGAGCTAAACCCTCTCCCGAACGCCTGTGTCGACTTGCCCCAAGATCAGTTACCCCTGGTAACATCTGCCGTGACTATCCCACGACAGTTGGCGCCCACCGTGGGGCCTGCGTCCAAAGGTGTCTACATCACGGGAGAAGCTCGGAAGGACATGGAGGATCTTGTCATTGGCAAAACCTACATCGACCACGAAGAAGAAAAGTTGGCGGATGATCCCGGCTGGGGGCCAGAATCGGATTACCTCGAGTCCGGATTTATATTGAAGATCGGCCGGATCAATATCTTCGTCGACACGGTACGAACAACTAACTTAAAGGGACAATATCATGTGCATACTACAGGAACTTCTAGCAGGAACAAAGAGGCATCAAAGCAAGCGGCAAGCTCGGTTTCATCAGCCGCGCCGGGATATCTTAGATGGGCAGAACAAGAGATAACGTGGAGTAGAAGAGATCATCCGGAAAAGGTGGAGCGTCCAGGAGTCTTGGCGTTGGTGGTTGCTCCACAGGTTAATGGTTACGAGCTGAAGAAGGTCCTGATGGACGGTGGAAGTAGCATCAACATCCTTTATTGGGAGACCTTCTTACGGATGAGTCTCAAAGAGTCCCAGCTGCAGAAAAGTTCAACAATCTTCCACGGGATCGTACCGGGTCACTCGGCAAGCCCCGAGGGAAGGATCACCTTGGAAGTTGCTTTCGGAGAATCGACGGACAATTATCGAGTGGAGTGGCTCACGTTCGAGGTAGTCAAGTTGCGCAGTCCTTACCATGCGCTGTTGGGGAGGCCGGCTTACGCCCAATTCCTGGCTAGGCCATGCTACGTGTATTTGCAGCTGAAGATCCCGGGTCCTAAACGGACCATCACTATATATGGGAGCCGGGATATAGCGGCCGAGTGCGACGAAGGAGATTCGGTTATGGCCGAGCAGGCATGCAGGAAGGAAGAGCTCGAATATTACCGGTCTCAAGTAAACCCGGACGATAGAACAGCCTTGAAAAAGCCGAATACTGAGGATGAGAGAGCAAAATTCAAGGCAGCGCAAGACACCAAGAAGATAGATTTTGTCGAAGGGGATTCCACTAAGCAGTTTACCATAGGGTCTAACCTGGGAAAAGAGCAGGAGGGAGCGCTCGTGGAGTTCATTCGCTCGAATGCAGATGTGTTTGCCTGGACACCCAGCGACATGCCGGGTATCCCTACAGAATTGGCTGAGCACAGTTTGCATGTGGATCCCAAGTCTAGGCCCGTGAAACAAGGTTTGAGGAAAATGAATGAGGAAAGAAGGAAAGCTATAGGCGAAGAAATCGCTCGGCTACTGGCAGCCGGCTTTATCATGGAAGTATTCCACCCGGATTGGTTGGCTAACCCGGTCCTGGTGATGAAAAAGACCAACGAGTGGAGGATGTGCATTGACTTCACTAGTCTAAACAAGCATTGCCCAAAGGATCCATTTGCGCTCCCAAGGATAGATCAGATTATAGACGCAGTAGCTGGAAGCGATCTGTTATGCTTCCTGGATGCATATTCCGGGTATCATCAGATTAAGCTCAAAAGGGAGGATTGGGAGAAAACATCATTCAAAACCCCGTTTGGGGCCTTTTGTTATAAAACTATGACATTTGGGCTGAAGAACGCTGGCGCAACTTACCAACGGTGTATTCAAAAGTGCTTCGAGGACCAAATCGGACGTAACGTCCATGCTTACGTGGATGACGTGGTCATCAAGACCAGGAAGGCGGAGACATTCATCGATGATCTAAAGGAGACATTCAAAAACCTGAGGAGGTACCAGATGAAACTTAATCCAACAAAGTGCGTGTTCGGAGTTCCGGCTGGGAAATTACTCGGCTTCATAGTGTCCGAGAGAGGAATTGAGGCAAATCCAGATAAAATCAAGGCAATCCAGAGCTTGAAAAAGCCGGAGAACTTGAAGCATGTTCAAAAGCTCACGGGCTGTGTAGCAGCCTTGAGTCGGTTCATATCTAGACTCGGAGAAAAAGCAATACCCTTGTATCGGCTCTTGCGAAAATCGGAGAAATTCGTATGGGACGAAGAGGCAGATGAAGCGTTTGAAGCACTAAAGAAGCAATTATCTGAAGCACCAGTACTAGCGGCGCCGGGTCCTAAAGAGCCTATGTTGCTATACGTGGCAGCTGGCCCCCGAGCCGTTAGCGCAGTGGTTGTCGTGGAACGCAAAGAGGACGGAAAAGGTTACCCGGTTCAGAGGCCGGTTTACTACGTCAGTGAAGTATTATCAGAAGCAAAGCAGCGCTATCCACATTGGCAAAAGTTGGTGTTCGGAGTCTTCATGGCCAGCAGGAAATTGAAGCCGTATTTCCAAGAACATCCTATAACGGTGGTCAGCTCAATATCAATGTCGGATATTATCAGAAACTCGGACGCTACGGGAAGAATAGCCAAGTGGGCAATAGAGATGGGAGATTATCATATCAACTACGAACCCAGGTCAGCAATCAAGTCTCAAGCTTTAGTTGATTTCGTTAACGATTGGACACATACAGGTATGGTTACCACAGTTCCAAAATCCGAGTCATGGACCATGCACTTCGATGGGTCAAAGCAATATGAGGGATCAGGAGCTGGAGTAGTGCTGACATCGCCCAGGGGAGACAAATTGAGTTACGTACTGCAAATTCACTTCGATTGCTCAAACAATGTGGCCGAGTATGAGGCCCTGTTGCATGGTTTAAAGGTAGCTAAGGAAATGAACATTAGAAGGATACGATGCTTCGGAGATTCGGATCTTGTGGTACAACAGGTATCGGGAACTTGGGACAGAAAGGATGCAACTATGGCAGCATATCGCAGGGAGGTCGACAGGGTTGCCGGGTGCTTTTCCGGGTATGAGGTGGAGCACATAGACAGAAGAAAAAACGAGGCAGCAGACGCACTCGCTAGACTTGGCTCGCGTAGAGAGCCGGTTCCACCTAATGTGTTCCTGGATGAATTGTGGCGACCATCAGTTAAAGCTGAGTCTGAGGAAGAACTGGCAAACCAAGACCCGGATTTGGAGTACGTGGCCACAGTACATGCCATCCCCGAGTGGACAGAGCCATACCTGGCCTATCTATCACGGGGCGAGTTACCAGAACAGGAGGTACTAGCAAGACAAATTCTGAGGCGAGCAAAGGGGTATTCAATCATCAATGGAGAATTATACAAGAGAAGCGCAACAGGAGTCTTCTTGCGCTGCGTAGCACCAGAAGAAGGCCGACAGATTCTCAAGGAAATACACGAAGGCGACTGTGGGCATCATGCATCTACAAGGTCTCTGGTGGCTAAAGCTTATCGACACGGATTTTTCTGGCTTACGGCTCTATCGGATGCAGAACGTTTGGTAGCAAGATGTGACGGATGTCAAAGGTACGCTCGCCAAACACACGTACCGGCTATGGAATTACGGACCATCCCATTAACTTGGCCGTTCGCCGTTTGGGGTATGGACATGGTTGGTCCCTTCCATATGTCACCATGCAAGAAAACGCATCTTTTGGTGGCCATTGACAAGTTTACCAAGTGGGTTGAGGTTATGCCAGTTACTAATTGCGAAGCGGCTACAGCAGTCAAGTTCCTGAAAAGGATTATCTACCGGTTTGGGTATCCTCACAGCATAATCACCGACAACAGAACTAACATGTCTCTTGGCGAGATGGAGAAATTCTGTGGTAACAATGGAATCCGGCTTGATGTTGCATCAGTGGCTCATCCGCAGGCCAATGGACAAGTGGAGAGGGCAAACCAAGAATTGCTTCGCGGATTAAAACCACGATTGCGAGTCCCCTGTATCAGGGCAGCTGGTGCATGGGTCGAAGAACTTCCTTCCGTGGTTTGGGGTATCAACACTACACCTAACAGATCCACTCAGATGACACCCTTCTTCATGGTCTATGGTGCGGAAGCAGTGTTACCAAGTGATATTATTCACGATTCGCCCAGAGTATCAGCTTACGTCGAAGTGGAGAACGAAAAAACCCGGCAGGACGCCGTAGATATGTTAGAAGAACAAAGAGAACAAGCCCTGGAAAGATCAGCCATATATCAGCAAGACCTACGGAGGTATCATAGCCGGCGTGTGAAGACCCGGGTATTCCAGGAAGGAGACTTGGTTCTGCGTCTGGTACAGTCAAACGAAGGAAAACACAAATTATCACCGCCATGGGAAGGACCATTTATCGTAAGCCGGAGCCTGCATAACGGATCATATTATTTAATAGATGCAAGGGAAGAGTCAGCTACAGTCAATGACACCGCACACACCACTTCATCTATGCAAGAAAGAGATAGACCATGGAACGTGGCTCAGCTGCGTCCGTATTATACTTAGTAAAGACTATATTGGCAAGTGGAATTGCACGATGTAATAGGCAGCAGGTTTTCTGACGTACTCTTTTCCTATCCAGGGCACCTTTGGGGACTGGACGGGTTTTTAATGAGGCGGCTTGCTGACCTACATTTTTCATATCAAGTAAAGAGATGGGTATCAAGAAAAGAGATAGTTGTTATCAGTTTTTCATATCAAGTAAAGAGATGGTTATCAAGAAAAGAGATGGTTGTTATCAGGTTATGTATTCTCAGTACGATGCGTATATCTAGGTCTTGGGGGCTGATCGCTTAAATAGCACAGTTACAAACTCAAAGACCCGGCCATGATGCCTATGAGTTATAAGGGCCGATTACTCGCAAACGAGTACGGCTGCAATCTTATAACCGGACAAAGAAGTCCAAATTTCTTGGCTACTCTTACTTAAGCTCGATGTGACTCGCACCTAAGTGGCATGATTTGTTCGCTTACGATGGCAGTTAGTCATAAAAACCCGACGGGGATTGGCTGGCTACGTCTTCGTATTGATGTAACAACATGGTATCCACGCGAAAGCCGGCTTACAGTACAAGACAGTCAAAAGGGTCATCTAAACCACAAGTTATGCAGAGTACAAGGCTGAATAGCTGGAAACTCAATGACTATTAAGCATAACTTCAAAACCAATGTGAAACAACTCATGGATCTTTGTGAAAATAGCAGTAAGCATTTTGTTGCCTTTTCAAGATCAAGTGTCCTAGGCTCGGCAATCCGGGCCCGGTAGCTTGAAATCTCGAAAAGAACTGGCTTACTTGTATAGTTGCAACAGTCCAAAAATTCGAGTCTTGGGGACTTGGGGACTTTGAAGCAAAATCCGCTCGTCAATACCCATGAGACCCGGAAATCGAGTTTTCACAAAAGAAGCAATAAATAAAACCAGATATCGAGAACAGATGAGCTTAAACTTATAAAGGTCGGAGCAGGCATCGAGTATATCAAGGCCTTAGTGTGCATTACAAAATACTGGTGAAAAAATATCAAAGGTGCACAGGCGCACCACCTAAATAATGACTGTTTCAAAAAGTATGTCGACCGATTGACGCTTAAGAAGGGGCATCGGAAACCATATATCACTCGGCGCTCATCTTGGCCTTACCCTTGCCATCATTGGTGGCAGCAGCAACACCCGGATCGGCGGCGCCAGCTCCCGCAGGAGGCGGAACGACTGATGTTGAGGCAGCAGGAGCAGAGCCGGCTTCAGCTTGTTTCTTGGCAGCCTCCGCCCTTATCGCAGCAGCTTCCTCCTTCCACCGAGCCATCATGTCATATGGTTCGGGAAGATCTGACTTAATTGCCACACCAGCAGCATCATAAGCAGGGACAAGAATATTGACATCCAGTTCATCAGCGATCACGCTAGCCGGGTAACGGACCTCTTTCTGCACAGCCTGAAAATCCTCCCGCGAGAATTTTGAACCATCAAGCTTGAATTCGGGGAAGCCGCCCATGAGCTTTGCCAGATCGAGCTTGGGGAGATAAGCCTTGGCGAGTGATAGCCCCCGGGTCATTCCAACCCGGCAGGACGAGCGCTTCCAGTGCCAAATCCACTCAGGAATCGTGGAAAAGGCGTCCAGCATCCTCTTCAGGTCAACATGTCCTCTACCTGGCCACCGTAACTCTTCCAAAATCCATCTGGTTCCGGCACACAGCTGCCGGATAACATTCTTCATGGTCTTCAGCTTGGCAATATCATCCTCATCCGGCATGGTTTCATCCGGGCCTGGAGTAAAATGAATATATCAGCTAAGCATTTTTTGCTGTTGGTGAAAGGGATAAACTCGGAGAAGGAAGCATACCAAGCAAAGAACGATAGGTATCAGAAATTTCGACAGAAAGGCTTGTCAAGTCGTCTTCGGCTCGGTGAGCCCTTCTTCGGTACTTCTTCATTAATTGCCTATTCCTTCTGGCTTCAGTCTCGGCCGCTTCGCGTAAAGATATTTCTTTTTCAATGAGCTTGGTGGCGTTTGCAAGTTTCTCTTCATATTGAGTCACGAAAGACTGCATGGGTGTTAAAAAGTGTTAGTCGGATAGAAGAGCACGGTTATCAGTCAATGGTATCATAAAGTCCCGAGCAAGTCATGAATGAACTCACTCGGAACTTGGGGACTGGACAAAGGTACAAGCAACATTAGTTCAACTTACCTCATGTTTGGTTATTAAGGCTCCCAGGATGTTTTCCTCGTTAGCTCGTAAGGTGCGCAGGGTTTCCAGCATCTGGGCAAACGTTAACTCATCGGAATGAGTCCGGGAAGAGCCGGCAGCTTGGTCGTCAGGCAGGGGGGTTTTCCTTGCATTTGGAGTGGAGACCCGGACAGTCTGAGTGTCCGGGTTGGGAGGGCTCATCTTCGTATCTAAAATTTCTATCTCTTCGTCTACTGGCTCCGATAAGGAAGGAGATCCGACGGTCTGGGAAAGTGGATTGTTCAGAGGGCCTTGTTCCCGGTTAACGGCTGCATCACCTCCGGTTGCGGCGTCCGCATCGTCAGTCGGCTTCTCCACCTGAATGTTAGCCGTTTCTGTGTTTTCCGGGTCACTGACGGTGACCTGAGCACTGAAAGAAAGATGAAAAAAGGCAGTTATTGATGATGACGGTGGCTCGAATGAAAGTTCGCTAGAGGCAAAAAGAAATAGTAAGGCAAAAACTTACCCGGCATTTACGGTGTAATCCGATGGGAGCTCGCCACTTGAAGTAGATGAGGTGTTCGCAGGAACCACTAATGGAACCCGGAATTGCCCGGCACGTGGGTGGTTAGGAGAAGGGTGGCGCTGAGGAGAGTTGGAAGAACGAGATGGAGGAGCACTGCCACGAGGGACTAAAGGGGTGGAGATGCCCGGGTTAAGGGGATCTTCACCCGGGGAGCTCCGAGTTACCCTGCGCTTGGCGGGGAAAGGTTCCTTCAAGCACGGCGAATTTGATAATTGATGGTTAAGTCTTCGCATGGCGTCAAAGGAGTAAGATTCGGAAGATAGTGAGGAAAAAGGAACCTTGGATACTGTCCCCCTGCTTTTCCTCTTGGCCCCGGCTGTTGCCTCTGGGTCAGACTCGGTTCTCTCCGGGTCATCCTCGTTGTTTCCACCTTCGTCCTCCAGCCCTGCGAGCCAGATGTGAATTCATTGGGAAAAAGACATACGAAAGGAAAATAATACAAGCAAAAGTATGTAGATCCTGGGTAAGCACCTTCGCTGTCGTCAGTCGTCTCGTCCTCCTCTTCCGGGTCTCTGGAGGGGGGGAGGGGGTCCACTCTCCAGAAGGGGTCGTCAGCCTAAGGTAAAAAGATAAAGTTAATGTTTAGAAGCAGTATCGAGTTGAAATGTGGAGACAAGTTATGAGTGCCGGGTCTTACCGTTGGAGCTGGATTTTCCCGAGTAAACGGAGGTAACCCGGAGATGCCCTTTATCACATCCAGCTTCTCTGCCAAGAGGCTCTTGATGGTCTTGATAGTGTCACCAGTCGCAAAGCTTTTGGAGGAATAGCGAAGTGCATCTGTAGTGTGACCCGAATACTCGCACATCAATTTGGTGCGGATGGAATTAGGTTGGATTCGGAAGTCGACCCATGTCTTTATCAAATTGAGCCCTAGGAGGCCTTGTGCCGAGAGAATGGCTATTTTGGCTAGTGCAGGAAGGATTGCTTCCCTGTCCGAGTCTGGTGCGAAGGCACTGAAAGACTCGGAGGGTTTGAGGGGGGTCTCTGAGTAACCCGGCAGCTTCTTCTCGCTGTCAGGGGAGGTATCGCGACAGTAAAAAAAGGATAACTGCCAATGTTTGGCACAGGATTGCAGGTTGAGGGTTGGCATTAAAGAATTCCTGCGGCGTTGGATGGATACCCCGCCGCAAGTGAGAAGCGCCCCGTCGCCGCTTTCGCGGCACGGTTTGCATTGGAATAGCTCAGTGAAAAGAGTCAGGTTTGGTGGCATGCACAAATACGATTCAGATAGAACTATGAAGTGGGTGATGTTCAACATAGAGTTAGGCCCTATGTCGAACACCCGGAGTCCATAGTGATCTAAGACCTCTCTAAAGAAAGGGTGACCCGGAGGGCGAAATCCTCGGGTCACGTGCTCTACAAAGCAGATTACCTCGCCTTCTGCGGGAGTGGGATGAGTTTCGTTACCTGGCACCCTCCAGTGGATATCTTTCTGCGAGGGGAGGGTGCCTAACTCGGTTAGTTTGTCCAATTTGGCCTTAGTGGTCGTGGAGCGCCCCCAATTGGCGGATATGGCTTGGGTGGTCCTTGCTTGAGCCGGATGTTTTCCTTGCCGCTTGGGAGCCATGGGGTCAGCCTGCGAAACACAAAAAGAGAAGGATGTATGAAATAAGACCCGGGAAAGTTGAAATATCCGAGTATAAGGTATCAAGAGGGTACGAAGTTGAGAACCGTCCGGGTATTGATCACACTTGTGGAAATTGCTGGTCACTTACGTAGGAAAAGGTATTTGGGGATGACGGATGGTTGCCCATATTTATACCGCAAATGAAATAGCTGGAAAAGGAGGGTTTTTCCGGGTGTTAATGCAATAAGCGGAAAACAGCGGAGGAACGGATCTAGATGGAGAGGTTCGCGGATGGCTTTTAAGTAAAATTGGTGATCACTGATCAGTGATGGGTGGAAGATCATTTGCGACTATCAGGCAGGCAATTAAAGGGGTTGGCGAGCGTTGAATCAATCTAATCTGGTGCAATCGGACAAGTAATTCGCGGGATGACCTAGATCTGACCCTGGATGGATTAAAATCTGTGGGGCTGAATTGATTGATTGCGAAGAGCTTACCGAGAAGATTGGGGCTTAATGTGGTGGCGACGAGCGGTGCGGCTCGGATGGGAGGAATGGAGGTACCAAGGTGGCGCTTGACGGCGGCGCGAGGCGATTCAAGGGCAGGCGCGGCCGCTGTTAATCTTGCGTCAGTAACGGGCGCGAGTTCTCCACGATGGTGCTGCGAAGGTGTTTGGGGCAATGAGAGAGAGGAGAAGTTGTGGCGTGGTGATGGGCTTAGGGTTACCCTCTAGGCGCTATTTATAAGGCAAGGGAGAGCTTATCTTAACGGCTAGGAGCCGGGAATCGTGGAGTGGTGGTTATCTACGAAGATTTCGCAAGATGTGCGTCAAGTGTTGGGCAAGGCATCGTGACAGAGGAAGGAAGGGATTCGCCCGTAATGACAGGACTGGTTATCAAGCATGAGATCTTGCTATTTCTTGTTGCGGTTTGGATTTAGGGATTTGGACCCGAGTATACGGAGGAAAGGTCCGGGTTATTGTATGGCCGCCATGGAGTGAGGCCTAGCTGAATATCATGATATCTTAACTCAGTTTTCGTACGCCCGTATGGTCGGTGTCTTTGCAGGGAATAGCAAGCGCTTCAAGGAGATCCGTGAAGCCCAAGCTATTCTGGGGACTACTGATGGGGGGATGCTAACCCGGTATGCCAAGATCCGAGGAATAACCCGGCCCAGAGACAGTGAGTAGGATACGGTTAGGGATAAAGATGTTTGTGAAGGCCCAAGCTCGTGGGCCTGGTAACCCGGATTGTGGGTGTTGTAAAGGAAAGTTAGGGTTAGCACGCCGTGTCTGGGAAGGACCCGGGTGTGCCTTGTAAAGTAAGTTAGGGGGTACGGGAGCTATAAAAACCGACCCCCGGGTATAGACAGAGATCTAGAGATTCGAGAGCCTTAGCAATATCGAGTGGTATCGAGTATCCAGTGTAAACCCTAATCGTGTTATTGTATCGAGAATAGAGATCCGTCGACTTTGATTGCCGGCTGTCATATCAAGTTGTATCATGTCTTCCTTTGAGCTAAACCCTCTCCCGAACGCCTGTGTCGACTTGCCCCAAGATCAGTTACCCCTGGTAACATCTGCCGTGACTATCCCACGACAAAAGCCTTCACTCTTGATGTGGTCCCGGCAGTGTGGTTGGCTGGCCTACTCGGATGCCGAGTATGGAAGCTACACGACCCGTCCTTCATGTTCTCAAAGATAAATCTCTGAGCATCGTCTGCATCCGGATTGTTGTTGCCTTGCTGCGGGGCATTGTATTGCTTCTTAAATCCCTGGCCTTGGTTCTGGTTTTGCCCGTATTGGGCTCCATCAGTTTTTTGCCTTTGACTACTCCCCACAGCCGCAGTGTCCTGATTCACAGCATTCACTTGCTCAGAACCGTACCGAGTATCCGGTCGGTCATCTCGGCGCTTGTTGTGGAAGTCTTGTCGGTCTTGGCGCCTGTTGCCATCTTGGTTCCTCCTTCTCGGCTCAAAGGAATCGAGCAGAGGCTGAGTAGGGTCGCCAAGTGCATACATGTCAGCTATCTTGATTGTCTCGGCGAGCGTACTCGGCATCTCTCTCTACAGTTTCTGCCACAGCATGCTGCCGTGCCTGCAGCCTTGAGCAAACCAGGCGATCGCCTGTGACTCATTCACACCTTCGCAGGTGTTCCTCAATGTGCTCCACCGAGTAAGGTATTCTCTGTCTGTCTCCTCTTCTCGCTGCTTGCAAGATGACAGTTGTTGCGGCCTATTCGGCCTCTTGTACGTGCTGGTGAAGTTGCTGATGAAGGCCTCCGAGATGTCCAGCCAGCAGTTGATGTTGTCCTTGGGCAGGTTATTGAGCCAGATCCGGGCAGGGCCCTCAAGCATCTATGGGACGTATCTCACAACCCATTTCTGGTTGCCGCCTGCAATATGCACGGCGGTGACATAGTCATTCAACCAGTCATCTCGCTTGGTGCTCCCATCATAGCACTTGGTCCCTCTGGCCAGCTGAAACTTTTTCACGGAAGGCTCTCCCATGATGCGGTGGCCAAATCAGCTTGGGCCGGGTGGCCCCTTTGTCTCGATCTGCTCACACGGATGAATCTGGTCCAGCTTGTACCTTGCGTCATTGGGCTCCAGCATCCGATCACCAAGGCGATCAGTAACGTCTCTTGGGTCAGCGTACCCGGCTTGCTCCATCGCCGAGTAGCCATCATCATAGCGGTCATGCTGCACGGAACCGGGTTGAGCAACCCGGTTGACCGCTGGCACCGCCGCTTGCGGCTGCACCCCCTGCTGAACCGGGTTGGCAGCATGACGCCAAGATGAGCCATCTCGGTTTCCTCCTTGCCCCTTGCTGCGAGCTTTAGTGTCTTGATAGCCTGCTCCTGCAGAGTTGTGTTTCTAGCCGGGCTGCCGCTCTACAGCGTGCTGTTTTCCGGCGACAGCCGGGTCGTACACGTGCGTCTGTTTGTTTCTCCCAGAGGTCACGCTCTGGGCCCTCTCACCGCTGGGAAGCGGCGATGAGGCCTGATCCACCGACTTGCCCCCGTGCGAGTGAACAACATGGGAAGCACCAACACCCGGATTGGCTTTCCGGAATGCCTCATTCTGCCTGCCAACTTCTAGCACTAGCTCGTTGAGCCTATCCTGCTGCCTAGCGCGAGCATCGCCAGTGAGATGCGGCAACTCAGCAGCGACTGCCTCTGCAACCCTAAGTGTTTTGGCGGGGGAACTGTATTTCGGCCTACTAGCAGTGTTCAAACTAGCAGACAGACTAACAACCCTACCATCTCTAGCTAGCTTAGCGCCCAAGTTGCAGCGGATAGTTCCTAGCTTGCTAGGCAGCCTAGAAACAGGAGTAAAGCCGTGTGCCCTGTTGTACTCATTTTGATCCAGGTTAAGCTCAAGCATAACCTTATCCAGCTCCTAGGCCTCCACGAGTAGCGCTTGACGCTGCTGCTCGAGTTGCGCCTTCAACGCGATGAGGTCCGTGTCGGTGGGAGGCGGCATGCCCAGATGCTCGGTGGCACCAACCTCGAGCAGCCGGTATAGCCGTTGATGTGGAAGGAGCCACGTAACCCGGAATGTTCCGGGGCATGTCGTAGGGCTTGTGGACCCTTGCAGCAGCCGGCTCCTCGATGACCTCAGCTGCAGTGACCGCGCCTTTCCCGGCATCGATTGCCGGGCCCGTCATCATCACCTCCACGTTGTCCGCAGAGCAGCCAGCTGGCTTCCCGCGGGCAGCGAATACAGCAGGAGGATCATCCGCAACGAGCACCTCCTCCGGGAACTCGCGGATGACGGTGGTGGCGACGTACACCAGGTGCGCGCCGAAGGAGAGGACCGAGCCGCCTGCAGGCACGGGCCTGCCGCCGATATCGCCGGCGTTGTCGATGACAAAGTTGAAGGAGCCGAATCTGTGGACAAGGCCACAGACTACACGCTCCCCCGTTGCAGAAACGGGTCCCGTCCGAATATGAACCCCAGCCAGCGCCGCTGCTGGCCGCACGGTGGGCGCCAACGATCGTAGAGTGGTGAAGACAGACGCCATGGGATGGCTTAAGTGTTGGGGCCGATGGACGCTGTAGGTATTCGGGGAGGGATCGCACGTCGAGTAGACGCGCACGGAAAGCACTGCAAACACCTCGATCTACCCAGGTTCGGGGCCCTCGAGTGGAGGTAATACCCCTACTCCTGCCTATCTCTCTGTATAAGTGATGTCCGAGTAGACACAGTACAAATCAGGCTCTCAACCGAGTAGCCACTCTCTGCTCTCTCTACCTCTAGCTCTTGCTCGTGCAATAAATGCTCTCTCGCGTAACGTCCCTCGCGCAGGAGGGGGCTGGGCACCTTATATATTGGTACCCAGCCGAGTAAACAATGATTAAAAGGTACACGATGGGACGTCTCTACTGTGACACAGAGCACGCCTCCGTGTTCCCGCTGACGCCATGGTGAGAAGTCGCCGTGCCGTCCGGCTAACAGGACTTGTCCACCCTGTTATGTCTCACAGAGTAGGCCCCCGACATGTCCTGTCCCCCCTGTCAGTGACAAGACATGACAGGTGCCTACCCTCACTGTGCCCACGACGTAACGCGGATAATCATGCGTCTTGTAAGTTGAACCGCACGCCTGTACGGCCGCGGGATACGCGGGATCTCGTCAGACCGGCTCCATTGACTTCTTGCCTGAGTAGGATTCCAGCCCATCTACTCGGACCACTTGGTCTCTACTTGGACGATTATAATCTTCCTCATTATCTTCTCCTGGCCTTCAGTACTTATCACCGAGTAGAGTCTACCGGGTACCAGATACCCGAGTAGCCGCCTACCCGGCCAATAGTACCTTGACCTCTGTTTTGCCACCTGCCTTACCCCTACTCGGGGGTAGCCTCCCGGCAACTTGTGCGGGTTAGGCTTTTATTTCTTTGCATCTTGCGAACCCCCATCGAGTAATGTCTCTCGTATGACAGTTACAATCTTCCAATTCAAGCTCCCTTTGCCCAGAAGACTATTTCTATCTGAATGCTCTCGTTTTTCTGGTCTCGGCGTGCTGAAACTGGGTCTGGCGGAGGCTCCGGTGAAACCACCAGGGGCTCCGCTGTGCCAGTCCACCAGAGCCCATCAGTACTTCCGCTGGTGCAAAATTCGCCCAGCGGATATGTACAGCGCAGTGCTTCGTGGACAGGGGGCGGAACCTCTGGTGAAACCACTAGAGGCTCCGCCCGTTGCGGTTCTGCGGGATAAGACCTAGGGCGAGCGGGGTCAACAAGATCTAAGATCTTATTCCCCCCCCCCACTCGCCCTCCCTCTTCCTCCTCAAAACCGCCGCAGGGAAAAGTGCTCCACCGCCGGGAGGCCCTCCTCCTTGTCTTGGACTGCTCCGAGATCTTCTTCCTCCCTCACCTTCCACCATGGATGCGGGTATGTAATCTCTCTCTCTCCCTTATAGTTGATAGATGGGGATGCACTAGGAGCCACATGTTCTTCACATCTAGATGCGTGGATTTAGGTTTTGGAGTAGAAAATCACGAGTGCAAACCCTAGAAACCTAGATTGTGAGTATTAGGCATGAATCACTTTGGTTCTTAGGGTGGATTTATGTGCCCTACCCCCTTGTTATTCACCCCTAATGTTTCTCATATATTTGTTTCTCGGATTTGTGCGTCATATAAACTTGAGCATTACCTCTTCTTCATGATTTTCTTGCTATATTTCTTTCATAGATGCCTCCGGTTCCAAGGGAAAGGGCACTCGCACCAAGAGCGTGGCTAGTCGCAAAGCTCCAAGAGTTGATGAAATCGAGGAGACATTGGATCCATCTCAGCCCAAGCGCAAGCAAAGATTCCCGACTCCTGGGGAAACTTTGCCTCGCAAGGAGAAATCTGCCTCTCAAGTGCCCGAGGGAGTGTTCTTGGCGACTCGTCGCGAGAACCCATATACTGTTGAACGCAACCGCTTGATGCCACAGTTCCGGGGTAAGGATCCATGATTCCACACCGTGTTTCAAGCCCAAATTTATCATGAGATTTTGATGAGGAAGCCCAAGGAAAATGCTGATCCTCAACATGCTATCAACTTTGGTCATATGGATAGGAAGCCCGAGTACTTTGGAGAAGCACTGGAGATTGTTGATGCATTTGTCCTTGCTCTCATTATGCAAGTGCAACAAGATTATGATGAGGGCTTGGTTTGTGAATTTTTTGCCACGGTACACCTCGCCAACAAAACAGAGCGTCATCTCACCTGGATGACCAAGGGATAAAGTCTTACTATCAAGTGGTCCGAGGTTGGAGTACTTCTTGGCGGCTACCCGGATCATGGACCCTTTGTCGGTGGCCCGGAGTTTGGCAATGGTTGGTTCCGTGTTCATGCTCCCAATGCTCAATCACTCGCCAAGGATCTACTCACTCCCCTTTATCACTGGAAGAAGTTTGCTGTTGGATTTGTCAAGGGCCTCTATCCCACTTATGACATTATGCTACGCATCTATCGAGAGACTATCAACCCAAAGGCGGGGAACATTTATGAGATCCAAGGCTTCCTCAAGAACCTCATGCTTCTTACTCATGAGAAGCGGCTTTCCGGTATGACTCAAAGGCTTGATGTGCTTGATTACATTTGGAATGAATTATGGCATGTCATTGTGCAAAGGATGAATGCTTGCTTTGATCCTTTCATAATGAAGATCATCTTGAATGTGTGGGAGAACAAGTTCCCGGAAGATCCTCTTGATGATGCTATTTGGATCCCACATACGGAGAAATGGCTTCTCATCAAGGACCACACCGATCCTATTGTGCATCGCACTCCCGCTGCTCGCAAAGGCAAGGCCAAGCCACGGGTCATCATTGATAAGGAAGACGAAGAAGAGGAATTTGGTCCCTCTCGTCCTCCTCCTTCTGACGGTGCCTTCAAGTGGATGGCAAGGGCTCTCAAGAAAGTGTTCCGAGTGAACAAGAAGGTCGAGCAGCACCAATGGGAACTTCACTATGACAAGGAGCTTAAGCACCGCAAGGAAGCAAAGGCCATGAGATAGCTTCGTCGTGATGGTGGAGAATATGTGGAGTCCCCGAAGGAAGATAGCATCACCAACTGGGACAAATGGCAAGCCAAGGATAACAAGGGGAAGATCATCGATTGGTCTGATGAGGAACCTGGAGAAGAGGTCACCAGCTCTCGCTGCCGCGCCCGTCCTCCGAGCTTGGATAACTTTTCCGAGTGATCATTGGGACGTTAGCATCGGTCTCCTCCCTCTTTTGGTATCTTGATGCCAAAGGGGGAGATATATATACTTAGGATCGGGCATGTGCATGGGTTCTCTCTCAAGCCGTGTTTTCGATTTGCCTCTTACGTATTGCTTGAGAGAGTTGGCTATTTGGAAACTTTGTTTAATTATTGTGTGTTATGAACCTCGTTATGCATTATGTGAGCTTGTGAACTTAGTACCTTAATTTTATCACTTGTTATGTGCTCACTATTATACGTGTTTAGCTATCTATATTGTTTAATTCTCTCAACATGAAGGGAGCATATCTCTAGGGGAGCCCCGTCCATGTTGTGTGTGTTATAGTTATGCAAATAGGGATGTTGTCATCAATTACCAAAAAGGGGGAGAATGAAAGATCATCTTCCATTTTGATAATTGATGACAACATAACTATAGGACTAATGTCTATTTGAGAGTACTAGCAGGTCCTATTTGATATATATGAAAATGATCAGATTCATCAAGTATACAATCTCAATGGGTTACAAAAATGTTTTGAATGGAAAGAGCTCGAAGAAACAAAGCTGGAGTGCCATTTTTGCAAGCGGCGGAGGCTCCGATGAAACCACCGGAACCTCCGCCCCATGCATTTCCCAGCTCTTCCAGGCGCTGGCCTCCGGTGTTGGATCCGGTGTAGCCTTCGCTAAAAACACCTTCGGGTGCATAAGAGCGGAGGCTGCAGCAGAGCCTCCGGTGAAACCACCGGAGCCTCCGCTGGCTCCAGTGCCCCACTAAGGGGCTAGCCTCCGGTGGCGCCTCCGGTGTAGCCTCCGCTAAAAACAGCTCTGGGTGCATAAGAGCGGAGGCTGCAGCGGAGCCTCCGGTGGGCGGAGCGCGTAAGTGAAGACCACCCGGAGCTCCGGTCGAAACACCGGAGCCTCCGGTGCTGCGTGGACTGCACAACGGCCACATTGGGGAAGGGGTATTTTAAGCCTTCCCCTACCTCATAAATGCCAAGCTTTTCCCATTCTCTCTCTTAGCCATTAATTAAAGCTTCAACCTCCTATATCTCCCTCTCCAACCACCCAAACACTCCGAAACTTTGTGGAGAGCTAGAGGAGACTTAGATATGTGATTCCACCAAACGAATTTCAAATCCACCCACCACATCCTAGTAGATCTAGAATCCTACTTGAGGCTTAGAAACCTTAGTAGATCTTGTGCTTGTAGCTTCCACCTTGTTGCAAGAAGCTTCAGATCTGTTGAGAGCCTCCATCCATCTTTTGGCGTGTCATCAACCTCGTGTAAAGGTTTGGTCAACGCCTTCAAGTCGACCTCATAGTGGAAACGAGAATATCCCTTACCGGAGAAGCTCAAGGAGAATAAGGTGTGCACAACCGTGCTATTGAGAAAAGCCTAGGTGGCTCCCCACCTCTCCAACATAGACGTACTTATCTTGAGAAGGAACTACAGGAAACATATCCTTGTCTCCTTGTTTACACTTGTGGTGTATCTTGTTGCCTTTCATTTTACTTCCTTTGCGTATCTTATCTTGTGTCACTTAGGTTGCTCACCTAGTTGCACATCTAGAGAACCTTATCTTATCTTGCTTAGCCCTAATTAAAAGGAAAAGAAGAAAAAATTGTAGTCAACCTATTCACCCCCCTCTAGTTGACCATAGTGCACTTTCATTAGGGTCCAACTATATTATTGCAGCAAGGAAAACAAAATAAAACAAAAGAAAGCAAAATAAAACAAAAGAAGAACGAACAGACGCTCCAATTAAACTTCATATGATGTGACCGAATAAAAATATAGTTTCACTAGAAGTGACCTGATAGATTGTTGATGAAGAAGGGGATGTCTTGGGCATCCCCAAGCTTAGATGCTTGAGTATTCTTAAAATATGCTTGTATGAACCATGAGTGCATCCCCAAGCTTTGACCTTGCACTCTTCTTGATCACATATATGACCCTCTTCTCTTGACCCTTGAAAACTTCCTTCACACCACACTCAAAGAGTAATTCACATTAGAGGGTTAGTGCAACAATAAGAAATCCATGGGTTCTGTAAGGGCACAATATCTATTGATACTTTTAAACATTAGCTACAGCTACTGATGTTTCGTGAAGCAAAGAAATCCACTTGACGTCGCAAAAGAGCAAATGCAAGAAAATTGGCAGAATCTGTCAAAACCAGAACAGTCTGTAAAGACGAATTTTTTCGGGGCACTTACGTTGCTCATATTGAAAAACTTAAATAACTAAACAGTTGTGGAATTATCCTGGGAATAAGCACAAGAAATTTCAGGTTATTCTGATTTTTCTGTAATTTATACGATTTTTTATGCTGGACAGCAGAAATCTGTTTCCCGCGCAGAAATCCAAGAACCAACTCCTACTCTCGTCAGAAACTTTACTTGGCACAACTAAAATATAAAAATAAAGATACAAGGTACTTGCTACAGAAGTATACAACCCCTTGACTCAAATAAAACAGATAAAAACAAAGAAAAAATAAAACCATGGGTTATCTCCCAAGAAGTGCTTTTCTTTAACGCCTTTTAACTAGGCCCAGAAAAGTGTATTCAGTTATTTTCAAGTGAAGAAGATGCTCACATAAGAAATATGAATTAAAGCAAAAGAGAACATAAAGAAGCAATTATAAAACAAATCTATGTCTAACCCACTTCCTATTCATAGGAATCTTGTAAAGAAATAAATTAAAGAAGCCCAAACTAGAAATCATGGAAAGGTAAAACAAGAGAAACTTCAAAACTTTCAAAAAAAAGGAGGGATTTTAGTAACATGAAAATTCCCACAACCATATTTTCCTCTGTCATAATAATTTTCAGTAGCATCATGAACAAACTCAAAAACATAATTATCACATAAAGCATGTTTGTCACGGTCTAAAAGCACACAATTCATATCAAGCTCCAAAATAGTGGGATCAAAATTTAAAATCAGCTCCTCTTTTTCCCCACTTTTAGCAATATTAAAAAAAAGATGATTGATCACTCATAAAAGGTATGTAACACATTGTAGCAATCATATTTTCAGTAGCATTATAATTTATAACATCAAGTAACATAGGACCATCATCTAGAGCCTTATCATATAAATTTTGTAAACAAACTTCCTCATTATCATGCATCTCAATAGTTGGAATAAATAGAGGATTATCATAAGATTTATAGAACTAGCATGTATTATCGTAAATAAAAGTAGCAATATCATTCTCACAAGTTTCATTCATAGTAGTATCAAGGTCACAAGTATAGCAAGTATCAACTTTATCAAAAAGGGATATTTCAAAAGAATCAATAGGACCATCACACCTATGAGTTAAACAGTTACTCTCATTGGGAGGTAGACATGGGTAGCTCCATTCTTCCTCCTCTTTATCATCACTCTCCTCCTCTTTTTCATCAAATGAGCTCCCAGATTCAGCAATTTCTTCTTCCATAGGTTCCTGCAAGTCATTAGTCTTTGGTTGAGAGCATTTATTAAGATATTCAAGTATGTAGTAATTACAATCCTTGTAATTATCAAAGAAATATTCAAGTATAGCATAAATCTCATATTTATAAGGTGCATCATCAATACTTTCAAGCAAATAGGCAATTTAGAATGCACCCTTCCAAGCAATAAATTCTTCAATTTTTTCCACATCATAAAATTCATAATTTCCCTTAACATAAGAAGATATGGTAACATTATCATTGTACTCACATTGAAAATGGAGGTGTTTATACCTCCTACAGCAACGAGATTTATCAAAGCAATAAGTAACATTATAAGTAGAGCACAAGTTTCTAGCATAGTCATGCAATTGATTAATTTGCTCCCATAAGTGTTTCCCTTTTTGTGACAAGTGGTGTTCCTTATAATATTTTTGTTGTTCATCCGTGAACCCACCTTGCCCATAAGTTTCAGTTTCAAAGATATCAAACATTGATAGCAAGCATAATAAAGCAAGTAACAAGCAAAACAATAACAAAGTAAAATGATTAGAGGTGAGAGACTCCCCTTGCAGAAATTCTCTTCCTCCCCGGCAGCGGCGCCAGAAAACTTTGTTGATGACTAACGTTGGTAGACCCCAAGTGCAAGGTGTGAAGAGTGCAGCAGCAAGTTTTCCCTTAGAAAAGAAACAAGGTTGAATCGACCAGTAGGAGGAAAAGAAATCTCTGAAGGTTGATGCAGCTGAGGTGGCAGGGCGCACTACCGATTCAGCAGCAACGTGGAACCTACACAACACAATCAAATCACTTTCTCCCAACTGATGAAGGGATGAATCCTGGACCTATCGGGTGAGGCTACCCGGTCCAAGGCCTAAGACCTAAGCCCAAAGGGAGACGCCATAGACGATTCTAGAAGGCCCAATCAAAGCCCACCCGCAAGGCCTTGCGGGTCAAGTAAGGAAACTTGTAACCGACTTTAGGTTAGGGTTTGTAACCCCCCCCCCCCCCCGGTACGGTTTGAGACCTGGCCACCTATATAAGGCCAGGAGAACCACCAGGAGGGGGACCAAGCAATACCGCACCACCAAAGCCTTGAGATTGAGATCTACTCTCGACTCGAGCACCCCCACTGTAACCGATCTAGTGCTAATACAGATCGACATAAGCAGGAGTGAGGGTTTTACCTCTATGAGGGCCCCGAACCTGGGTAAATCGTGCCCCCTGTTGGCTGACGATTGTCACCAGCGCCTACACTTTCTCCTAATCGAAACCCTACCGGTTCACCCGAGGGACTTGTTGAGATGCATATTCGACAATTGGCGCCGTCTGTGGGAACGGCGGGCGCTGGATCTACGACATCTTTGGCCTCATCGTCACCAAACTTCAGCTGGAGCCCCGGAACTTTGACTCCAACCGATCCGATCCGATTCGGGTCAGTCATCGTCGCGCCCCACTCGCCGGGATCACGCCCGACATTCAGCGGATTGGAGAAAAGCGTCACCCTGACGTTCGGGAGCTTCTAGTTCTACACCAACAAAGTGGGAATCCTGCACATCCCCGAGCAAACCAATCTCGAGGGATCGGACGCTGAGTCTATCTCGAGCCCAGAAGCCGTCGACTCGCTGCCCAACTACGCAGGTCGCGACCTAGCAAAGAGCGGCGAATCCGTCCGCCTCAGCACTCGCAACTTCCACACCATCTCCACGGAGGAACCTTCTCGGGTCGAGAAAACTCTCCAACCTACGCCTAGGACTCACGGGCCATACCTGGCTCAGGTCTGCATGGCAGGATCGAGTGATCCACCCAAAGAAATGGAAGATATCGCGAAGGAACGCGAGGCCATCAACGTATCGCGAGAAGCCTGGGTCAAGGAAAAAACGACCGTCCACTCAAGCAAGCCGATTGAAGAAGGAGCCCCTCAGGAAGATCTGACCGCATACCACTACCACCTAGTGAAAGCGGCAACTTTGATCAAAGAAGATCGCAAAGATCTGGCCGAGCGGAAAAAGCTGGCAGATGAATCAAGTCAGCGTCATGCGGCACTCTCCAAGACGCATTCTGTAGGGAACCATCCCGGGAGAAAGAGATACGTCTCGAAGACCGCAGCCATGGATGGCGAATCTCTGAGCGGGATCAGTAGAACACTCGAAACCTCCCTATGCGCGTCGACGAGGAAGGCAACATGCACCCGACGACTCCCGCCACTTCAGTCCTAGCTGCAGCCACTTATCTGCATGCGAACCAGCCAGGGGAGAACGACCCCCACGCAGAGCAATACAGGCAAGTCCAGAAGGGGCTAGGAATGGCAGCCACAAGACTCACAGCCCACGGCCGCAAAAAATCGACTGCACAGAAGGACAAGGAAGCACCCCTCAGACACAGGAGTACATCATCCAGGAAGGAGAAGTCACCTCGTCGCGCCCAAGGAAAAGAAGCCCGGCGACGCGGTGATAGCCCGAGTAGCAGCGATGACAGCCCGAGGGATCGAGATCGCAGTCCGCGGCATCACACCAACCGCTCGCGACACCGCAGCAAAGAGCCGCGGAAGGAGGTCGATCGCGACCAGCCTGGATAAAACGCACGATCTGACGTCGTGCAAAACAAAGTCAACAAGGCCCGAGCGGACAGGAACCGCGCACGTTCCCCATCCACCTCTTCTGACGAAGAGGCCTGCGGTGCATTATGCTGCACTCGCAACATCTGCGAGGCGCCAATGCCCAGGAGGTTTAAGGTTACTACGGAAGTGCGAAAATACGACGGTTCGCTGGAACCGCAATCCTGGCTGTCGGATTACCTCACGGCAGTAAAATGCCAACGTGGTACCTTAACTTACATCTTGTAGGTGCAGCGCGCAGCTGGCTCGAAGGAAGACCGAAGGAATGCTACGGATCATGGGACGATCTAACCTTCGACTT
The DNA here is from genome assembly GCA_028641055.1 of Alopecurus myosuroides. Lineage (NCBI taxonomy): Eukaryota > Viridiplantae > Streptophyta > Magnoliopsida > Poales > Poaceae > Alopecurus > Alopecurus myosuroides. Next base: position 126,601,650 of record CM054061.1, on the reverse strand, counting down.
CTGCAAGAACTTCCACGCGACATATAAAAGACACGCGACCATCGAGGAGCTGCGAGCTTGTGATCAGAAGAGTGGTGAGTCTACTCGCGAATACATCTAGCGATGGACCACACTTAGGAAAACGGCGGGAAACATATCGGAAGAGGTCGCGGTCGAAGCTTTCGCCAAAGGAGCTCGGCGAACCGCCTTCAGAGAAGAGCTGGGGCGAGCCGCACCCAAAACCATCGGAGAGCTGATGGCTATAGCCGATAGATGGGCCAACGGAGAGGACTCGGTGCGCAATGAAAAGGCATCTTCGCGAGCGCCCGAAGACGATCGTCACGGTCGAAAGAAAAAGAGAAAGCATTACGATCACGACGATCGAGAAGAACTGGTAGCGGCAGATTTCACAAGAAATCGCGACGGCGGACATCGTGGAAATCGCGAATGGAAGCCAAAACCAGAGGATAAAACCCCCGAGGAGGACCTCGATGGTTACTGCACGCTACATTTATTTACAGATAAGCGCACGGGAAATACCAACGCAACACACCTTCTCAAGGATTGCCGAAAGTTCCTTGACATACACGAGGTCTTCTTGAAGAAAAATAGAGCGGCAGTCAATCAGGGCTACCCGCAGCTTCCAGGAGGAGGAAACCAGGGATTCCACCTACCGCAAGCCCTACCTCCACCAGGAAACCAAAACATAGTGCTAGCCGCGCCACCCGCCGCAAACCAGGGAGGAAACGCGTACCCGAACCGAGCATGACTCCTGGGGATGATACAGAAAGTCTGCCCGTCCCGCAGGGCCCAGAAAACAAACACTCGACAAGTTTTCATGGTTGTTCAAGCTGCACCGTCCAAACCATAGTATTTGAAGATGGCTGACCAACCGATAACTTTCTCCAAAGAAGGCCATCCTCTGCGAGTTTATCGGCCAGGACACGCCGCGCTCGTCATCCAGGCGCATATTGGCAACTACGAACTTCCCCGAGTGTTCATGGACGGAGGCAGCGGAATCAACATCATTTACGCAGACACACTCCGTAGGATGAACAGGAACCTGGACGGACTCGCGGAATCAGAAACATCCTTTCACGGGATAGTACTAGGGAAGGCAGTCCGACCACTCAGAACAATCAACTTGGAGGTGGTGCTCGGCAACAGAAGAAACTACAAACGAGAGTTCCTCGACTTCAAAGTAGTCGACTGGCCCTCACAGTACCATGCTATTCTTGGCCGAACAGCGTTCGCCAGATTCATGGCGGTACCACACTACGCCTATCTGAAGCTCAAGCTGCCTGGGAACATGGCACCATCACCATCGACGGCGATTTTCAAAAATCTAACAAGTGCGACATCGAGTTTAACGAGATCACCAAATCCCTCGGGATGCAGGAGGAGCTGGAAGAGATAGCAAAAACCACGGACCACTCTGTGATGCCTCTCACCAAAAAGAACGCCCCATAGCTCGAGTTCAGCGCAAACAACGACACTCGAAAGCATCAAGTGAACCCAACGGAGCCCGCGAAAACAGTGATGGTGTCCACCACCCTCTCGCCAGCATAGGAAGGCGCGCTCGTCGAACTCCTCTGTGAGTACTGGAAATCTTTGCCTGGCAGCCTTCAGATATGCCAAGGATACCCAGGGAGTTTGCCGAGCACTCACTCGAAGTCTACAAAGACGCCAAGCCTATCAAGCAGACAACCCGACGGTTTTCAGAGCCCAAGAAAAAGCACTTGGAGAAGAAGTGAACAGACTACTCGCCGCAAAGTTCATCAGAGAGATAAAGATATCCACTTGGTTAGCAAACCCAGTGCTGGTCCCGAAGAAAAACACTGACATCCTTCGCGTGTGCATCGACTACACGTCGTTGAACAAACACCGCCCCAAGGATAACTTTCCCTTACCACGTATCGACTAGATCGTGGACTCCACCGCAGGCTGCCAGCGCCTCTCCTTCTTAGATGCCTACTCGGGCTATATCAGATCAGAATGAAGAAGGAAGATGAGGAAAAGACAACATTCATCACACCTCACGGTGTCTACTGCTACACGACAATGCCCTTCGGGCTAAAAAACGCAGGCGCAACATATCAGTGTTGCATGCAAAAATGCCTCGCCAAGCTCATTGGCAAGAACGTACAGGTGTACGTTGACGACATCGTCATCAAGACTCGAGTGGAGGACACGCTCCTCGAGAACATCAGAGAAACATTCGACGCTCTGAACACATACAGGATCAAGCTCAACCCGACCAAGTGCGTCTTCAGTGTCCCTGCAGGACAACTTCTCGGGTATCTGGTATGCGCTCGAGGAATCGAAGCCAACCTGGAGAAAATACAAGCGATCGTGAAAATGAAGGAGCCAACCAATCTTCGCGGTGTACAACAGCTCGCAGGGCGACTAGACGCCTTGAGCAGATTCATTGCAAGATTAGGCGAGCAAGCGTTGCCCTTCTACAAGCTGTTGAAGAAGACAGATAAGTTCGAGTGGACACCCGAAGCAAAAAAAAAAGCATTCCTCGATTTGAAGCAACTACTGTAGAGCAAGCGCGTCCTGTCAACTCCACAAGAGAAGGAGCCCTTATACCTCTATCTAGCCGCAACTAACGAAGTCATCAGCACGGTCATCGTAGTCGAGCGGCTAGAAGAAGGGAAGGCGTACGGCGTCCAAAGGCCAATATATTACATCAGTGAGGTGCTTTCGCCGTGCAAACAACGATACCCTCATTACCTGAAACTCGCGTATGGCGTGTTACTCACGGCTCGAAAATCAAGCACTACTTCCAAGAACATACCATCATGGTGCTAAACGACGCATCACTCGGTACTGTCATGAACAATCCCATGGCATCCGGAAGAATTGCAAAGTGGAGCATCGAGCTAGGCGCCTGGGACATCATATATGCAGGGTGAAACTCCGTGAAATCACAGGTACTTGTGGAATTCCTAAGCGAGTGGACAGAACTGCAAACACCTGGACCGCCAGAATACTCGAGTAACTGGATCATGTACTTCGACGGGTCGAAGAGGAACAAAGGAGCTGGAGCCGGGGTCGTCCTCATATCCCTCGGGGGAGATAAGCTGCAGTACGTCCTGAGGTTGGACTTCCCAACCGATGACCCGGCATCCAACAAGACGCAGAGTACGAGGCCCTCCTTCCCGGCATGAAAATGGCGATCGCCTGCGGAGCCACCCGATTGATGATCTGTGGATATTTAAACCTCATCGTACATCAGACGATGAAGGAGTACGATGCTATCGCGGATAACATGGTCTCCTATCGGGACATGTATAATCTGCTCGAGGGAAGTTTCAAAGGGTGTGAACTGAAGCACATTGCACGATCCAGCAACGAGGAAGCGGATAAACTGGCAAACATAGGGTCTACAAACACGCCCATACCGCCAGGAATATACTTCGAGCGAATGATCAAGCGTTCAGTCAAGGTCAAGAAGGGAGCACCCGCAGCATTGGAGACGAACGCCAGCCCGCAAATTGCTGTCATCGAGCTCAGCCACAATATTTCAAGACAAGTTTTTCTGGTCGAGCCAGTCTGGACGCAGAAATACCTCGACTACTTGTCCAACAAACAACTCCCAGCAGACATTTGCGAGACCTGACAAATAGTGCGACACAGCAAAACCTTTCGGGTTCTCAACGGAGAGCTATACAAACAGAGCATATATGTGGAATATTGCAAAGATGCATAGCACCCGAAGATAGCAAGGAACTGCTGCGAGACATACACCAAGGAGATTGTGGACACCACGCTAGCTGGAAGGCAATCGTGGTCAAGACTTTCCGGGCAGGATTCTACTGGCTCACGGCAGCCAGAGACGCAAAGGACCTAGTCGACAAATGCAATGATTGCCAAAGATTCGCGCCCAAGCCACACGCCCCTCCACAGAGCTCCACATGATCCCTATCGCCTGGCCTTTTGCTCAATGGGGGCTAGACATGGTAGGACCCTTGCGCAAATCCACGCCTGGCGGATACACACACCTGCTCGTGGCAGTCGACAAATTTACAAAGTGGATAGAGGCCATGTCAGTCACCTCCGCACACGCCGAGTGCGCTGTGAGATTCCTCAACTCCATTGTATGCAGATTTGGCATACCACACAACATCATCACGGACAATGGGAGCAACTTCACGGCCAAGGAAACACAGGACTTCTGCGAGGAAAAAGGAATTACCCTCAGCTTCGCCTCGGTCTCCCACCCGCAAACAAACGGCCAAGTCGAACGATCCAACGGGTTAGTTTGCGCTGGCCTGAAGAAACGACTACTCGATAGATTGCGCCCAGCAGCAGGGCATGGGGCCGAAGAACTACCGTTGGTACTGTGGAGTCTACGCACAACTCCAAATCGGTCAACAAATTACACGCCATTTTTCATGGTATACGGAGCTGAAGCTGTCGTTCCCGAAGATGTCAAATTCAGTGCTCCACGAGTCGTCCCATATAGTGAAGAAACTTCAAACAGGGCACTCGCTGAAGATGTAGACGCACTGGATGAGATACGCGATATCGCACTCACAAGATCTGCAATATACCAACAATCGTTGCGCAACTATAACAGTCGCCGTATACGCCACAAAGCTTTCGTGGTAGGAGATTTGGTGCTGCGGCACAAGCAGAAGGAAGGACACAAGCTCGAGCCGCCTTGGGAAGGACCCTTCATAATACACGAAGTTATCCCAGGTGGCGCGTATCGACTGAAGAACCCAAATACTGGTGGCATCTACTACAACCCGTGGAATGTTGCGCATCTCCGCAAATTCTACCCTTAGGACTCTACTCACAAGAAATAAGGCTCTACTAGCCACTCTGTAGCTCGGTCAAAATACATGGCTTCTCAGCCATATCAATAAAAAACATGGATCCTCGACCATAGCTATTCGCATCTTCGATTTTTTTCTACATGCTATAAACAACAGGTATACACCCAAACACACGGGGGCTATGCATAAGCAGCATAAAAAGAATTTTCTCTGAACACAAGGTATAACAAGGTACACACCTTATAAACACCTTAGAAATATATCGAGTGAGATATACAGAGTTTACAGGGCTTAAGCCTTCAAAGACATCACAACCAGAATACAGGATATCAACATCCTACAAATTACATCTGATGACGAGCAATCGTCTCGGCAAGCATCCGATCAACCTCCTCGGAAGTCAGTCGAATAATCTCCTCCGCTGCAGGACGAACGACTACATAATGAGGAGAGAAATCGACTAGAGCGTCAGGAAGCCTAGCCATGGAGTTAAAGTTGATCTCAGGATGCCACACCCGAACAAAGGCGAGCGCTACTTGAGATCCGCAGATAAGCTGCTGGAGGACACACTCGCGCACTTCTCCTACTCGAACAAAGATCCTTAGCAAATTGCTCAACCCTTCTGGAATGGTATCCAGCGGATAGAACGTCTTGTGCACAGAAGAAAGGGCTTCACGACAGGAATCGACAAGTATCTTCGCCTGGATAGCCCAATACTTCAAGGTGGCCAAAATAAAGCCTCGACTGCGGTCAGACCAGAAATTGTTCGCATGCGGCTTCAGACTACCCGCTTCATGGACAATATGATTATCCACCCAGTGAGTTTCACAAGGTCCGTCAGGCTCAACAACTACAAATTCAGCAAAAACAAGTCAAATTAGAAAAGGAATCAAACATCAAAGTGCTAGGGGGCCCACAAGCTTACAAAGCATGTCTTTTGCAATGGCGGCCAGCTCCTCCATCACAAACTGCTCGCGCTCAGTCACAAGTTTCTGTTTTGATTTGGCCACATCAACAACTCCCTGCAAAGCCTTTAGTTTGCGTTCTCCATCCGCAACACGGTCACGGAGTGAGGCGAATGTGCTGGCGGCAGCAACAAGGGAATTCACCGGCATAGTAGAGCCACTCGAAGACTCCGCGCTGGGATCAAGTACCTGGAAAGGAAGCAGAAGCAAGTTCAGGAAAACAGTAAGACCCCACTCGACAAACGCACCACCCATCTATCGGGTGCTCGGGGGCTACTCCCATCGGGAGCACATAACAGTGAAACACAACAATCAGACACTCAAGATGTCAACGAACAATTCGATTAAGAAAAATACGGGAATACATCCCAAGGTTCATTACATCGACAGACCAAAACAAATATAGACTAGCCTAAGGGGCTGCAGAAGTATTGCCACTCGTAGCAGGTTGCCCCTTGCGACTAGCACGGGCAAGCACTTCAGAGAGCTTCTTGGCAAGGGCTTCGTAGGGAAGGCTCGAGAACACCTTCTACGGGTCATCCGTGACTCCGTGCGCCAGCGCAAATTGGATAGCCATCCTAGCTCTGCACTCAGACTGGGCGACTAAATAAGCCTGGAGAAGATTTTCATCGTCCACAAACACTTTCAGAAGGCCGCCCAGCGTAGGCGGAACCGCCGCATCTACCAGCAGGCGCTCATGGAACTGCGTCAACACTCGGGTGGCTTCACCAACGAGGGAGCAGATCCCACTCGCATGCTCTTGGAGCTGGGCGCAGGAATCCATCAGGGCGTCCAGTCGCTGGCTCCCAGGCAGCGCCAGTACAACCCCAAGGACATCTACAAAAAGGACACCGTAAATTTGCGAGATAGCCAATTAAAATGAATTGCAACGGAAGAACAGTCAAGTGTGGCATACCCGCAAACTTTTGGGCCAGAGGGCGGACGATGCTAACAAGATCGCTATCATGTTTGGCACCAGTCTCCTCCAATTGCTTCAGCACCTCTTGGGCCTCGACGAGTTTCCCCTTAAAATCAGCTGAATGCTTGCGAGAGGACTCTAGCTCCTTTCGGGTGGACTCCAACTCAGCCTCAAGGGTTTTCACCCGAGAGACAGCTTCGGCTTTCTCGGCCTTGAGGCGGGTAACTTGATCTACAGAGCAATGAATACATCTTAAGCAATTTTCGTGACCAATGGAAACAGTAAAATGGAGCGGGTTAACCTACCTTGAAGAGACCAGCCGTCCTCGACGAGTCGATCACGATCCACCCGAAGAGAAACGCAATCCGCCTCAGCCGAGAGCACTCGGCGACCGATAGCAGCAAGGGAGTCGAGAAGAGACTGCAAAAGCACGAGACAAAAGTTCGAGTTAGGGGAAAAATCTCTTGAGCCTATTCACGACTGTACACAGTCGAGTATAGCCTCGGGGGCTACTCCTACCGGGAGCATTGCAGTGCACCCGATAAAATCAAGAAAAGTGAGAAAGGAAAAAAGCTTAAACTTGAGTCTGTGGCCAATCGCAAGCGATTAACCACGGCCTCGGGGGATACTCCCATCGGGAGCATTGTCGTGCACCCGATAGAAATCATGATCAAACGAAGCAAAAAATACGGAACAGGTGACAAAAATTACCTGGCCTTGGGCGGTGGATAGAGGATCGCCGAGCTACCCGAAACTTCTTTGCTCGCCGAGGCCCCACCCGCGTAGCAAGGCAACCCGTAATCTGGAGCCGCAGCTGCCTATGCGGGACTCGGAGACTTTTGGGTGGCCTCTGCAACTGGACTTTCACCCGCAGCTGCTTCTTTTCTCTTCACAAAAGGAACATAAGAAGCATACTAGCCGGGGCTGATGGTTTGAAGGCTGCTTTGGAAGGGAAAATCAAGCAAAGGCATAAGGAAAAGGGAAAAGATTCTCGACTGAAGGACAACGCGCAAGAGAAACTTACTCGTCCTCGTCATCATCATCCAGCATGTCCATATTCCAGGCGGTAGGAATGTTTGGCTTGAAGCTCAGGGGAGGAAGCACATTTAGAGGCGCCACCTGGAGAGGCTCGGTCGCCTTGCCGGATCCGCCACCCAAGGAACTGTCTTTGGAAGTGGCTTCATCATCCCCCTGCTTGCGACGTTTGCGGTAATGGAGTTGATCGCTACCTGAGTCTTCCATGTCATCCGAAGAGCCATGCTCGGAGCTCGAGTCAGTTTCAGCGACACTGGTTTCGAGAGGGGTCTCAACATTGCTCAATAGGAGATATGAGGCATCTTCAGCCGAGACTGGCGGGTAGCATGTTGCTACCTTCAAACTCTACGGAAGAAAGAAGAAGAAAAAATAGGAATCTCAGTCGATAAAATTTTGGAGGGCAAAAAGAATAAACGGAAACAAGAAGAAAACTTACATCGGCTGGAGGAGGTTTCAAAGCCTCGAATGGATCGAGAGAGCAGGTAGCGAAGGGCTCTCCTACCTTCAACTTGGTGATAGCCGCAATCTTCTTCTCGAATTCAGCATTCGAGAGGATGTCTTCGCAGACGCGGCTGGGGTCTTGGGTGCCCTGGTACTCCCACATAGTCGAAGGCCTATCCTGGAGAGGCTGGATCCTCCGCCAAAGAAATACACTCGCCAGATGCAGGCCGTTTAGCGCAACCCCCATCGTATGATTGCGGAGGTTCACCACTTTTGCGAGTAGCGGGGAGACGATCATGTTCTCTTCAGCCGTGAGCTTGTGCGCCCAGGACTTCCTTCGCTTCAGAACCGCGAACGGGTGGAATTCGTGAGCTCCATCTGCGCTGTTGTCGACAACGTAGAACCACTTCCTCCGCCATCCTTGCGCGGAGTCAACGAAGTGCATCTCCAGATAGGAGATATCGGTCTTCGCCTGGATCCCGAAGCCGCCGGTGCGCAGCGGCTCCCCCAGCTTGTCGCCTAGTCGCGACTTCTCCTAGAAGACCCACACTTTGAACAGGGCCTTCCAGAGGCCCCAGTGCGGGCGAATGCCCAAGAAACACTCACAAAGTATGATAAAGCATGAGATGTGATGAATCGCATTTGGAGGCAGGTCATGGAGCTGTATGCCGTAGACATACAGCAATCCAAGGAGGAAAGGATGAAGAGGCAGCGAGAGGCCGCGCGAGACGTGATCCGCAAAGATCACGCACTCGTTCGCGCGGGGATTAGGTACCTCCTCCTTCTTTCCTAGGAGAACGCGCTTGTCGTCCTCGGGAGGCAGTAGCCCCTCCCGTTGCATCTCCTTGATGCTCTTGTTGGTGGTGCTGGCGGAGCGCCAGTCGGCCGTCCTCACGGCGGGTAGCGCGGGGGCGTCTTCGGCCGCTTTCGATGATGGTACGGCAGCGCCACGCTTCTTCCCTCCAGCCATGAGAGCTCGTGGATGCTTGTAGAGCAGGAGGTGTGTGCGAGGAGGAAGAAAGAGAGCAAATGGTCAGGAAGTTTACTTTCTGCCTAAGGACGGCTACTTATACACGGGGCAAGCCAATCTAGACCATAGATCTGGCAACGTGGCACCCATCATGGCTGCCACGCATGAAGTGGAAACGAAGCAGCGGTGAAAAGATGTTTTCTGCCACGATCTTTACAACAGATCGTGCGCATTTACGGCGCGTGCCTCGCGGGAAAACCGGAAACGACCTCTCGTTTCCGATCAAAAAGCTGACAAGGTGGGCTAGCGTGCTCTGTTTTTCGCTTCGTCCCGTCCCATCGGGAGGAGTCAGAATGAACAAGTGCGCAATGACATCATTGCATACCTCATCAAACCCGAAAATTCCCTCGGGTAGGATCCCTGACACGAAATTTATTTCGTATGGGCATGTCAAGACGCAAAAACTCTTTCGCATAAAGCCCCTGACATGAAATTTCTTTCGTATGGGCACAACAAGGCTTCCAGACATGAAAACTCTCTCGTATGGACAGAAAATTACAAATGCAAAAATCCTTTTGCGTAAAAACAGCGAGGAAGATTTCTTTACTCGAAAAATCTCAAGACAATATTCGCGAGTGCGCAGCTCCTGCCACTCTATCATACGATGTATACACATCCTTACCCTGGATCGTTCAGCCGACTAGGCACATCCGGATGCCGTATTCTCTCGAATACGAAGGTAAGACCCTAAAGATCTCTCTTATGGGCCTGCAATTGCACTCAAGCTGCGTCCTCCGGTAAATTTCCGTGTCAACAACACGAAGAAAAATCCTAGCGGACGCGCCGGGTACTACTATAGGTTAAGTTCGACTCGGTAAGACCTCCACGGCCCAGTCGCAATTATCACCTCATCGGATTCGAGTCGAAGGTCTCGAATCTGCGTAGGCCAGAACTGTTTTTGCCCTAGATGCAATTGATTGTCCCTGAGCTTTCGGGAGATCCAAGCAACTGAGTCATATCCTTCTGCGAAAACAGCCAAGAACACATGCACTTTCACCGCTCGATGCCCGAGTACGAAAAGCTCATCGCGTACAGGGTATACACCCTCCAGAAGACAAACGGTCGAAGCAACCAGCCGAAAGAATCCAAGACAAGATTTGAGCGTCTACCCGACATAATTCTTAATCGGGTAAACGCTCGGGGGCTACTGACGAAGGGATGAATCCTGGACCTATCGGGTGAGGCTACCCGGTCCAAGGCCCAAGACCTAATCCCAAAGGGAGACGCCATGGACGATTCTAGAAGGCCCAATCAAAGCCCACCCGCAAGGCCTTGCGGGTCAAGTAAGGAAACTTGTAACCAACTAGGAGGGTACAGTTTGAGACCTGGCCACCTATATAAGGCCAGGAGAACCACTAGGAGGGGAACCAAGCAATACCGCACCACCAAATCCTTGAGATTGAGATCTACTCTCGACTCGAGCACCCCCACTATAACCAATCTATTGCTAATACAGATCGACAGAAGCAGGAGTGAGGTTTTTACCTCTACGAGGGCCCCAAACTTGAGTAAATCGTGCCCCCTGTTAGCCGACAATTGTCACCAGCGCCTACACGTTTACCTAATAGAAACCCTACCGGTTCACCCGAGGGACTTGTTGAGATGCATATTCGACACCAACGTAGCAGCGAGGTTGCCAATCTCACCGGTTTTGCTGAACACAAAGAGGTTAAACGTCACCCGAGGGACTTGTTGAGATGCATATTCGACACCAACGTAGCAGCGAGGTTGCCAATCTCACCGGTTTTGCTGAACACAAAGAGGTTAAACGTATGGTGTGGAAAACAGTAGGAAAATGGTATGAAAGCAGTAGCAGCAGTATGAAAGCAGTGTGTGTATTATCAGTATGAGAAAATGGACCGCGGTTCACAGTTCACTAGTGGTGTCTCTCCGTGAAAGATAAATAACATGCGTGGTGAACAAACTACAGCTGGGCAATTGACATAAATGAAGGCTGCACCGTAGTGCATATGCAGGACATAAAGATTACTATGTGATTCATGCGGGCATTATAACAAAATACATAGACCTTCATCCAACTGCATCTATGTCTAATAATCCACCCTCCGAATATCATCCGAACAAATGTTGGGTATTAAGTTGCAAGCAACAGATTATCGCAGTAAGCAAAGTGTGTAATGTAAACAATGTAAACTAGGTAAACACCGTTATCGTAGTAAGCAAAGTGTGTAATGTAAACAATGTAAACTAGGTAAACACCGTTGTTTTCTCCCTAATGGCAACAACACATACTCCATCTGTCACGTTTCTGTCACTCGAGCACAGATGCAAAGGAGGCATGAACCCACTATCGAGCATAAATACTCCCTCTTGGAGTTACTAGCATCTACTTGGCCAGAGCATCTACCAATAACGGAGAGCATGCAAGATCATAAATAACATATGCATGAAGATAACATGATAGATCGATAATCAGAAGACATAGCATTCAACATTCATCAGATCCCAGCAAACACAACATGTAGCATTACATAAAGATGATCTCGATCATGTAGGCAAGCTCACGAGATCTAAACATGAGGTACAAAGTGGAGAGAACAACCATCTAGCTACTGCTATGCACCCATAGTCTAGGGATGAACTACTCACACATCACTTCGGAGGAGGGCATGGTGGTGTAGACCCCTCCGGTGATGAATTCCCCTCCCGGCAGGGTGTCGGGGAGAGCTCCAGAACCCTCCCAATCTCGGGATGACGATGACGATGGCCTCGGGTGTTTATCGGGATGAAGTGGTATCTCTTTAGGGTTGATATGTCGGGGGGTATAAATAGGTGAAAGGGAAAATGCGGTGGAGGCCTAGGGGCCCCACACCACCCCATGGCGCGGCCGGGGGGCGCCGCCCTATGGTGTGGCCCCCCTCCAGGTCTCTTCGGGAATTCTAGGACCTCCGGACTTCGAATTTTCCAACTCCGAGAATATTTCTATTAAAACTTTTCTGAAACTAAAAACAACAGAAAACAGGGAACTGGCTCTATGGCATCTTGTTAATAGGTTAGTCCGGAAAATCGATAAAAATGACATAAAGTGTATAGCAAACATGTAGGAAACAACATAAAAACATGGAACATCAGAAATTAAGGATACGTTTATGACGCATAAAGTGCTTCTGGACTCGCTTCCAGGAGCGCATCTTTTATGAGGAGTATCCACTGAACAAGAACAAGGTCGTGACTCAATTCTCTATCAATGTGCCTTTTATGAGATCCAAGATGGATTATTTTGGTGAAGCTCTGGATATTTGTGAGGAGTTTGGTCTTCTGGATTTCATTGAGATCAACGAAGAATATGATGAGCATCTTGTGGGCCATTTCTATGCCACGCTCTACTTTCACACTGATGAGAAAAGGATCGCATGGATGACCAAGGATCAGAAATTCTCAGCTTCTTGGGTTGAGTTTGCCTCTCTGTTGGGTCTTCAAGAGTTTGGCGAGGTTCCAGATGATTCTTTCTTCACTACCTACTTCCGGGTTTCCTACCCGGATAAATCTATGCCTCCTCAAGACATGTATGACCTCTACATCCCTGGACATGATATGGTTGGTTTCTCCAAGAACCTACTGCCTGTGTATGACATTCTGCACCGGATCTTCCAGAACACTCTTGCTCCTCGTGTTGGCAACTTCGATCAGATCCATGGCTCACGCACTGATTTGATGGTCTATGCCCATAGGCGCCATGGTGATGGTCTCATGCTTGATATTATGGATATCTTATGGAACAAGATGTACAACTCTGTGATGAAGAGAAGGATTCCAGTGTTTGTTGCTCTTATGTTCAAACTCATTGCCACTACTTGGCGCCGCGCTTGGCTTCAGAATGCTCTCTTGGATAATGACCAAGAGCTCACTACTCACCGCGTCAAGGATCTTTGTGTTAAGAAGCACTTGCCTCCTCTACTTAGTGCTGATGATCTTGGTGCCAACACCGATGGCACTAGTGACTCTGACTTTGATATGGAGGGAATGGCTCAGAGGAATGGATTTCGCAAGTGGATGTCCGAGAATCCGAAGATGGTTTTTTGCCGCCAGGTTGACATGGAGAACAAAGCTTACCTTGCTCATGTTCATAGCAAGAAGGACCGTCGGCTGACACGTGACAGATTTGCCCATCTTGGGGTGCCCATTCGTCGTGGCTCTGAGGATAGGATAACTGGTTCCAAGGAGTGGAAGTCCAAGCATGGTGGTTCTTGGATGGACCCTGATCTTCTTGATGATGCTACCACTTCTCATGAGCCTTGGACTCATGGTGCCACTGACGATGAAGCTGAAGATGTCAACACTGGGGATGAGCGTGGTCTGGGGAGTCCTGCAAGCGCCTCTAGCCCTTGCGAGTGATCTCCGTGGGACGTTGGCATCACATCTTCCCTTTTTGGTACCTTGATGCCAAAGGGGGAGAGAGTTCTATTTAGGCTCGTATTATCTTTGCTTGGGTGGTTGTGTCAAACTTTGATGTCTTTGTGTCGTACTTGTGTTATTTGGGTTGAAAATCTTATCTTGTTGGATTTGGTTTTATCGTTTATCTATCGTGTGTGGCAAGTATTATTATTGTTATATCTTTTAAATCTTGCTAGGCCTCTAAAATATAGGGGAGCACACATTCTAAAAGGTAATAATTTTTTTGCCTCAACAACAAATATTCTTGACATATCACATGTTCCTCTCAACAAGTGCTCCACCTAAATTTTACGAGCTCTCTTAATGGTGTTGTCATCAATGTCCAAAAAGGGGGAGATTGAAAGTACATCTTTGCATTTGATCTCTCATATGTTTTGGAGTTGATAACAACACGATTAAGTTTATAACCGTGCGTCTAAGTTATTTCAGGAAACATTGTTTCGGCGCAAAAAGGAAGAGTGCAGAATGCCAAAGCCACCAAAATCAACCTTGTCTAGCGGTAGAACCGGACGAGCCAGTGGTAGTACAGCTCCCTCCAGCGAGCGGTAGTACCGTTGGTAGTACCGCCAGAATGAAATTGGGTACTGCAATCAGCGATACTGGTCCAGTAGTACCGCTGGTACTTAGACGATTTTGGAGCAACACTTCTCGTGGCGGTAGTACCGCTCCTTCGAGGAAGCGGAAGTACCGCTGGCAGTACCGGTCAAAGTACCACCAGGGAAGTTTTGCTCACGGTAACCGTTACGGTACTAGAGCGGTAGTGCCCTAGTACTACCGCTAGCCACTTCGATTTATATCGAGTTCATGGCCAGCGGTAGTACAGGTGGGCCTAGCGGTAGTACCGCTGATCGAAGTACTATGGTACTTCCGCGGTTGTACCGTCCGTGTCCATTGGCTGGGATCCCTCAGTACCGTGCTGGTTGTCGGTGAGCGGTAGTACCGCTGCCCCCAGCGGTAGTACTGCCAGGCGTAAAAAGGGTCAAACGGCTAGTTGCAAGAAGGGGGTATAAATACCCCATCCCCTTCTTCCCCAAGAGGTAGCTCGTGAAGCATTAAAGTCCAGCATTTATTGAGCCTCCAAAATCTAGATTTCTTCCAATCCCTCCACCCAAACTTGTTGATTCCTGGAGGATTGAAGGAGAAGTCCCCGATCTACATCTTCACCAACCGGATTTCCATTTCCCCCTCATTGGCTTGAGGGATCTTGTCTATGGTTTCCTCTTGTGGAGAACCTAGACTTCTTGCTACTCTTGATTATTCTTGTGATTGTTGGGAGCCCCCAATTTGGTTGTGGGTGTGTGCCCCAAACTTGTTTGTAAAGGACTCGATTCACGTCTCAAAGGGGATCAATAGAGGAAGGTGGACTAGGCCTTTTTGGTGGGGTTCACCGGAGAATAGGGTGAGGCCTTTGTGGCGTTGAGTAGGCCTTCGTGGCGAAACTCACACCCCTCCAACGAGACTTACTCCCTTAACAAGGAGGAACTCGGGAATACATCGTGTCTCCGCGTGCTTCCTATCAGTTATCTCGTCCCGTTATCCTTTACTTGTGTTTGTATTGCATTTATTATTGTTCTTGTCATATAGGTAAATTCATCTTAGTTGCATTATCTAGAGAATTTAGCTTTGTGTCAAGCCTAATCTTGAAGAAAAATTAAAATTGGTCGTATCACCTACCCCCTCTAGGTGCCCTTACTATCCGTTCACCGAGGCGTACATCGCCCAGTCCAAGTGGACGCTCGTCGTTAAGGTTTTGTCCCCATCAATCCTGCACATTAGCACGATATCCTCTACTCTATGTCCGGAGTGGGGCAATCCGCGCGGACTTCTTGTGAATACTGGTGGTGACAACATATTTGTTGTCAAGTTTGCCACTAAGATCGACATGGATCGGGTGCTGGACGGCCCCCTGTGGGTCGTCGGCAAGCATGTAGTGCTTCTGCAAGGCTTCAACACCGATATGAAGCCGAGTGACCCGACTTTCAACAGTTTTAAGGTGTGGGTCAGGATCGTGAACCTGCCTTTTGGCTACATGCAGAAACAATCAGGTTATCTGATTGCTAGCTCCATTGGAATAGAAGGAAGTGTTCCTCAGGTGGACTACGATGCATTAGGGAGGTGTTGGGGTAAATACATGTGTGTGCATGTAGAGATCAACGTTGATAATCCGCTGCAGCGGGGAGTCACTGTTTTCTCGAAGAGGCGCAACACTAAAGAATGGTTTGAGATTCAATATGAGAACATGCCTCGTTACTGTTTCTCGTGCAGCATGATCGTTCACTCGTCCACTGAATGCTTGAATCCGGGCGAGCGAGATGCTGACGGGAGACTTCCATACTCCACGGACTTCCTATGTGCACCCGATGAGAGGAAGAAGAAAGCATATGAGTCCAGTCTTCGAGTGGATCGATGTTAGCTGGCAAGGGTCGGTCCTCCTCTCAAGTGAAGGAATGAACCTCCTAGTTAGCCAATAGAAGTGGGATGGCTAAGAAGAAGAAGCATGACGTAGATGTCTCCTCTTCAATCAAGAAGAAGGAGCCGCGCCTAGGGGTCAAAGCAAGCAAGATCGATGAGGGGTCTGCGAAAGAAAAAGCTGCAGGAAAGGATGGGAAGGCCTTAGATGGTGAGAAACAGAAAATCCTCCCAGTTTACAAGGTCAAACCAGCTCCCACACTGGCAGTTGAGACGGTACACCCTTTAGCGCTGGTGGTGCATAGTGGTGGATCGCTTCCTATGGACGAAGAGGTGTCTAATGGCGCTGAGAGTTCTGACTCAAATAAGAAGTGGTACTGATGGATCGACGGATCAGACGGGAGCTGGAGAGCAGCCCCGCCAGATGCAATGAGGCTTCTCTATTGTAAATATCGCGGTTTGGGGTCGGACGCGACAGTTGGCGAGCTCTGCTAGTTGGTGAGAGCTCATCTCCCCTCCCTCCTCTTCTTGTCTGAAACGAAGATGAGGGATTCCAAAGTTAAAAGGTTCATGTGGTCATTACGATACTTTGGATGTTTTGTTCTCAGTAGTACTGGCCTAAGCGGTGGCTTGGCCCTATTTTGGTTGTCCTCTATTTTTGTTACTGTCATTCCATGTAACTCACGGTGCATTGAAGTCCACATCACACTGGAAAACGAAATAAAATGTAGAGCAGTCTTTGTTTATGGAGAACCACGCAGGGAATGCCGTCAGGAATTCGGGGAGTTTCTTCGTTTTGTGCGAGCTTAGTGGAGACTTTAACAAGGTGTTAAGCCAAGTTGAACACCTAGGACCTCGGGAGCACACTGACTCACAAATCAACGCCTTTTGTGATTGCCTCCAGGACTGCGAGCTTATGGATTTGGACTTTGAGGGCCCGAAATTTACGTGGAGCAACCGACAGAATCCGAACACTAATGTCAAGGTATGGCTCGATAGGGATGTGGCTAATGGAGATTTCTCGAGCATGTTTTCTGATTGCTCAGTGGAGAATGTCATCACTGCATCCTCGGACCACTACGCGATTCTTATCTGTCTGCATGACGAGAGGTCCGAGGTGCGTGTTCCTGTGCAACATGGGTTCAAGTTTGAGGCGATGTGGCTTCGTACCCCGGACTACAGAGAAGTGTTGGAGAAACACCAGACATAGGGGAGAGTTGGTGCCCCACCGCTGCACTCCACATGATCCAATCTGAACCATGTTGTGTCTTCTTTGAAGAAATGGAGCCAAGCAACGTTTTCTTTGGTTCGAAAGAAAATCCAACAACTTGAGGGCAAACTGTGTGACATTCGTGAGCAAGAGCTGACCGAAAAAAATGATGAGGCGGAAAAGAGTTATGTGAACCTTTTGAGCGCGAGGAGATCATGGCCCAAAAACGATCGAGGGTAGAGTGGCTCAAAGAGAGAGACCGCAAGACCTCCTTTTTCATGCAAGGGCCAATGCGAGACGAATAACAAATAAAATTGATGTCCTTGTACGTGCAGATGGATCCAAATGTGAGGTGCAGGGAGAGATAAAAGATATGGTTCAAGACTTTTATGAAGATCTATTTTCGTCTGAAACTTGTACCTCAGTGGATGCAGTGTTGGATTCTATCGCATCGAAGGTGACAACAGAGATGAACGAGGATATCTGTAAAACATATACAGATGATGAGATCAGCGTTGCTTTGTTCCAAATGGGTCCTACTAAGGCCCTCAGACCTGATGGTCTCCCGACATTATTTTATGAAACTCATTGGGATTTCTTCAAGGCGGAAATTTGTATTGTTGTCATGGCCTTCGTTTTGGGAGGAGAGGTGCCAGAGGGTTTCTGTGACTCTATTATTGTGTTGATTCCCAAAGTAGCCAAGCCAAAACATCTGAAGAATTTCCACCCCATTAGTCTTTGTAATGTGATTTACAAGATTTCTTCCAAGGTGTTGGCGAACCGGCCGAAGGTGATTCTCCCCTTCATCATCTTAGAACATCAGAGTGCTTTCGTTCCTGACAAATTAATTACAGATAACGCTCTTATTTCTTTTGAATGTCTGCACTCAATTCGTCAACAAAATTGCAAGAGACCGTTTTTCGCTCTCAAGATTGACATGATGAAGGCATATGACTGTGTTGAATGAGATTATATACATGGGTGTCTCACGAAGATGGGCTTTGACCCTTCGTGGATTCAGTCAGTTATGAGGTGTGTGACGTGTGTTCGGTATGTTGTCCGTGTGAATGGTGATCTAACCAAACCAGTGGTGCCTTCATGAGGCATTTGGCAGGGGGATCCTATTAGCCCCTACTTATTTCTCCTATGTACCGAACATTTGTCATGTTAACTACAACAAAGGAAGGACCGTGATGAGCTCTATGGTATCAGAAATGGTAGACTCGGCCCCCATATCCCACTTACTGTTTGCGGATGACAACATCTTCTCTGCTCGGAGTGATAGTAGGAGCGTAGAGGCCCTCAAGGAGACATTGAAGTTGTATTGTGATGGATCCGGCCAGAAGATCAATTTGGATAAATCATCAGTATTTTTCGATAATCTTTGTGATGAGGTGATCAAGAATAGAGTGAAGCACACTCTGTGTGTGCAGAGTGAGATCCTGAATCATAAATATCTCGATGTGCTCACTTCAGTAGATCGCTCCCCCCAAGGTGACCTTTAATTTCCTCTATGATATGATCTAGAAGCGTATGAGTGGGATTACAGAGAGGGCTTTATCTCGGTCTGGGAACGAAACCTTTCTAAAGGCGATTGTCCAGGCCATCCCAACTTATGTCATGAGTTGTTTCCAACTACCCGTTTCAACATGTGAGAAGATGAGTCCGTTGTGGCAAATCAATGGTGGGTGTTGAAGAGGGAAAAATGAAACTTCACTGGAGATCATGGATGTGGCTCTCGGCTCCTAAATCCCTAGGTGGTATGGGGTTTTGTGACATGGTTTTATTCAACCAGGCCATGTTAGGGAAGCAGGGGTGGCGGCTTCTCACCGAGCCATCCTTCTTGTGCCCAAGGGTTTTGAAAGGGAGGTACTTCCCTCACAATGATTTTTGGCATGTGCCAAAACCCCGATCGTCATCATACACATGGAGCAGTATCCTATTTGGGCATGAGCTGCTGCTCTGGGGAGCTCAGTGGGGCATTGGCGATGGTAGATTGGTCAAGATCACATCCGATAACTGGATTCCAGATCGCCCTGCCTATATGATATGCCCAGTTAAGCAGATCCCTGCGGCTGCTATGGTCTATTGTCTAATTGATGAACAAACAAGGACTTGGATTCCGGAGATGTTAATTCATTCTTTAACAAGGAAACAACAGACCAGATTCTGCAAGTTCAGATCAGCAAGGAAGGAGGATACTTTATTCGGTGACCTCACGCAAAAAAATGTATATACTCCGATAGGTCAGCGTATAACTTTGCAAGATCGTATAGCTTTTTTATCTCCCAAAGCAAGCAGGATGGAGCTTCCTCTTCCTCGGCTGCTGATGAAGAGAAGGAATGTAAGATGGTATGGAAGATCAACGCACCTGGCAAAATGAAATTTCATATGTGGAGGTTTGTGCATGATTCCTTGCCAACTGGTGCTCAGCTCGTCCATCGCCATATACCTGCATTTCTGCGGAAGGCACGAGGATGTTGAACATGCTTTTCTCTGATGTCAATTTGTGTGGGAAGTGTGGAGGATCGTGAAGGAAAAGGTTGACATTTCAGCTGGTGAAGCGGGATTTTATGTCATCAAAGCGGTGGTTGTTTAACTTTCCGCGGCATGCCACTGAGCTGGAGGCCACAGTTCTCACTTTGGGCTGCTGGCATATCTGGGAAACAAGGAACGATGCTCGTAATAAGCAGCAGTGCCCTAACCCAAAGCAAACAAGTCTGAAAATCACTGCCTATGTGGACATGATTGTGCAACACTGTTTTAAAAGCAAGCCATGCATTAGGTGCGAGTCCAACAAGAAGAAGTGGACTCCCCCCGCCGCCGCCTGGAGTGTTGTTGGTAAATGCCGATGCTGCACTTTTCATGGAGTAGGGCCCTTCAGCTGTTGGTGGTGTGTTCAGAGATTACAGTGGTGTTTGCCTCCTTGCCGTGAGTTAACCCCTTATCGGTTTCCCTCCTCCGGAGTTGGCAGAGGCGATGGGACTTTGATGTGCGGTACTTGTTGCTAAGGAGCGTGGCTTTGACAAGGTGATCTTCGCGTCTGACTGTTTGTCTCTGATCCAACGAGTCCTTTCTCCATCGCCTGATCGGTCGATGGTGGGTGTGGTGGTTTCAGAAATTAAGATGTTGATGAATGTTTTTGCCACTGGTAGAAAATAGGCCTATAGTCCCGGTTCGCCAGGGCCAGTAGTCCCGACCGCGCAACCGGGACTAGCTATGCGCGACTAAAGACCCCCCCTATAATCGGGCACTTACGAACCGGGACTAAAGGCCCGTCCACGTGGGCGCCAGGAGTCCGTCGCGGCGGAGGACCTTTAGTCCCGGTTCTTGTGACTAACCGGGACTGAAAACCTCCTGCGCAGGTTTAGAGTTTTAGGCCCCCTAAACCTGGTTTCTTTTTAATTTGTTTTGTTTTATTTCTTTTATATTTTATTTTGTGTTTTATTTTAATTTTGATGAAGTTTCAGTACACACATATATATATATTTTACGCTACTATATACATGCATATATATATATATGAAATTTCAAACAAGAAGAATTCAATAGGAATATATAATATATATTCAATCTCGGGTGACCATATACAACTTCGAACAAGTTTCTATATACACAATTAAGATAGATGAGCATACACAACTTCGAACAAGTTTCAATCTCGGAGATGCATATAAGCATCATCGTCGGTGGACGCATAGTGTTCTCCTTTGGAATCGACGACATGCCTAAGGAAAAATCCTGCTATTTCCTTTTGAATTGGTCGGAAGCGAGCTTCTGGAGTAAGCGCCCTCCGCAAGTTATTGAGACTCTTCCGGGTGGTCTCCAGCTTCTTCATCTCAGTGGTTTCTTTCCGTATGTTCTCACAAGCATAGTATCCACATAGATTGGTCCCCGGTGGCTGCTTATCCACACCACGAACCACATTTTTAAATTCCAGCTGATGTTTCAATTGACCGATAGCTTCATGTGAGAACCGTCTCCAAACTCTACAGTGCAAATAAAATTAAATGACCAAGGGAGTTATTAGCTACTGCATATTAGGAAATGAACAAAAGAGACCGATCGATGTAGAGCGGAAATGATTGAAAATAATTACCTTTGCATCATTTTTCTCATGTCGATCCAATGCTTTGGATCTGAATCCATAGAGTCCATGATAAAAACTGCGGAGCTCTGAAGTTCAATTTTTAGCAGCAACCAGTGGAACCTGCGGACACGTTACATGCACAGTCAGGCATAACTTATCGATTAGACATACCATGCATGGAGTAAACAAAAGAGAATGGGCACAAGAGAGAAACACTCACCCAAAATGGTAAGGAAATAGAATATGACTTTTGAGTTCATGCTTTTTAAGAAAATTGTACAAGTCTTTCTCCACGTCTTTGGGGTGATGCTCTAACATAGTTCCATTAATGATTTGTGGGTCAATGAACCCAACATCATGGATGAGTCTAATTTTGCATTCCCAAATCTTCAATCTGCATAATAGCGTACGCAACAATATAGTTAGGGGAATATATATATATATATATATATATATATATATATATATATATATATATAGTGTATGCAATGAAGAACGAGATGAGGTAGAAATAAATCACTTACAGAACGTAGCAACTCAGGATAGATTTGTCGAGCTCGCGCAAATTGAACAGCTGGAACAATTCACTCATCTCAACTGGTACAGTGTACTTTTTGGTGTGATGCTCCTCTGTAACATCCACATACACAAAGTCTCTGTCGGACCATCATATGAATTGTTTGTACCAACGTACCAGACTTTGCATTAGTGGTGGTAGATCCTTTTCCTGCGTAGGCTCGACGAGAGGCCCTTTCTTCACATATTGTAATGCTACCTCAGCCATTGGCGCATCGTCCAGGCCTAAAAAGGCACGAAGAGACATACTGGCCTCGGACGCATTTTTCATGGCAGTAGCTACAGTCAATCCCATTGCTGCCACAGCTTCTCTGACCTCGGGGTCCTGTTCCGGACCGGCTTTCACTATGAGCGGGGGGATCGATTGTTTACTCTGCATCCCGAGCTGGTCAACTTGTTTCCCGCTTTTTTTCATTTTTTCTTTCTCCTCCGCCAAAGCTTTTGCTTGCGTACGAAGTTCATTATCATAGTGTTTAGGCAAATTCTTCTCGGCTTGGGACGGTGTCGACAAAAAACCCGTAGCCCACTTGTCTACCTCCGGAGGGTATACTTCCTTGGGCTTAGGCTCCTTCCGCGCCTTCTGATGGGCCTTCCATTTCTCAAAGTCAGCCTTCGCGGCCAATTTGGTTTCAGCATCACTAAGTTTCCAAGGCCTTGGGGGGATAGGCTTCAGTGATGGCTCCGGTACCCGTGTGGTCTTAGGTACATAAGGCTCCGAGTTAATAGTCCAAGAGCAGGTTCCCTTGCTGTCCGCCTGCTTCTGTTTCTTCGCCGGAGGAGGAATGGGGGGCGACGGCTGCTTATCCTCCGGAGGAGGAATGGGTGGAGACGACTGCTTATCCTCCGGAGGAGGAATAGGGGGCGACGGCTGCTGCTTATCCGCCGGAGGAGGAATAGGGGGCGACGGCTGCTGCTTATCCGCCGGAGAAGGAATGTGGGGCGACGGCTGCTTACCCGCCGGAGATTGTGGATCGGGGGACGGCGTCGAATGGCGTGAAGGAGGCGTAGGTGAACCAGCACCAGCACCACCACCACCACTACCACCACCTGCACCATCGGAGGGGGTGGACTTGTTAGCCTTGGCGTCTCGCCTGGAAACAGTATGTACTTCTTTTTCCATAGAATGAACTGGCGCTTGACATCTCCAAGTCTTCTCTCCCCTTCGGGTGTAGCTATGTCAATCTCCAGGTCCTCAAACACTTGGACTATGTCTTCCACCGTGACACGAGCATAGCCATATGGAATGGGGTTGTTGTGATGGAGTGCTCCAGGTGTATAGGGTAAAGCACTGCCTGTAGCTACCTTCATGGAAATGTTCCCCACGGGATAATGCAGATCACATTCTTTCATCTCCTTTACATCATCCACGGGGTAGTGAGGCTCCGGTGCACGACTCTCGATCATCGGTGCATTAGCACCTGCAGGCGGGGCCTCCGTGGAAGCCACGCTGCTTCTCCGTTGATGCTGGCTTCCGAGATCCGCTGCATGTTCTTCATGCGGCCCTGCAGCCGCCGCTGTTTCTTTCTCAAGTATTCCTGCCACGATCTGCTTCAACTCACTAACTTCCGTTGCAAGCTTCGACAGAAGATCTGCAGCCCGTTCCGTATTTCTCTTACGGCTTCTGTAACAGTACGGGTCACCCTCGTGGGAAAACCCTACTTTCCACGGCAATCTGCCTTTGCCTCGTATATGTCCTCCGTGTTCAGGATTCCCGAGGGCATGGGTCAGTTGGTCTCTCTCTCTGTTGAACGTGATCCATCCCTATTGAGCTTTGGTCATTGCGTCAACAAGGTTTTTTGTGGGAGCAAACGTTTTCTGCCGATGAACACACGCCCCTGTCTCCGGGTCTAGCGACCCCCCATGCCCGTACCACCACATTTTGGCTCTTTCGTCCCATCCCTCTGTACCTAGAGGGATTCCTCTTGCCCTCAGGCCGTCCTCCATCACCTGCCACTTAGGCTCCGAAACGCGGTATCCTCCTGGCCCCATAACATGATGGTACTGTTTCTTATCCGCATTAGCCTTATTTTTTTTGACATTTCCTTGAAATGCTCCGATTTCTTCTGCGTCACAAATTCTGGCCAATCATCTCTCAGTTTCTCATGTTGTCCAGTGAAAATCGGAGTCTTGCCCTTGTCGACATATTCACGGAACAATTTTTTCTTGAAGTTCCACAATGCTTCGGCCATCTTCTGAAGAGCGAATTCTTTGACTAGCCTCCTCCTCTGACGTCCACCCGGAACCTCGTAACCAAATTCATCTTTTTTGTTGTATTCGGGAGGTAGAATGAAATGTACCATAAGCTTTCTGAACATCTCCTTTTTCGTTCTCTTGTGGACATAACTGAAACCAAGACGTGCTTTCTTTGGCTCCTTCCTTCCTGGACGGTGATCGGGACGGTGTCTCTAATAATGACTCCGCATTGGTTGATAAACTTTGTGGTGTGCTGTAGGGGCTTGCCGGTTTCACCGACTGATTCGATGGTATATGTTTCTCCGTCTTTCATCGCCTTGGATTTGCCACGCGTTGTCGTACTCGATCCGGCCGAGGGCTAAAATAAGAAAGAGAGTCGCGCGCGTTAGTGCATATGTATTCACATTTCAGTAAGTTTGTATCACGAGAGGCTCAATGTGTATATATATATATACCTCGCCGAAGGTGGTTGTTCTTTGCAATTGGAGATTGTCGTTTGTCGACGGTTGACCTCCGTCATCAATGTCCATTCCTTCACCTCCTTGATCATCCACAATGTCCGTTTCTTCACCTCCTTGATCATCGACAATGTCAGTTCCTTCACGTTCTTGATCATCAAGGTTCAGATAAGAAGAGATTACATCATGTTCTCCGGGTATCATTTCTAATATATAACCTTCAGCCTCCTGTTCCGTCAGGTCTCTATTGTCCGCCATATGTCACTCCTGCAGACATGCATGTAGTAAAAATTAATTAAATATATAGGAGACTTAGCAAATATTGTTGTAGAAGGAGGGAAAACAGATTGCTAGGGTTTTGGGTGGAAGAACGATGACCACCGGAGGGGGAAAACCATAGTTTAGAGGTGTGTCCAAGATTAGTTTCTCAAATGACTTGGAGAACCCCATAGCTAGGTTGCATTTGCTTTCCTGGTCATTTTGGTATATTACACTTAATATTCTGAATTTATTGAATTAAAACTTATTTTCATTATTTTAATGAATTTAATAAAAAATCAAATATGGTCTCATCTTGAACTTTCTCAAACATGATTGAAAATGATATAAACAGATAGCTTACATTTTTCTGAACATTTTGCATATTTTTCCATAATTTTTGGACTTATAAATTAAAAGTTATTTAATTTAGAAGATTAATTGTGTTCTGTAATTCCATATAAAGTGGGCCCCACGAGTCACGATGACGTCATCAGAAAAAATCTCGCCAACACGTGGCCAGGTGACGTCATCATGACGTCACCCCTGGTGTCACACGGTGGCCGGGGAGGATGCCACTGCCACTATGGTGCTTGCCACGGGGGAGGGGACGGAGATGGGGACGAGGCCGCCGGCGGCGAATATGGCCGCGCGCGGGAGCGAGAGGTTCGAGGCCGGCCGTTCGATGGCGTTGGTTCGAGGGCGGCGTTCGATGGCGTTGGTTCGAGGGCGGCGCGAGGCCCGCGGGGAACCTACCGGAGAGACGGCGACGGGGCGGGGGCGGAGCAGGGTGGAGGCGGTGGAGAGAAGGGCGCGGCGACGGCGACGGCGCGGTCCTCTCGCAGAGTCTCTGCGCGGGCGACGGAATCGGGGCGACGGCGACAGAACCGGCGCGAGGAAGACGAGGAAGACGAGGGTTTTGGGGGCAGGAAGACATCGCGCATATATAGGTCCAGCCTTTAGTCCCGGTTGGTGACACCAACCGGGACTAAAGGTCCCCTGGGGTACCCTCCACGGGCCTTTAGTCCCGGTTCGTGACACCAACCGGGACTAAAGGTGCAATTTTTCGCGGCGTTTTCGTTCCCGCGCAGAACGAGCCTTTAGTCCCGGTTCCTGACACGAACCGAGACTAAAGGTGGTTATTCAAATACTTTTCCTTTTCCCAAACTTAAAATTCAGAAAAATAAAACTAATTCTTTTTCCAATCTTAAAAATACAAATAATATATCAGAAAATTCAGAAAAATAAAACTAATTCTTTTTCCAATCTTAAAAATACAAATAATATATCAGAAAATTCAGAAAAATAAAACTAATTCTTTTTTCCATCTTAAAAATACAAATAATATATCAGAAAATTCAGAAAAATAAAACTAATTCTTTTTAAAATCTTAAAAATACAAATAATATATCAGAAAATTCAGAAAAATAAACTAATTCTTTTTAAAATCTTAAAAAATACAAATAATATATCAGAAAATCCAGAAAAATAAAACCCCTTTAGTCCCGGCATGTTTTACCAGCCGAGACGAAATGGTTATGGTTTTGTTCCATCCAATCATAAAGATTCACACACATCTTGAATATATATATAGATAAAAAAGGCAGTACATAATGGCTAGAGTGGATCTAAACCTAAACGGAGAGCATAGATGCATGATCTGATATCTGCTAGTCATACTCCTGCCTAGGCCTATAGTACATGTACTCGTAGTCGCCGCCGTCGTCGTCACTATCGTCTGACGGTGCTCTGCACTCCCTCGGAGGATCACGACTCCAGGACTGGGCCTGAGGGTAGCGCAAGCGGGGGATATCGCCGGCCCTGATGTAGTCCATGACGCTCTGTAGAGTCCGGCCGAACCACCATAGCCGACGACCGGCCTCGTGAAAGTTCCCAGGAGGCAAGCCGTCCTCCTCATACCTGGCGAGCGCCCTCTCACGCCGATTGATGAAGAAGGCATCCCAAGTATGCTGGTTATCGGGATGCCAACTGGGATTCCTCCGCTGCTCCGGCGTGAGCTCGTGATAGTAGCGGTTCATGATGGCCGCCCGACGCGCCACACCTTGAGGAAGAGGAGGGACCGGCACTCCTCCGGCGCTCAGCATCCAACCGGCGGGAACGTTGTAGCCGCACGGGCAGGGGTAGTTCGAGGCGGAAAGTGCCTCCGCCTGGATGAATGTTAGAGTGGGTACGGTAGAAGCCATGAGAGAGTGGTGAGTTTGTATGTGTTTATGCCAATGGTGTGACAATGCATACATATATATAGCGAGAAGAAAACATCCCTTTAGTCCCGGTTGGGGACACCAACCGGGACTAAATGGGTTAGGGTTTCATTGGGAAACGGATCATCCCTTTAGTCCCGGTTAGGGACACCAACCAGGACTAAATGGGTTAGGGTTTCGTTTGGACCAATCAGATAGAATCACACGGATCTTGTGTTTCTTTAAAGCGCTTGTGAGTCGTTGGATCCGGGGTGTGTTTCTTTCGAGCTGTTGTGAGCCATTCGATAAGGGCTATGGTGTGTCTCTTTCGAGCTGTTGTGAGCCGTTCGATCAGGGCTACGGTGTGTTTCTTTCGAGCTGTTGTGAGCCGTTGGATGAGGTGGTTTCTTAACCGTTGGATCAAAACCCTAGCACAACACTTTGTGAGCCAGAGGACCCTATATATAGCCCACCTTCATACACCGGTCAGTTCATCGAGCAAATACAAAACATCCGGATTCGCCATCATACGTCCTGCCGTGCATTTGGTATGCATATTGCACCCAGTAGCCACGGTGGGGCTGTATGATGGCGATACCGATTGTTTTGCTCTACACCCCCCTTTAACACATCCGTCCATGCTTGGGTTGTGCTATGGTGGCGCGTGGCACGGGAGTTGTGACGCATGGCCTGGAGGGCGCGGTATAAACTGTCGCGCCTCGAGCGCGTCTTCTCCATCCCTCTGCACCTTCGCGCTTCCACCATGCCTCCGAGGAGGAACAACACCACCGGCGTCCGAGCACGGCAGAACGGAATGTTCAACGCAGATATCCGCTGGGGGGACGACCGCATTCCCCTCGGCTCCTTTGCGACGGCGGCGGAGGCCGCCCGCGCCTGGGACGCGGCGGCCTGGCGCCTCAACCGCCCGCGGTCGCTGATGAACTTCAACGACTGCCACACCGTCTGGGAAGCGGAGGCCAGGGCGCCGAAGCCGCAGATCATCACTGCCGCCGACCAACTCCACCTCCGCCACCGCGCGTTTCAGGGCCTAGTCGACGCCAGGGAAGACCGCGTCGTCCGCGAGTATTACCGGAACAACCCGGGGGAGGAGAGCACCGACGAGGAGCTCTGGCAGACCCGCGCGGCTGAGCGGGCGGAGCGCCGCCTCGAACGCCACCTCGCGTTAGATGCCGCTCGGGAGGCGAGGACGAAGGCGCTGCAAGAGCTTCGTCGGGCCGACCGCGCCGGCGAAGTCTGGGCCTCCGACGATCCGAGGTGGGGGCCTATCTCCGACATTCCATCATGCACCTCCGACGACGACGAGGAGGTCACCGACGAGTTCGCCGACAACGATGACCCGGAGGAGGTCACCGACGAGTTCCCCGACGACGACGAGGAGTAGTACTGTTCGTATGTTCTCTCTTTTTAATAAAAGAATTTGTATTCCGGCGACACCGCGGCGCGCTAGCGCGTCTGTTTTCTGTTTTTAATGAAAGTTATGAAATCCGATATTTTATCTCATAAGGTTTTGAGACATTTAAGTAACCTTCTGTTTTCCATGTTTTCCACTCGTTTTCTCAAATATTTTGCAAAGGAGTTAGTCTTAATTAAACACATCAGAGATAATATAATTCACATGATCCATTCAACAAAGTTTGGTACAATAAATTATTACACATCAATTCTTCCCTTGTGTCCCCGCTTTCTTACGATTTGGCCGTATCCATGGAGCATCCTCATCATTTAACTTAATGCTTGGGTCAGTGTTGACTTTGAAGGGCAGAATTTCACCAAACATATTATAATCTTCTGACTTGTCTGTCTTGTCCTCCACTCCCACGATGTTTCTTTTCCCTGAAAAAACAATGTGGCGCTTTGGATAATCGCATGATGTACTGATCGTTTTCTTATCTTTCCGTTTCCTCGGTTTGCTACTCATGTCCTTCAAATAGAAAACCTGAGAGGCATCTTTGGCTAGGACGAATGGTTTGTCAAGGTAACCAAGATTGTCGAAATCCACCATTGTCATTCCGTATTGCTCGTCCACCTTTACCCCACCTCCTGTTAGCTTGAACCATTTGCACCGGAACAAAGGGACCTTAAAGGAGGGTCCATAGTCAAGTTCACATATCTCCTCTATGTAACCATAATATGTGACCTTTTTCCCAATCTCGGTTGCTGCATCAAAGCGGACACCACTGTTTTGGTTGGTGCTCTTTTTATCTTGGGAGATCGTGTAAAATGTATTCCCATTAATCTCGTACCCTTGGAAAGTCGTTATAGTCGAAGATGGTGTCTTGGCCAACATGTACAGCTGATCTCCAACATTATTGTCATTCATTAAATGTTTTCGCAACCAACTGCCGAAAGTCTCCATGTGGGCCTTTCTAATCCATGATTCAGGCTTCTCCGGGTTGTCCGAGCGTAAAATATTCTTGTGTTGCTCAAAGTACGGAGCCACCAAGCTCGAATTTTGCAGAACTGTGTGGTGTGCTTCAGTCATAGAATGACCATCCATACATATCGTTGATTTCCTTCCGATCGTGCCTTTTCCACTTAGTCTCCCCTCGTGCCGCGATTGAGGAATACCAATCGGCTTAAGGTCAGGAACATAGTCAATGCAGAACTCAATTACCTCCTCATTTCCATAGCCCTTTACGATGCTTCCTTCTGGCCTAGCACGGTTACGAACATATTTCTTTAATACTCCCATAAATCTCTCGAAGGGGACCATATTGTGTAGAAATACAGGACCGAGAATGGAAATCTCTTCGACTAGGTGGACCAGGAGGTGCGTCATGATATTGAAGAAGGATGGTGGAAACACCAACTCGAAACTGACAAGACATTGGACCACATCGTTCTATAACCGTGGTAGATCTTCTGGACTGATTACCTTCTGAGAGATTGCATTGAGGAATGCACATAGCTTCACAATGGCTACTCGAACATTTTTCGGTAGGAGCCCCCTCAAAGCAATCGGAAGCAATTGCGTCATAATCACGTGGCAGTCGTGAGACTTCAGGTTTTGGAACTTTTTGTCCTCCATGTTTATTATTCCCTTTATATTCGACGAGAAGACAGACGGGACCTTCATACTGCTCAGGCATTCAAAAAAAATGACCTTCTCTTCTTTAGTAAGATCGTAGCTGGCACGACCTTGAAACCATTCCGGATGCCGGTCATCTGGGTCTTTCAAAAGTTGCTGGTCCTGCCGTGCTTCCTTTGTATCATTTGTCTTCCCATACATGCCCAAGAAGCTTAGCAGGTTCACGCAAATATTCTTCGTAACATGCATCATGTCGATTGCAGAGCGGACATCTAGGACTTTCCAATACTGTAGCTCCCAAAATATCAATTTCTTTTTCCACATGGGTACGTGCCCGTCAACTCCCAGCGGAACTGATTGCCCGCCAGGACCCTTTCCAAAGATGACTTTTAAATCCTTGACCATATCAAATATCTCAGCTCCAGTACGTTCCGCAGGCTTCGGCCGGTGATCTGCCTTGCCGTTGAAATGCTTGCCTTTCTTTCTTACGTTATGATTTCGGGGAAGAAATCGACGATGACCCAGGTACACGTTCTTCCTACAATTATCCAAAAATACACTTTCAGTCTCATGTAAGCAGTGTGTGCATGCTTTGTATCCCTTATTTGACTGTCCCGAAAGGTTACTGAGAGCAGGCCAATCGTTGATGGTTACAAAAAGCAACGCTCGTAGGTTAAATTCCTCTTCTTTTTGCTCATCCCACACAGGTACACCAGGTCTGCCCCACAACTGTAAAAGTTCATCAACTAATGGCCTTAGGTACACATCGATGTCGTTGCCGGGTTGCTTCGGACCTTGGATGAGCACTGGCATCATAATGAACTTCCGCTTCATGCACAACCAAGGAGGAAGGTTGTAGATGCATAGAGTCACGGGCCAGGTGCTATGGCTGGAGCTCTGCTCGCCAAAAGGATTCATGTCATCAGTACTTAGACCAAATCTTATGTTCCTTGCGTCAGCTGCAAAATCTTTGAACTCTCTGTCGATCTTTCTCCATTGCGTTCCATCAGCGGGGTGTCTCAACTCCCCGTCGGACTTACGGTCCTCTTTGTGCCATCGCAACAACTTGGCATGCTCTTTGTTCCTGAACAGGCGTTTCAACCGAGGTATTATAGGAGCATACCACATCACCTTGGCGGGAACCCTCTTCCTAGGTTTCTCGCCCTCAACATCGTCACCAGGGTCATCGCCTCTGATCTTATAACGCAATGCAGTGCATACAGGGCATTCATTCAAATTTTCGTATGCACCACGGTAGAGGATGCAGTCGTTAATGCATGCATGTATCTTCAGAACCTCTAAACCTAGAGGGCAGACAACCTTCTTTGCTTCGTACGTACTGGCGGGCAACTCGTTATTCTTCGGAATATTCTTCAACATTTTCAGCAAATTTTCAAATGATGAGTCAGCTACACCTTCCCGTGCCTTCCATTTCAGCAAATCCAGTGTGCAGCCCAGATTTTTCAGACTATTGCCGCATCCTGGGTACAGCGACTTCGTGTGATCCTCTAACATGCGATCCAAATTCTCCCTCTCCTTGTCAGTTTTGCAGCGTCTCCGTGCATCAGCAATGGTCCGACCAAGATCATCAGCGGGCTCATCATGTGCCTCTTCTTCACCTTCACCAAACCCTTCCCCACCTTCAGCATCATCCTCCATGAAAGTATCACCGAAAGCGTCATGATAGTTGAAATCGATATCATCCTCTTCTTCATCTTCTTCCATTCTAACCCCTTTTTCTCCATGCTTGGTCCAACAATTATAGCTTGGCATGAAACCGTGCCGAAGCAGGTGCATGTGAACGACTTTTGAGGAGGAGTGACCCTTCTCATTCTTACATTCAGCACATGGACAGATAATAAAACCTCGCTTCTTGTTCGCATTTGCCACTACGAGGAAATCTTTTAACCCCGTAGTGAACTCGCCGGAGAGTCGGTTACCGTACATCCATTGCCGATTCATCTGCATTATTATTATATAAAGTATATAATTAACCATCATGCATTTGTTAAACTAACTAGCTGAAAATAATACAAATCATGAAAGGTTCAAGTTGCTAACCGCGACCGCGGAGGTAAAATAAATGAAAACGCTCAAGTGCGGCTCGGACACTTCATATCATGTGTGTTTCATGCTCTCGGGCATTTCATCAAACACCTTGTGTGCATAGGAGGAACAAAAAGCAAACCCACCACCCCTTGTGAATATTGTGAGTAGAAGTGACACCAAATGTGGCTAAGTGCAGCCAGCTGAGCCCTATATATAGGGATGGGCCTTTAGTCCCGGTTCACTGGACAACCGCGACTAAAGGCCTTGGGGCCAGCCTGAGGATCTATTAGTCCCGGTTGGCCTGGCCAACCGGGACTAAAGCCCCTCCCGTCCGCCAGCTGTGGACCGAGCGCGCTGGGCTCAGACTGTTGGTCGCGGGTCTCCACCCGAACCACGACTAAAGACCCCTATGGTCGCGGGTCGATAATTTTGGGGACTAATGGGGGCGTATGGAAGACCTATTTTCTACCAGTGTGCATCAACATATGTTAAACACGTGAAGAGATTCCTCAACGAAATGACACACATTCTGGCTCGTAACTGATGTATCTAGCCTAGGTTTTGTTTCAGATTTTGCCCCAGGGTCTATCCGGAAGACTCTTTGTATTAATGTCATGTGATCAATAAAGTGCCGTGTTCTTGTCAAAAAAAAAGTGCCGTGTTCATGTCAACAAAAAAAATCTGCAGACATTTTTGGCTCTAGGAGCTGGTCAACTCTCTCGTTTGTGGAACACGTTTATCTTCGACAATGACTGGGCCTGGCCCAGCTTTGTCAGCCTACACGACAGCCCAAACATGGCCGAGGCTCGGCAGTGAACAAAATCAGGGCGGTTGGCCTTCGATCGATCCAACCAGACGCTGCCATGTTTGCGTATTTCCCCACCGTCGGATTACCGTGAAAGGTTCGTGTCACGAATTCACGATCCCTAAACTCTGCACCACCGCCTCCTGTTCTCCTGTATAGCGCCGCCCTCGTGCATCCCTAAACTCTGCATAAACTCTGCACCCCCGTTGCTTCTTCCCCACTCCCAGTCCCAGCGACGTTCACCCCGGCCGCCTTCACGATGCCTCCACCCACAAGAGCACCAGCTACGTACGAATGGTAATTTTCCCCTTCCCTCTGTCCCCCAGGTCTACCATTTGGCGCCGGCGGTAGCCGAAGATAACGCTGTCACATGCCCATGTTCAATGTCTTCTTCTCCTTCTTCATACATATACTCCCTCCGTTCCTAAATATGAGATGTTTTACCTCTTTTCCACATTCATATATGTCTACACGTATCTAGACAACTTTTAATATACATGTTCACTCATATTAGTCACCGTGAGAAATAGATAGAACATCTTATATTTAGAAACGGAGGGAGTACATCCGTGTGTACAGAATCAGTCAGCTAGCTCTAGCTACTACTAGAACGAACTAGTTAGATACCTATGCGTTGCCACGGCCTCTTCAATGTTTTTATCGACACATCATATCAATCTACATGCAAACATAAATCGACACAAATATTTACGTATATAGAAAGATAGACGTATACTATTCTAAATTCATTACAATTTCCATTTCGCATAATTCGACAACATATGCATACTGCGCATGGGTTGCTAGAGAACAAAAAAAAAAACAGACACTGACCAGGAATGTCTTATACTCCCTCCGTCCGGAATTAAATGTCACAAAGTTTGACAAAAATGGATGTATCTAGACATAATTTAGTGTTAGATACATCCACTTTTATCAAACTTTGTGACACTTAATTCCGGACGGAGGGAGTAGTAAAAAACTTTCCGAACAAAAGAATCAACCAGTATTGCACTATATAATCAGGGAGAGCTATGGGCTACCCGAAAGTCAAATATGATGGCAGTGTAGAAAGCCTGGAGTGACTTGATCTTTGCAGTGTCAATTACATTCTTCTCAGATCCTGATGGAGCGTCATAGTGCTGAAAATACCTACCCATTTATGGAGGGACACATAATCAAAATTGAGGTGCTCTTTGAGCTGTAAAATAGAGCCTTCGACAGACGAAATTGTAGGGAATATACACGTAGGTTCTCTTGAATAAATCTGAATGGATGGGCCACAACTGGGTCAGTGTTCATAATATTTGAGAATAAAGTGATATCAGAAAGTGAGACTATTTTACAAACATAAAGGCGTAATGCACAGCTAGCCTTGTGTTTGATTCCGAGATATCTTTGGCAATATGGACAATATAGGGATAGGTTGGGACTAATAAGTATGAATGAGCGCACATGGATCTTCCCAAATTTCCCTAGCAACAAAACAAAAAACACCGTCACTACCTCTGCTGACAACGTAAGATTCCATTGTAGTCTGAAATAATCACGGCAACATGCCTAGTAGGCAGAAAAGTGTGACCTAAAACCTAGATTTCCACTGTTACAATTTTACAAATATTGACAGTGTGTTGATGTAACAGTAAGACCGATTTTATTTATAGACAACACTGTCTTCTGAATCTTAAGGCATTGCAGTACGGAAATTAGAAATATATGAATAGGAACAATCTGGTACCAATTGTATTACAAGGAATTAAGAGTACTGTGTTTTTGTGCAAAATGCATTAGGAAAAAAAATCTTACAAGCTATAATTAAAATGGAACGAACTTGCACATACATTCGCACCCTCCTTTGGTACCTTAGAGATCTGAAGATTTACTACTAATGCCCAGCCAACAACATGACTAATTAAGTAACCAAAGCCCCACTCCATAATTCCCCACAAGAAACTACACTCCTTAATTTTCCATAAGAAAATGCACTCAACTGCTAACCATCAATATAATCTTGATAATATTTAATTCACTTACCTTGCATACAGCAAGATGCCACCATGATACTTGACCAAAGAAGAAACTATGACTGTGAACTTGTGATTTGTCTTTGGTTTGGTGCACTTTAGACTTATGAATTCCAGATTTGAATAGTATGGGGCATGTGATTCAGCACTGACATTTTGATATATGGAGCATCACCGCCATAATCCTTATGGAACTCCTGATGCTAATTCCCCCTGCAGATTCCCTTGTTGTACTGCTTTGAAGAACTATGCCTATCGTTACTCAAAATGACCTGGTTCACCTGCAAATTATTACACCAGAGTTAGCAATTTGTAGTTCTAATCTACATCTACCTCTACACTAATCTAAAAAGAGCGAGAGGGTCCGATCCAACTAATCTTGGCCGTCAAACCAATGTATCGAACGACCTGTAGCCCTTCCGTGTTTGATGGCTCATCACGCTAGGGCGGACAACACCTTACGCTATAATCAATTTTTTCCCCGCTAAGAGCGAACAGTTCACCCCGGAAACAGTCATTCCCATCGCCGCCGCAACCGTCCCGCCGTGGTCGCCCTAGCGTCGCTGCCTGCACGCCGTCATCGCCCTGCCCGCAGCCGAAGACCTACAACGCCACAGCCTCCACGCCGTCGTCCCCCCTACCGCCGCTGAAGCTCTACCACGGCAGCCTGCACGCCAGCAACCGAGGTCGCCGATAGACAAGGCGGCGCCCTGCACGTCAGAACATCAAGGCCCTCATGCCGGCGCGGCCTGACCGCCGCCATAGCCGACACGGGATGCCCTAGCCTGCACGTCGCCAAGCGAGGCCGCTCCCTACACGCCGGAATGTCGGACCAGCGCCTCACCTGTTAAGTCCCGCGACGCCCTCCATGTCTCCTACACGGGCCGGCAGCCAGCAATTCTACATCCTTCAGGTTCGACGGTTGCCCCTGCCTAGGTTCAACTCTACATCCTTCAGGTTTAGGTCAGAATCTTCAGGTTCAGCCGTTCAGGTTAGTTGTCTCTACGTGACAATCGGTTAACTGAACCTAAACTGCAAAATTTTCTCTACAAACCATCACTCTCTTGCTATTGTGAGCCGGATTCAAGTCAACTGATTAATCTTAATATATGAACCTGAGGGGCCCTTCCTTTGGATGGATGCAGTGACCTGCATTTTAACGAAAGAAATGTACTCTCCCATTGGAACTATATTTTAGTCGAACAATAGTTTGAAAGAGTACTACATAAGTAGTGTAGGCGACTGACAGGGTTGTTATCCAGCATCCAACAGATTTGAAGGCAAATAAATAATGTGTTGCTTCAACTTGGTTTGTGTAAGGTTAACTTCTTATTCAGTTCGAATTTGAAAGTTGTTTGCTGGTGCTGCATTTGGGACGCTAACAGCTGCACCTGCTGACGACAAGCATGCTCAACCATATGCACTTAGTTTAGCAAGAAAAGATAGGGGCAATTTAATTCTGGCATTGCACAAAATGTACATCGGCACGGCCTTAATTATAGGAAATAGAATACATCTGAAATCTCAATAAAAAGGTCTGACTCTTTGATCTTTTGAGAGGAAAAAACGTCATTTGTTTTGAGAGTTAAATAATAGTCTGAGTTGTATTTTGTTTCCAAGCGCAGGGTCACCTTTTATTTCTCCCTAGATATATCTTTTGGTAAACTATAACTATGTGATTTTATTTCAGTAACCAAGTTCGTGATCTTGGGATTTTTCTCGGTTCAGTAACTGTTGAACGCTGCAGACAGTCAGCTAACTGATTATGGGTTCAGATCTTGGGATAATTAACAAGGTGCCCTCAGTTGGCACCACGATCTCAGTTTTACCCCTAGCGCCGAATCGACCTCAGTTTTGCCCCTAGTCAGTGCGCAAGGACTGCTTTGGCGGCTTCCACCGTTACTTTCAGCCCCCCGTTAGAATCCTGACCTGTGGGACCCAACATAGAACCGTTGGCGCGGCCTGTGGGCCCCAGCAGTTGAGCGTTGCCGCAGCTTGTGGGCCCAACTCTTGACCATTGGCGCGGTTTGTGGGCCCCATCGGTTGACCGTTGCTTGCGGCCGGCGGTTTAAAAGCGGCGGAGCTCGCGGCGGAGCTCGCAGCGGAGAGCAGGAAATCAGCCGAGCTTCTCAGGCAGCGCGTCCCCTTCTTCTCCGGCGGCATGTCGTCGACCTCTGCTTCCGAATCGCCCTCTAGATGGCCGCGCTTCGGGCCAGTTCCGCTGGGAAGATGCCCTGCCTGCCCACGGATGGCGTCCCTGCAGCGGCGGGTCACCGAAAGCGACAAGAACGGCAACCGCGGGCGTGAATATGTGAAATGCGGGAGCAAAGAACAGCTTGGGGAGGTGAGATCTGTGTTCCCCCCTGTCAATTTCGTTTTTTTTCCTCAATTTTCAGCCGATTTGGGTTTTCATCCGATTTGGGTTTTCGCATTTGCAGGATCTTTTTCCATGTGACCATTTCGAGTGGCTTGAGGACTACATAAAGAGGATTCAAAAGGAGGACAAAAAAGGAGCAATTGGGATCTGCTACGGTGCATAATGGGGTGCAGATTGACAAGTTCAAGAAGATGGCAAAACAGATGGAGACGCTTGTCGGTCTAAAGAAGCAGAGCAATATGATGGCTGCATTTTTTTATTTATGTGCAATTGTTCTTGGAATTGTGTATTTGAAGATCGTGAGTCAAAAATAATGTAGTTAGTGTTGTAGTTAGCTTGACATGGTCAATTTGAGTATGGCTAAGACTTGGAATAAATGCGTCAGGAATCCAGCCCTGATTTCGTTTGTTTCAGTTCGTTTTCAGTTCAGTTTTCAGTGTTCAGTTCAGTTTCAGTGTTCGTATGTACAGGTTCAGTGTTCAGTCTAGTTCAGGTTCAGTTCAGGATAAAATGGTAGGCCCATCTAAAACCAAGACAGGCCCAATGTTAAATGAGGCCCAACGTTTACTAGCACGGACAAACAGTGGACAAAAATAATTTAAACATTGGACAAATATAATTTAAACATTTGGAAAAAAATAAATTTATAATTTTGGACAAATATAATTTAATCAACTGGACAAATATAATTTAAACATTCGGACAAATATAATTTAAACGGGGGGACAGATATAATTTAAACATTGACTTCATTTGGGCAAATAGAATTTAAAAATAAATTAATTGGCAAACATAATTAAACAGTGGATATTATATATATGGATAATATTGGCCCCACTTTACATATACTAGTTGAGTGCCCGTGCGTTGCCACGGTACCTCAAGTTTATTTCCTCGTCACGCATATAAACATGATTCATGTGACATACAAACATGATTTAAGTGAAAATCACGTGTGAAAGATGGCTATATTCTGTAAACATTAAAATTCACTTCTGTACTATTTCGTTTCGACACACACATTGCACAAAGGTTGATTTTATGTCACACTTTAATTCTAACACTATTATTGCGCCGGTGCACCTCATACGCATTTACCTAGTGACACTTACATGTAACCATTATTAAAACATTATTACTATAGATCATTCGAAAGACAAAGAGTAACAAAAACAAAGCATTGTTCCGCGGTCTCTCTGAAACAGACTACTGTATATGGATTAATAGTAACAAACTGCATCCAGGTGTATTTTCGTATCTAACTTGATATAGACAAATTCTATTGCACCTTATTATTGTATACATGAAGTGTCCTACTTGACTTGGCACTCATTTGATTCAGTGCGTGTTAGCAAGGATCGAATGCACGCTGGGCCATTTGATTCGACTTATACATGAATGTTTTCAACATCAAACATGACAAATGGTCGGATATGTAACGACAATGTAACACATAGTGCACACACAACGAAGACATGTATAAATTGGCAACGGCATATCATGAAAACAAAGAGTACACACTTCAATTTGGCTTATTTTTACAGTGACAATACTTTTGGCATGCAGATTATATGTGCAGGTTAAAACTGAATTATCACTGTGTGACTCTGACTATTTTCCATGTGATATTATTGTCAAGAAGCAATTAAAAGTACCAACTACTTTTACTAATAGTTTGCTACCAGGACAGAATAGGCGCCGGGCAACTCGCCACGAAGAGTGCCCCTGCCCATCCACCTCTCAATCGGGTTCCGACGCAAAGCTCACCTTACTGACCGCACAAGAATCTGCTCTGTTGGCAACACCTCCATCCCCTTCGCACAACCCTTTACCACCGCAACCCGGGCCGCCCAAGACTCTGCTAGCAGAAGCAGCTCACACCCTAGATCAACAACACCACAGACGGCTCGACACCCTCGAACAAAAAATGAAGATAGGTCAAGAAATCAGCAGCATGTTGCAAGAAAGAACCAATAAAAACTAAACGATTTATCGTCTCTATTGTGTTATCATTTCCGTTAGTTCTAATAAAATAAATAATGCGCCTGATTGTAGTATTTTGAACATTTTCAGCAAACAACTTCATTTCTCAACCTTACTTGAAACATTACGTACCCTAGTGATAACAATCTTCGATTCACAGACACATGTTTCAGTGTTGGTTCTCATTCTGGGTTCACAAAAGTGCTCTATTTTTTCATGCATCTTCTATTCATGCTAGACTTAAAATAAGGTTCTGACAAATCTAATCATAAGTTAGTAGAGTTAGCATGGTTCCAGACCGAGAATAGCATTGGACTCTCCTCACCAAACAACCATTAATATCACTTGGCGATGAAAGTTAGCAACCTTATTTAAGCACTGTTATGAACTCATGAGGAACTACCAGCTGGTGTCCTAAAAATCAAGTTTCGAAAAGATAAACAGGTGGGGACAACTGTACAGATAAGCACCATATGTCTTTTTTATTCATCAGGTACGAATAAGTAAAAATAAGTGGACAGACCCCAACTGTTACTTGATAACTGCATGTGGACAGCCCCCAACTGTTACAGTACTTGATAACTGCATGCTTCTGCATTCGTCCTGTTCAGATTCATAGAATAAACCTAACAGATAGATATTAAAGCTACGATTTTGCATAACAGAATTCACATAGTTTAAGAAGACAATTTCACGGTCAGCAGTGCATGTAAAGTATAGCATGAGGTGAGAAATGTTTGAAGAAAACCAGATACCTGCAACCTTTTCCTCTCGGAGAACAATAGTAGTTGCTTGTAGAAATTCACTGTACTTAGAAGGTCCATATACATATTTTCAATTTTAACATCACGAGGTTGTGGGCTTTAACTGAACCTGCAAAAGGCATCCGAGGGCCTCTGAATATACATAATAGAATTATGGGTTCATACCGTGCAGTTACAGCAAACACAATAATTCATTTTTCAATACAACAGCCAGTTAGAAGTAGAGTGTCCAAAACATCAATTGCCATGGATATTTATCTATGAATGTTCTTGGAGCAGGCACTTTCCGCAAGCAACACAGCCTAGCAGACTCGGTTAAATGTAATCATACATGGAGTCAATGAGCAAGCGGATTTGACTCACCCTGTCTTGTGTGCGTGGTGGACACGACAAAGGAGTCACTTCCATGCGACACCACGACCTTGAGCATGCCGAGCCTCGCCCCCTCCCCTGCGCCTCGTCCTCCATCTTCAGGTTGATCTTTTGGATGCCTCGCTTGGCATCTGAATGGTAATCAGTCCTGCGTGTTGGCCGTGCAACCCACAGAGGATGAATCTGCGGGAGGAAACAACTCTCTTGTTCGGGGCGGCGGCGCGTTACGCAGGAGGCAGGCGGTGTTCCTGAAGACGGGGAACGACCTGAGGAGGTCGGCCCGAGGAGCATGCGGGTGGGGAGCCCGCCGGCGCTGGTGACGGAGTAGTGGCGTCGGATTCTCAACAAGGCGGCGCTCCTTCCAGTGAGGACCAGTAGTACTTAGAGGATGGGGGGCTTGGATGGTCGACGCCTCACCTTCGAGGAGAACGAAACACATCAAGGACGACCAGTAATGCTCTCGTGACGGCTCACCTTCGAGGAGGAAGACGGACATCAGGGATAGGTCAACAGGGAAACCATGGCGGCGTGGCAGATCTTGATGCAAGGCGGCGCGAGAAGATTTGGATGTGGCGGAGGCGCAAGGAGTTTGACGAGGCGTTGGCGCAAGGAGTTTGACGGGGACGGCGGCGCACATGAAGCTACGAGAGAGAGAGACTCCAGCGCGCACAGGAGATTTGTGAAGCCCTTTCCCTTCGGTGGTTCTCGTAGGATCTGGAGGCTGCAGATGAGTTTGTTGCCTCCTTTCCCTTCGGTGGTGGTGATTTGTTGGATCAATTTGGCTGCGAGATTAACGGTAATGACGAAAATCACGGAATAAGCGCGCGGTGTTGATCTGACGGACGATGGAGCGTACCAACATACCAACTCCCATTTAATAGAAAGAAAAGATAAAGACAGAGAGTAGAGATTTGTTGAGTCAGGAGATTTTTGTGATTGTGCGAAAAGTTTTTTTCAGTTAGAGATGGGAGAGAATTTAGGGCGGTGGCATATTCTTCGTAATTACCTAGAAGTGGGATAGTTAGTTGTGCGGTGGCATTCTTTCTGTAATTTCGTTGAAGTGTGACACCACCGCCACAGCAACCTTAATAGTAAAGATTCAGTGGGGCCCGTCGGACATTACATCTACTAAAAAAAAGGGGCCTAGCTAGCCCTAAACCCTAACCGCCCGCTGCATGCATGCGGGCGCCCTTCCGGCCATCCGGCCAACCGCCGGCGGTTGGCCTACTTCTTCCACTCCGCCGCCCTGATCTTGATCTCGTCGTCGATCCGGGCGCGGCGGTTCGCCTCCTGCCACCTCTCCACGTCGTTCTCACGGGCCCTCTTGATGCGGGCCCGGAGAGCCTTGTCCTCCCTCTCCTCCTCCTCCTTCTCCTCCTTCTCGATCTCTTTCTTCTCCAGCCGCTCCTCTTTCTTGAGGAGGCGGTTCTTCGTCTTGGGGGAGAGGTTGTCGGCGTCGGCGGCGGGCTCGTCGCTGTCGGGGACGTCGGTCGACGGCGATTGCTCCCGTTTGGGAGATTCGACGGGCACGAGTCCCGTCTCCTCCGGCGTCCAGTCGGGCTCGTACCAAGGCCGAGCCTTGGGGTGGTTGTCCTCGTCGGAGACGGACTCGGGGCTTGAGGGGAGAGAGTAGGAAGACATGGTGTTCGGGGCTTGAAGGGAGATGAGAAGGCAAAGAGGCTGGAGAGTGATGAGAAGATGGAGGAGGAGAAACGGGCTATTTAAAGACACGATGAGACGTGAATTTATTGGGGTAGATGAAGCAAACTGTGTGAAACGTAGGATGCAGTGTAGAAAGTACAGTCGATGCATGGTCAATGCGGTGGTAGAACAGGCCTAGGTGTAGGACTGAGCGCTTAGGGAGTCAAAATGATTTGACGTTGCATGCGTGTATTCAAGAGGTGAAGATAAGAAATCCAAAGTCACACGCCAAATCCTGCCTCGCTGCATATGCATTGATGCGTATCTTATAGAAAACTGCGTGGAGGGCTGCGTCGCTGCAAATGCGACGCGACTTGTGTTTCTGAAAGGAGGCGTGCAGGGCTGCTGCAAATGCGACTCGACGTTCACTCGATCTTTTCTTCTTCTGCCACGTGTTGTTTACTCTGAAAAAACGAGGCGTGCATGCACCGGGCTGGTGAACGGGGCCCCAGTAGACAGTCTCCGTTGTTACATTGAGCCAAAACACCACGTCCATGCACCTGCGTCATTTTCGACCGTTTGATCGTAAGGAACGGTGCAGATAGAGTCCATGCATGCAAACTACGGCGGCAACGGCCTGCAGACGCTGAGACGCGATCCTCTGACTTTAGGTCACTGACAAATGGAGCCCATCACACACCGGACCCACGTGTCATGGGAGAAAGTCAGAGAACATAAGGTGGGCAAAGTAAGAGGATCGGGTTCCCTCTGTTTTTAGTGCATGTACAATAGTCTAGACGGGTGCTGTCTGCACTACGCGGCCATGTCATTTCTAGATATTTTTAGAGATAGTTGGTACAGTGCGCTGACCCCCTAGCTTGTGTTGGGATCCATACGCTCCGTAGCCCCCCTCCCGGTGAAACCCTAACCCCGCTGGAGAAATACCGGACTTATACGGAAACACGCGGTAACAGCGTCGAAAGGGGGTAGCAATGTGGAACTATTTGCTTGGTTATGCTAGGATATCCCATAGGAACACAAAACAAAAAGGTAGAACCCACCTCTTCGGAAGATTCACGGTGTTTGGTCCGATACGGGAGTTTCACCCTGTAATCGCCTACGAGAGAGAAGTGGATGCCGGTGAAGCCGGGTCACACCCCAGAGAGCAATCTTGGACATACAAAGCACACAACACACCTATACTAACATGGTATGGCACCCCCTAGCTTGTGTTGGGATCCATACGCTCCGTAGCCCCCCTCCCGGTGAAACCCTAGCCCCGCTGGAGAAATACCGGACTTATACGGAAACACGCGGTAACAACGTCGAAAGGGGGTAGAAATGTGGAACTATTTGCTTGGTTGTGCTAGGATATCCCATAGGAATACAAAACAAAAAGGTAGAACCCACCTCTTCGGAAGATTCACGGTGTTTGGTCCGATACGGGAGTTTCACCCTGTAATCGCCTACGAGAGAGAAGTGGATGCCGGTGAAGCCGGGTCACACCCCAGAGAGAAATCTTGGACATAAAAAGCACACAACACACCTATACTAACATGGTATGGCACCCCCTAGCTTGTGTTGGGATCCATACGCTCCGTAGCCCCCCTCCCGGTGAAACCCTAGCCCCGCTGGAGAAATACCGGACTTATACGGAAACACGCGGTAACAGCGTCGAAAGGGGGTAGCAATGTGGACCTATTTGCTTGGTTGTGCTAGGATAGCCCATAGGAACACAAAACAAAAAGGTAGAACCCACCTCTTCGGAAGATTCACGGTGTTTGGTCCGATACGGGAGTTTCACCCTGTAATCGCCTACGAGAGAGAAGTGGATGCCGGTGAAGCCGGGTCACACCCCAGAGAGCAATCTTGGACATAAAAAGCACACAACACACCTATACTAACATGGTATGGCACCCCTAGCTTGTGTTGGGATCCATACGCTCCGTAGCCCCCCTCCCGGTGAAACCCTAGCCCCGCTGGAGAAATACCGGACTTATACGG
This sequence comes from Alopecurus myosuroides, assembly GCA_028641055.1. Lineage (NCBI taxonomy): Eukaryota > Viridiplantae > Streptophyta > Magnoliopsida > Poales > Poaceae > Alopecurus > Alopecurus myosuroides. Next base: position 126,557,615 of record CM054061.1, on the reverse strand, counting down.
AAACACGCGGTAACAGCGTCGAAAGGGGGTAGCAATGTGGAACTATTTGCTTGGTTGTGCTAGGATAGCCCATAGGAACACAAAACAAAAAGGTAGAACCCACCTCTTCGGAAGATTCACAATGTTTCCACCTCTTATTCTTTGAAATCTCTAGTCGTGTATTCGAGGAATCTCATTTTAGTGATGGATTTCGTTCTAATGTTTATAAATCCTATTTATATTTTTACTAGACTTGTATTAGACCTATATAATGCAATTTCGAAGCCCAAAAATTTATTGGATGAATATTCGTATTATTTATTTTCTTTTGAATAATAATGGTTTTAATCGAAAATCGTAAATAAAACAAGTTTAAAACATCAAAATGAAAAAATAACTTTGGATCTTTCTTAGTCACACCAAAATGAAGCTTTGGTGAGATTTTGACCTTATTTGAGTTCAAAAGGTTTGAAACTCATCTCATTATCTTGAACTCTCTACTAGACTGTTCAAGATATCATATGTTACACAAGGTTTTTTCGTTCCATTCTTTATAAGACAGGTTTATATTTTTTTCTCGTTACTATATGACATAACACTACTATGTGCGTCGCCAATATATTTTTTCGATTTTTTTTGAATTATTTATGCTCATTTCAAGCTTGGTCAACCCTCTGTTTGACCAGCCGAAAAGCTTCTAGAAGGAAACACAGAGATTCGACCTGGGCTGTTGGATCGACGCCTTCTAGAAGGAATCGTGCATCGGACGGATGCGCTCGCAGTCACAGCGATCCGCGAGACGCTCGTTCTGCGCTCTGATTGGTTGGTCCGTTGGCCACATGGATGGATGGTTTCTATATGTTCTACATATGATTTCTTTGCTGTTAAGTATTAAACCTTGTTATTTAAATAAAAAAAATAGAAGAATACCCTTATTCAAAACATAATGAAACTTCATATTTACTAGAGCGATGATTTTTATCTGTTTTATATATGAATTTTCTATTAAACCATGTTATTTAAATAAAATATTAAAAAAAATAGAAGAATTATTGAAAACATAACGAAACTTCAGATTTACACTATATATGTACAATAGTTGTGTAGGAAATTAATTTGGCTGATGTAGACGAGATGCCAAAAATTGTTGAAGCACAAATGGGGGTGTTTACCCTAGCTTCACAAATGGGGGTGACATCATGGCAGAATCATCCAATGGAGCATCTACTGAAACTTGTGTGTCCATGGCAGAATCATCCAATGGAGCATCTACTGAAACTTGTGTGTCCATGGCAAAATCATCCAATGGAGCATCCAATGAAACTTGTGAGATCATGGCAGAATCATCCAATGGAGCATCCAGCGGATCAGCTGGAGCATCTGGAGCATCTGGAGCATCATATGAATCATCAGCTGGAGCATCTGGAGCATCATATCCTTGATCATCATATGGATCATCAGCTAGAGCATCTGGAGCATCATGGACTTGATCATCATATGCAGTTGGATCATGTACTTGATCATCATTTTGTTGTTCTGGAGCATCATCTGAATCACTTGACTGCTGAACATCATTTTCAAATGCTGCATCCGGCTGCTGACCATCAGTTTCATCAGGCATACTCTCTCCAAACCCTGGATCGACTGCGTTATCACAATATTTACCGAAATGACCGGTCCCACCACACCTTGTGCACTTACGCACCCTCGCTCCACCTCCACCTTCACTGCGACGTCGGTGTCGACTCTTCCTCGGTCTACCTGCAGCTCTCTTCAGAACCAGAGCACAAAGTTTGAATCCAGGGTCCACTCTATCCCACTGTTGTTTTCCCTCCAAAGCAGGCAAGGAATGTGCATATGTGGCTCTGAACATTGCTACAGAGTAGTAATCATGGACATACTGCTGTATATCCCCTGCTGGACCTGTGAGAGAAGTGATGAAAAACAAGGCATGAATGCATGGCAAACCAGTTATCTGCCATTGCCTACAACTGCAAGTTTTCGCTTCTAAATCCACTGGATATCTCCATTCTTTGTTACTTTTATCAAAGAATGATACCTCTGATTTGGTATCCGAGACAAATCTCATGTTCATAGTCAAGCCCAAAGTTTTCTGCTTCAACGCCTTCATCACATTCGGGATAATAATGTGGCCCATGAATTTTGCATTAGCTATTTCAAGACGGAAATGAAATTTCTCGGCGTATTCTATCCTTATCTTGTCAAGCAAATCAGCCAAATAAAGATCCTTATGTTTCCGGATCGTTGAGTTGAAAGATTCTGCAAGATTATTGTGCACATAGTCAACTTTGCTCAATTCACTGAATTGGCTTCTAGACCATAGCTTCGAGTGGTGCGTTTCCAAGTATTCCTTCACTTTCTCTTTTGTGTACAACTGCCTCATGTGGTAGTTGTGCTTCCTGACACTGCAAGTCAAAGATGCAGGCCATAAATGATCGGTATAAAACTTTCCTTTGAATTTCTTCACAAAATTTGCAGCAAGGTGACGCATACATTCCCTGTGCTCTACTCCTGGGAACACATTATCCACGGCCACTTCTAAACCTTTGCATGCATCTGTGTGGATTACCAATCCATTGGGATGTCCAATAGCCCGGCGCAGATTCTGCAAAAACCATGTCCAGCTCTCCTCGGACTCTGTCTCCAGCACACCGTAGGCAACTGGAAAAACAAAACTGTGTGCATCAACTGCACAAGCTGCTACTAGCTGGCCTTTAAACCTCCCTGTGAGAAAAGTAGCATCAATAGCCAAATAAGGCCTGCAGCCTACCAAAAAACCCATTTTGCAAGCTTCAAAGCACACAAAAACCCTCCTAAAGCATTGCTTGGTCCTTGTCACTTTCTTCAATGTGTAATCCTGGGCGTGGTGATCAATTTCAACAACACTGCCTGGGCTTGCCCTCTCCACTTCAGCTTTGAATGCATACAACAACTGAAAACTTTCATTCCAGTTACCATGGATAGATTCCAATGCTTTGTTTTTACCAGTGAACACCCTCATGTATGGTAAATCTATCTTGAACTTGTCTTTCATGTTTTTCTGCAATTGCTTTGCACTCACTTGATGGTTTTCTGCCACCCATCTTTTTACTTCATCCGCCACCCATCTTGACTTGGCTCTGCTGATTGTTTGCTTCCTAAGGGTTGATTCTTCGCATGTGTGGGGAAAAGGGTTCACTTTTACCTGAACATTGCTGCTGCCCCGCATTTTAGATGCGTGCAGCCTCCATTGACAATCTTCAGACACACAGTGCACGGTGTAGCGCCTTTTATCGCTCTTGTCAACTACAAAGGCACGTTCTACCTTCATGCAGTACGTCACAAGTGCATTTCTACACTCAGCCATGGAAGAAAAAATGCAACCTTCTTCCATAAGAGGGTTCTCAGGGTTCCATTCAACAGGTGTCCTGTCTTCCTCTTAGTCATTGTCACTGTCAGACTGATATTGGATTTCAACCTGAGGTGTCTGTGTCTGTCTTAAATTCCTAATAACATCAGGATATAGCCTCTCTTCATCATCCGCAGACATGCAGGCATCCTCCTCCACAGCGACTTGAACCCTTTTCCCAGTGCCCACACTTGTCGAGCCACCACGTCGAGCTGGTTTTGAACTGTTCTGGCTGGAGTTGGCAGTACGACGTGATGGTCCTGCCACAAAAGATGAACCCGCCACAACTGCCGGCACAACCACATCATTTTGCAGCTTCACATTAAAATTCTCTGCCTCCTTATGCTTAGCAAACATGGTAGCGTGCTCTTCATCATTACTAATTTTGATCCAATCTTTTCCCCCATCAAAGTATCTAAATTCCACTTCATCATGCAAACCCCAAGGATATGGGCTGCAAACTATCTCCCCAAATTGTCTGAAACTCCAGTTACAATCCACTGGGACCGAATAATTGAAACCTCCTTGGTATTTCTTCTTACTGTCTGCATCGACGATGTATCGCTCCCTTCTAACGTGACCCACGAAAACAGAGACGCAATCAGCTGCAAATCAATGGCATCCGTGTCTAATCGATAATTCAAAGCTCAGTACTTACCAAGTGGGAACCCAATCGTGGACGCGGCGTGTCTCCGGCCCCACGGCGCGGCCGCTCTCCATTTCATTCCTATCCATTTCGTCAAGCAGGTGGCGGGCAGAGTGGTGGAACGAGCGCCCCACCAGCGGCGTCGCAGGACGGCCCCGGCGGTGAAGCAGGTGGCCACGCGGAACGGCCGCGGCGGTGCAGGTGGTGCAGGTGGTGCTGGCGGCGCAAATGCGTGCTGCTGGCTGCGACACAGGTGGCGTTGGCGCGCTGGCTGAGGAAGGTGGCGGCGGAGCAGGTGGTGGTGGTGCCGCAGGTGGTGGTGGTGCCGCAGGTGCTCGTGGCGCAGCAGGTGCTGGTGCGGAGGTGGCGGCGGCGAGAGCGGCAGCGCACGACGGCGGGGCAACTAAATTGGGCGGCAGTGCACGACGGTTGTGGCGGGAAGCTCGGGTGTGGACTATTCAGATTAGTCAACCAACTGCCCGGTCCCACCTGTAAGCTCCGGACGGTTTCAGCGAACTGGCAGTCCCACGCGGTCCCACTTCGCCAAACGGAGCCTGACTCCTCCGGGCCCACTTCGACTAACGGACACGACTCCAAACTTACCGTTCCAGCCTCTCCATAGTGGTTGCGCACGGACTAGGGGCAAAACTGAGGTCGATTCGGCACTAGGGGTAAAACTGAGTACAAGTGACCCTCTGTGGGCAATTCGATAAATGGCCCTGAGATCTTTGTTTGCCGAGATAGCGGAAGGCGAGTTTGCTGTTGTTTTCTGTTACAACAGATTCAACGTCGTGCACAGGCGTGCGGGCAAGCTGTTCATGCTGGAAACAGATGTGGTGGTTCGCCACAGATTCCCTGAAGTTGTGTGGAGGTTCTTTGACGGGGAGGTTCCGGAAGACAGCATTCTACTGACGGGAGAATATATCCCGGTCGCAGGACAGCAAAACTTTGAAAAAAAGGCTACAAAATGGACCCAGGAAAATTCTACAGATGAAATTGCTGGTCATAAGGAAAATCAATCCAGAAACCAAAGAAGAATGGCAGAGAGAAAGAAGAAAAAGGCAAAGGAGAAAGGAGCAAAAACCCCAGCTGACGCTGATCAGAAGCCTTGAGGAATTAACAAGTGAAGTCAGTGGCTGGTATGTTCTACAAAGACGTGTGTTATTGTGCGAGTTCTTTTCTATTTTGTTGAAAAACGTAAAAAATATTCTTGCAAAGAGCTTTAACAATGATTTTTTTTTATACTAATGCACCAGGGAGGTTACAAAGGATGATTCTAAGAAGAGGAACAAAGACGCCGAGAAGAAAGAAAACAAGCCGAGAAGCTGAAGATGGAAAATTTTAAGTGTCAAGACTCTAGTAGTGTTGTGATAATGGGGTATTGTCCTCTAATGGGTCTGTAAATATTTCCTTTTCTATAATGCCGAGATGGAGACTTTCTATTTTATCAGAAAATAGTCGCTGAATCGGATGTATCTAAACATGTTTTAGTGCTAGATAAATCCAATTCAGTGATAATTAATATGGACGGAGGAAGTAAGCTTTTAGAGTTGAGGACTATAGTATGAAACATATTTTATTCACATCCACTGTTTTCCTCCTCCTCCGTTGTGGGCTCCAATCCGGCGATCGCCCTAGTGGGGAGCAAGCGGTGTTGTCTGTCAACATTGACTCACAAGTGCAAAACCATGCACTCACAGGCGTCTTAGACGGTGATGCGGCTATGGAAGTCGGCAACGACGAGGCATAGCTGTCAGCGATGGTCCTCGCCGTTATCGGAGGCGTCTGCTCTCTTGACCCCGACATGATCCCGCTCCAGTTCTCCCATGGCCTTGCACAATAACAAACGTCTTTATAGAGCATACCCTGCACAATAACATTCAGTGTCGTCGCGTCTATCCCGTTGTTCTACGAGATCGCCGTGAACCTCTTTGCGCGCTTCTCCCACCACCTGGAATTTCTTGCTGCCAAGCTGCACGACTTCTATGACGGCATATGACGCATCGAGGTAGAGCATGTTAGTCGGGGGCTCCCAACGGACGATACTGACGAAGGAAGAGAGTGATGAGACAAATGAGAAAGACATGGGGAGGACACATAGGAGATGCACGAAACACGTGATGGAGATGGCAACGATGTTGTCGGCGTTGCATCGTGCGCGAGGACGCCCGATGTTGATGCGTTAGATTGTGGTGTACACGCTCGAGTGGCCACTGTGGCTACTATGTATATGGGTGGAGACGTATCGGATGCGGTTTGGACAGTACCCTTCCTGCATAGGTTTTCATATTTTAAAATTAATACGGATATTGTTGAATACAATTATAGAGCGGATATTACTTGAATATAGATTCAGATCGAATGTTTTCTCGGTTCGAAACAGAAATTTAAATATAAAGAAATAATAGAATGATGTCTTATAGTAAGTCAACTATAGAATGGTACACAAATAATTATAGACATATAATACACAATAGTTTCAAGTTCAGTCAAAGAAAAAATACATTTGATCACTTTCTTATATTTTAGGCTAGGCAATTGCCATATTGGATAGAATTATCAAAATAGGCTAACATAGTTTTATTTGGATGCATTTATAAATCTATTTCCATATCTACATTTGGTTTAAATTTTGATACCAGATTTGTATTTGTATTTGTTTAATTAATCCGTACATTTGTGGCCATTTCAAATTTTTATAGGATTCAGATATTTTCACATCCATTTGCAATTTCTCGAATATGAATGCTAGATAATTAGGATAATCCACTACCAATTTTCAGACATAGCTATGTGCATCATGATAGTGGGCCCATCGGGCTATTTTTTTTCAAACGGACTAACCACATTTTTTTTGTTTAGTGTAATAACTACATTAGACACATGTGCTTCACAGAGAAAGTTAAGATTTTTTTGCGTGAAAAAAGATACCAACAAACAGTGTTAGAGAAATTCTAACAGATCCCGCAAAAGATACATACTGTAAAAGCTTTTGCGGTATGGCGTGGTGTCCATTCGATCAAATCCCGCTTTTCGCCCAAACAGGTCCCGCAAAACCCTATCTAAAAACAGTTGTTTTCTCCATTTTTATTTGTAAAATGCATGCATAATAAAAATGATCTTTAATTTAACACCAATTTAAATCAAACCTATCCATGTTTCAAATTACAATAAGAGTAAAATTACAACATGTAAACAAATATAAAAGAATAGCCCCAAAATACAAAAATAGATTAAATCACACATAATTAAAAGTTACAAAAAAAATGAATGGGAGACTATCTCAATGAGCTTGCCTTTTATCTTGTGGATTTGAGATAGTTTTCACGAATAGTGACCATGAGGGATAGAAGCCGTCAGCTAGATAGTACCCAAATGTCACATGCATGGCCATTGACGGTGAAGTGCATACCTAGAAAATAGATGAGATTACTGCAAAAAATTGATACTATTGAGAGAGCTCGACAATCCCAAAAATCAGAAGTCCTCAGATGTCGCTGCTTAGTCGTACTACGATGATGACCAGTACACTAAGAGTGTAAGTCGTAGGGCAATTTTTCCACCTCCAATGCATGGAGTCGATGGTATGCCCATCCACCCCCCTAGTTTCATTCGTTGCTATTAGCATCTTCGTACCTTATTAATTGGGATTTTTGGTATACTCGGCGCCGAAAACCTTGATCAATTACTTCACAAAACTTCTCCAATGCGAAGACACTCATCGGTGTAATAAGCTGGAATACCATATGCGATCACTTGCAATAAGCCCATATTTCTTCATATGGGCTATACCCAATGAGGCAGGTAGAATTCCTCCAATGAGTGAAATATCGACAGTTGACCTTGCAAGATTCGCCAATGCGCACAAAAAAAAATTTCCCTGCACATTCGGCTACGAAAACAGTGAGTGGAATATGTGCAAATCTCAGTGCGATAATCCTTCATGAGCATTTAATTAATCACTGGTAGAAAAACGGCCTTCCATACGCCCCCTTTAGTCCCCAAAATGTCCGAACCGTGACTAAAGGGGTCTTTAGTCGCGGTTCGGGAGGCGACCCACGACTGAAGGTCTTCAGTGGCGGTTGGGGAAGCGCGCGGAGGGCTTTAGTCCCGGTTGGCCTGGCCAACCGCGACTAAAGGTCGGAACTGCTCGCCTCCCAGTCTTTAGTCCCGGTTGGCCTGGCCACCCGCGACTAAAGTTCCAAACTGCTCGCCTCCCGCGCGGTTCTAATTCGCGAGCGAGAGGCAGAAGGCCTCATTGCTACAGTGCGCGCGCGGCTCTCTGTTCTTCTTCCTCTCTTCTTCTTCCTCCACCCATGGATTCTCCCGTTTTCAAGATTCCCCATGTGTCGTGGTGGTGTCACGGCAGATGCCATGGGATGGCTAAAGATGTGGGGACGATGGACGCTGGAGGTGTCCGGGGAGGGATCACGCGACGAGTAGCCGCGTGAGGTAAGATCCACACAACACAAACAACACGATGTACCCAGGTTCAGGGCCCTCGTGAGGAGGTAAAACCCCTACTCCTGCCTTTCTTTATGTATTACGATGTCTCTCCGAGTATCCACAGTACAAATGGTAATGCTACCGAGTAGCCTTTCTCTCTCTTCTCCGAGTAGAGCTAGGTCAAGAACTTAGGGCTTCTAGGGTTCACTATGAGTGTGTGAGAGCATGCCTCGCGCAGGAGGCGGCGGGGCACCTTATATACACGGTGCCCAGCCGGATACGTCCAAATCCTAGACAAGTGTCGACATAGTGTGCACACTGTCCTTTCTCCGAGTACCCGCTGACAGCTTTGGTCGTTGATCTTGGCTGCTTCCGTAAAGTCGTTGGGCAAAACTAGGGGACAGACTGGTATCACTGTACCTAGGCACAGAGTAGGCCCCCCTTATCCTGCCACGGCCTGCTTCCATGCTGTCACTGTCAGGCAGGCCGTCCCCACGTGAACAGTAGTTCGAATGCTGCCAAGTACGGACCCAGGATACGCGGGATCCTGTGTCAGAACGGCTCCTTTGACTTCCTGCCCGAGTAGTTTCCCGCCAAAGGTTCCCGCCAATTGTACTCGGGCCAAACCTTCTACTCGTCAGGGCAGAACTTGATCGATATCTCCTTCTGATCATCTTGAGGTGAGACCGAGTAGCAGTCGACCGGGTAGCGAGTACCCGGTAGTCGGCTACTCGACTAAACCTCTCTTCTGTAAGCGGCCTTTACCACCTGTCTTTACCCTACTCGGGGGTAACCCCCCGACAGCAGTCCCCGAAGCTGGTTGAGTCTTGCGAACTTGTTCACTAGGCTCTGCCAGCTTAAATCCAGCCTTTGCATCTCAGCCATCGAACCTCAAGATGCCGAGTAGGTCTTCCGAGTAGCTATCCGGAAAGTACCTTGAGTTTCCTCTCTTCCGAGTAGCACTTGCTTTCTACTCTGTAACCGAGTAAAAAGACTTAGCGAAATTTCGCAAACTGAGCCTCTGCAGCGCAGAGCAACATCCAGCCCTTCACGCAGGCACTGCCCACGCGTCAAGCATCCACGACCTCGTCGTTTGGTTGCCCAGGACACGACGCCACGTGTCCAGTTTTCACGCTGTGGGCCCACCGGCCATCATGTCCCATCACACGCAATTACTGGCCACGATGTGATGGTGGGATCAAATGCGGCCGTTACGCGCGCAGCCCGCGCTTGTGTGCGTTTCTAGCCGGCCACAGGACCCACCACACGCCACAGTCGATCCCACTTCCGCGGTGGTAACGGTAATCTCGCGAGGGAGATATAAATACCCCCGCGGTAACTTCCTTTTCCCCTTCCCTGCACTTTTCCCCTTCTGCCTCTTGTTCTTCTTCGCCACCGAGCCTTCCGCCGCCGCGCAAGCTTCCGCGCCGCCGCGGATTCACTCCACCGAGCAACTCCATTCGAAAATCATCCACTCCTCCCACTCGCAACGATGGCCAAGGCTAGCTGGGCGGGTTCCTCCGTCACCAAGGCCAATCTCGCCTGGCTCGTGACCAGCAGAAGGGTTCCCCCCGGCGTGGAGTGCCGGGCACCCGACGACGAGGTTGTGCCAGCTCCGCGGGACGGCGAGCGGGTGGTCTTCATGTCGCACTTCGAGCGCGGCTTTGGACTGCCCGCCTCCGACTTCCTGCGCAAGTTCCTCGATCACTTCGGGCTGCAGATGCATCATCTGCCGCCCAACGCGGTCGTCTTCCTCGCCTACCATGTCGTGGTCTGCGAGGCTTTCCTCGGCATCAGGCCCACGACTGATACGTGGCTCAGGTATTTCAATCTTCGCCAACAGTCAGTCGGGAAGAAAGACGCCGCAGGCATCGGCCGCGCCACCGACACGGGCTGTGCCATGATGGTGCAGCGGACCGGGACGAATCATCCCCGCATCCAGGGGCTGGATTCCTGCCGAATGTGGCAGCAGTCGTTCTTCTACGTCAAGAATGTCCCCGCCACGGAAGGAGGTGCGGTTGATGATCGAATCAACCTGCCCGCTTGGAGGAATCGTGCTCCACTCGGGTCAAACTGGAAGGAGAAGCCCACCATCGACGAAATCGCCATCGAGATAGAAGATAGACTCGGCGAGCTGAAGAAACTGGGCCTCAAGAACGACGACCCGGTGGTGTGCTGGATCAAGCGCCGAGTGCTCCCTCTGCAGGAGCGCTGCCATCTCATGTGTTACATGGGAGGCCCCCGCGACTGCACCAGGACCACCACCATCGAAATCGACGACGTCGACGTTGCCTATCATGCCAAGAACATTCTGAAGACAAGCCTCAGCGAGAAGTGGCGGTATGGTTTCGTCCCGTACAGCCGCACGCAACCGATTGCCCGGGTACGCTGTTCCTATTCTGTTTTCGCCTCTGCTTCCCGAGTAGATAACTTCCCTTTCCGCCCCGACTAGCAATCACCTGGTGCACCGAGTAGAGCACTTAGTCGACTCGCGCTTAGGCTTAGTATGCTTTGTGTTTGCACGCCTATCCGGGTAGAACACATAGAAAACTGTATAGGCTTAGTGTGCTTTGTGTTTGCACGCCTATCCGAGTAGAGTTCCATCCTGATACTCGGTTGACTTATGATTCTTCTCCGTCTTTCAGACTCTTACTCGACAGTTGATTGAGAGTCGCGAAGTTTTTGAGGACAACTGGTTCGCCGATCGCGAGGAGGATGACATGCTGCCTTCTGATGACGCGGAACAGAGCAACCCCGTTCCTGACAAGCGCGATGCTCTCCGCACTTGGTCGGATGAAGGCTCTCACGGTATTGTTACTTTCATCTTGTTTGTTTCTGAGAAATTCCAACCCCTTGCACTGCTGTTTCTGATTCTTCCTTCTTCTCTTTTGAATTTCTCAGATGAGGCCGCTGCGGAGAAGGACGACGAGGATGAGGACGAGAACGAGGGCGATGCGCCCCTTGTCGTCCAACCTCTGTCTACTGCCCCTCCCGAAACCCGCAAGCGGACCGGCAGCGGAGCACAGGCACCTCCAGCAAAGAAGAAGAAGCCCGCCGAGAAGGAGGAGGCCGCCGAGAAGAAGAAGAAGGTTACTGTAAAGAAACCCTGACGACAGCTTAAATCCACCACTGCGTGAGTTCTCTTCTCGTTTGCCCTCCTTCTCGCGTAGTATTGTTTTCTCCCAAATCTTCTTCCAATCCCTGATTTCTTTCTTCTCTGCAGTCCTGCCATGGATGCGAACGCAGCCTTTGCGTCCGACCAAGTCAGGGAGACAGCAGTACCCCTGATCGACCTTGTTGACGACGAGAACGACGCCGCCAATGCTGCTGCCACCAGCGCACAGGCTAGTGATGCTCGAGGAGCAGAACCAGAGCCAGCAGCACAAGATACCACCGTTCACGAAGAGAGACCCCCTTCTCCTCCGGCTAGCAACGCCGAGGAGAACCAAGAACAAGAAATGCAAGACGCCGCCGCCCTTGAGCGGCCTGAAGCACAGCAAGAGCAGCCCACCACCGAGGCTGCTGCACAAGAAAACATCACTGCCGAGCAGCTGGTGAAAGACGACACCGCCGCGGATGCTACCATAGCAGATGTCTACCCACTGCTAGGCGGCGCACCGAGTAGTGTTCAGCCAGGAGCTGCACCGGGCGATGGATCTGTGGCGCCACCAACTGCGCAAGGCCCTACGCCACCAACTGCGCAAGGCCCTACACCACCAACTTCCTCCTCGTCGCCACAGAGCAAGGACACATCCAGCCCTCCTGGGCGAGTAACCAGGCAACAGGCCCTTGATGCTCTGAGGAACGAGGTTGTCAGAAGGGAATCCGAGAAGGAAGCTGCTGAGAAGGCCAAGGCCGAGGAGGAAGCCGCCGAGAAGGTCAAAGCTGAGAAAGAAGCTGCTGAAAGAGCCAAGGCCGAGCAGAAGAAAGCCAGGGCTGAGCAGAAGAAGGCCGAGAAGCAAGCTGCCGAGAAAGCAGTCGCCGAGAAGGCAAAGGCCAAGACTGACGGGAAGAAACCCGAGGATCTCGAGAAGCAGGGAATCGAGAAGGAGCAAACGAAGAAAAGGGCCAGAGACCAAGGCGCATCCGCAGGCGGAGCGCTCGTGATCCGCGAGTCCGGCCCCATTCCTGCTGCGCTCTCGGCTGATGCTCGCGCTGCTGGTCAGCCCTGCTACCCGGAGTATATGATTGAGGTTAGCCAACAACACACCATCGGCTTCCCTCCCCAAGATAAAGCTTTAGCTATTCAGAAGGGAAGGAAAGTTGTAGCCAGGAATACTCCTCCCTTCGATCCAGCTCAAAACAAACCCGTCAATATTGCTTCTCGGGGAGCCCAAGACAAGCCAATAACCTCCAAGGGTCTTGAGCAGGTACTGGACACTGTTGGCCACATCAGCGCCAAGTGGGACAGCAGGGTTCTCGGAGAGGAGAAGTGGCACGGCTTGACCCTTGGCTCCATCGACCACTACCGCGTGGAGTGGAACAAGATCGACCTGGGACACCAGCCCATGTCCGTCTCCACTGATACCGCAACCCTCGCAGCCAAGATGTTCTTGCACCGCAAGAACGCCGAAGATATCGAACAGAGCTACGCAGTAAGTCTTTTTTGCCTTTTCCGAGTTGAATTTTCTTCTCTTCTACTCGCCTTTCTTCTTTCTTACCATCACCCCCAGTCCCCGAGATTTGGGTCGAGTAGATGGATACTCTCCGAGTAGCCTCCTACTCGGGCCGAATCTTCTCTGCTTTGCCTAACTCATTTTCTTCTCGGTTTTCAGGATAGCGTTCTTAAGCGGACCAACTTATACCGCATCCTTCTCTGGAACCACTCCATCGCCAGGAGGCGTATCGCCGTACTGGAGAAGGAGAAGGCAATGGCCGAGGCCGCGAGCAAAGATGCTACCACCAGCACCCAACAGCTGGCTGAAGTGCAAGGTACGCCTTTAGCTCCGCGGTTTCTGCGTTTTATGTGTACGCCCGCTTTTGCTTTCTTATGCGCTAACCCTTCCTTTTCTGCAGACAAACTAAAGGCCTTGGCGGATGAACATGAGAAATGCCGCACTTTCGTGGCGAACGCCGAGGCCACCATAAAGAAACTTGAAGGTGAGTTTGCTGTTTACTCGGTGTGACCTTGAATTTGGTTCTTCTCTGCTTATTTACTAACCTCATCTATCTTTTCGCAGAAGATCATAAGTCATTTGCTGAGGCACACCAAGATTGCGTCAAGCCAGCGGAGGTGGAGAAACAGCTATCCGACCAGGCCATTACTCTGGTGAAGGACCACACCACCGAGATGGAGAAGCTGCAGGTCCAGCTTCAGAAAGCACTCCAAGATGCCGTCAAGATTGGCGCCGAGAGGGACAAGGCAATCGCCGAGAAGGCCAAGGCCGAGACCACTTTCAAGGCCAAGGAGAGGGCCCTCGAGGCTGAGTGCGAAACTTTGAAGAAAACCAACGCTGATCTCTTTGCTCAGATGGACAGCTTGCGCCTGATCCAATCCAGGCATATTGGCAACGAGGAGTCCTGGAAAACCAAGCTGCAGCAGCTGCGCCGCCAACTGATCGGTAAGTTTTCTCTTCATTGCATCTTTTCTTCTCGGTCTTGTTCCTTCTCTGCTTCTTCTTTCTTCTCGGTTTTTGATCTTGCTACTTGCTATTTCAGATATCTGGCCTCGTCTTGATTCTACCTCTGCGCCTACGGTAGCCAAGGCCCGAGCAGTTCGCCTTTCGCTGGGTGAGCCAATTGACACCAGGGCTGAAATCGAGGACAGCCTGCTGGTGCTTAAAGATTACTTCGAAATGCTGTCCGGCGTCGGAACGGACTTGATTCATGTGGGCTTTGAGCTCCACCGGCTGTTCTGGCCTCATGACCCCGAGCCAAGAAACATGCGGGAGCTCGCCCTCAAGCTGGAGAACGTGAAGGCCGAGTTGAAAAAGTGGCGAGCCTCCGGAGCCCGTGCTGGTGCGGACGTGATGCTTCTCTGCATAGCGTCCTGGTATGAAAACCTGGATATGCAGCTCATCCGCGGGAAGCGCAATGATTCCAAGTGGGAGACGGATGCCGAGAGCGTGGCCTTGCGTAAGCAGATTGCGTATGATGTCGCAGAATGCGCCGAGACGGAGGTCTACATCGAGGGCGTCCCCGAACCCGACACCGAGTACGAGGACGAAGAAGATGATGACGAAGAGGAAGAACTTGGCGACTTCTTCGAATCTCCCAAGGGCAAGGCCGGGAAGGGAAAAACTGTCGTTGTCGCGAGTAGCGATGAAGACGAAGGGGCGCACATCGACAGCGAGCCACTCGACTTCGGCACCTCCTCAGGTGCTGCTCTCGACGACACGGTGCCCCCTCCTGGCCACGCTTCCTGCTCTTCCTCGGCTCCAGGACCCGTCTCGGTGGCTACGGCCACTTCCGAGCAGGCGGCCACCCAGGAGGATGCCGAGATGGAGGATTCCGCCGCCGCCCAGGCGGGAGCGGATGCCACTCAAGCCAGCACCGAAGGGACGGCTGCCGCGACCGCCACTGAAGAAACTGCTGCCAAGACCGCTGCTGAGGAAGCATCAGCCAAGGCCAGCGCCGAGAACGCTGCCTCCTCATCTTGAAACAACCTGCATTCTCTTTCAAACTTGAACACTTATCAGATCCCCGGGATGCCGGGAGCAGATGTAACAGACTATCTTTATCTTGCTTGCTACTCAGTTTTTATGCCCACTCGGTTTATGTTGACATTAATCAATTTGAACGACACTGGCTTAATGCCGAGTTGTGTTTCCATGCGAGTCCCCGAGTAGCATTTCTTATTCACCCTGTCTTTTCATCTCTGCTCTACCTGCGACTTGTCGCTTGTTTGGTATTCGAGTCACAAGAATCAAGTAGCAGAGCTGCAAATACTTAGCCGCTAGAAACAATCATGGTAACGCAGCCCACCACTTAGCCGAGAAGACGAAAACGGTGAACAAAAAGTAACCGACAATCTACTCGGTTCCTGCACTCTTTCTTCCTTAGTGATTTTCGTGTGCTCATTGACCTTTTGCTTGTTCTCTTGCTTGCCATGAAGCCGGGTTTCGGACAGCAGCAGAGTTGAAGAGTTGGCATATAGGTTTAAACACAGTACTTAATGCACTTATGAGTTCTGAAGTGGAGCAACCGAATAGACAAAGGAACAAATCGAGTAAAAACACTTAGAGCAATTTCGGACGAGGGCAGTCCCCGAGAACAATTTCAGATTGCAGAGTAGAATTTCAACTCGGATGAGAGGGTACATACACATCTTTGCTTACGAATGAAAACGACGAAGTAGAGCTACATTCCAGGGACGCTTGGTTTCCTCTCCAGCTTTATCTGCCCTGTTCGCCTGCGATGGGCGCACATCTACAAGATAGTACGCGTCATTGTGCAGCGCTTTGCTGACAATGAAAGGCCCTTCCCATGGAGGAGACAACTTGTGCATCCCGGCTGTGCGTTGCACAAGCCTAAGGACCATGTCTCCTTCTCGGAAAACCCTTGGGTTCACCTTTCGGCTATGATAGCGCCGCAGGTTTTGCTGGTAGATAGCCGAACGTGACAGAGTCAGCTCTCTTGCTTCTTCAAGCAGGTCAACGTCGTCTTCTCGAGCTTCTCTCGCCTCCACCTCACTGTAGAGGGCTACTCGGGGGGAGTCATGCTCTAAGTCTATTGGCAACACGGCCTCAGCCCCGTATACCAAGAAGAATGGCGTGTAGCCGGTTGACCGGTTAGGGGTAGTCCTTAGACTCCACAACACCGCTGGCAACTCTTCTAGCCAACACCCAGGTGTTTTCAGCAATGGCTCAATCAGCCTTGGCTTTATGCCTGCCAGCACCATCCCATTTGCTCTCTCAACTTGCCCATTGGAGGCAGGGTGCGCGACTGACGCAACGTCTAGTCGGATGTGCTTATCTCTGCAGAATCGCACCATTGCCCCCTCTGCAAAGTTGGTGCCATTGTCGGTGATGATACTGTGCGGGTAGCCATATCTCATGATCACATCCTTCACAAACTTCACAGCGGTGACTCCATCGCACTTCCGAATAGGCTTCACCTCGATCCACTTGGTGAACTTGTCCACCATGACCAAGATATGTGTCATATTGCCTTTAGCCGGCTTGAAAGGACCAACCATATCCAAGCACCAAACAGCAAACGGCCATGTGATAGGAATTGTTTTCAACTCGGAAGCTGGCATGTGAATCTTACTTGCGAACATCTGGCAGCCAGTGCACTTCCTCACAATATCTTCTGCTTGCTGCAATGCAGTGAGCCAGTAGAAGCCATGCCGAAAAGCTTTCTTGACCAAAGCCCGAGAAGAGGCGTGATGCCCACATTCCCCTTGATGTATCTCCACCAGGATTTCTTCTCCTTCTTCTGGGCTCACACAGCGTTGCAGCACACCAGTGGCGCTTCTCTTGTGCAGCACATCTTGGACTATAGTGTAGCCCTTGGACCTTCTCTGAATCTGCCTCGCAGTTACCTCATCTTCAGGTAAAGTGCCGTCCCTTAGAAAGGATAATATGGGCATTGCCCAACTCGGTGTCTCCCGCACAGGAAACACTGGTTCATCCATTTCCATTGGGACAGGCTCTGGTGGTTGCACAGGAGGAGTAGGAGCGCTTCTCTGCAGCCCAGACCGATTGGCGAGAACTTCTTCAATGAATGCGACAGCTTCTGGGTTGAGGGCGGCAGTCCCCGAGTACGGAATGGCAGTCCCCGAGTAGGGAGTGGCAGTCCCCGAGTAAGGAGTGGCAGTCCCCGAGTAAGGAGTGGCAGTCCCCGAGTAAGGAGTGGCAGTCCCCGAGTAGGGAGTGGCAGTCCCCGAGTAGGGAGTGGCAGTCCCCGAGTAGGGACTGGCAGTCCCCGAGTAGAGGACGGCAGTCCCCGGGTTCCCTGCAGCACTCTCCCAGTCAATCTCCATTGGGTCAGATTCTTCACTTGGCAGAGAAGGGACAAAGATGGATTCCGAGTTGGGGGAAGGCTTGATGGATGGCTTCCTCAAATGCTCCAAGGCAATCCCTGCCGGGATGGACTGCCGAGAAGATCCCAACTTGGATAGCTCGTCTGCTGCTTCGTTCTCTGCTCGGTGAATGTGCTGGAACTCACAGCCTTCGAAAAACCCAGTCATTGACTGCACCAGGAAGCGATACGATGCCATGTTGGCATCCAAAGCATCCCAGGTACCTGAGACTTGCTGCACCACTAGATCTGAGTCGCCATAGCATATAATGCGCTGCACACCAACCTCCTTTGCTACTCGCAAACCATGCACCACTGCCTCGTACTCGGCTACATTGTTGGATGCCTTGAAATGAATCTGCAGCACGTACTTGAGTTGATCCCGCTTGGGTGATGTAAGCACCACGCCAGCACCAAGGCCTTCTTTCACCTTTGAGCCATCAAAGTGCATCTTCCAATAGTTGGAAACTGGGGCAGGAGGTTCATATTGCATCTCGGCCCAGTCCACAAGAAACTCCGCCAGTACCTGAGACTTGATTGCTTCTCTTCTCGTATACGCGGGAGCGTACGCGGCTAGCTCAATCGCCCACTTGGCTACTCTGCCACTCGCCTCCTTGTTACCCATGATGTCCGAGATGGGAGCTGAGCTCACAACCGTGATGGGGTGCTCCTGGAAGTAATGTTTCAGCTTCCTGACACCCAGGTACACACCATACGTCATCTTCTGGTAATGAGGATAGTTTTGCTTGGAACTGGACAGCACTTCACTGAGATAATAGACTGGGCGCTGCACACTCTTGCCTTCTTCTTCTCGCTCCACCACTATCACCACGCTGACTACTCGGTTAGTCGCGGCAATGTACAGCAACATAGGCTCCTTGGGTAGCGGACTAGCCAAGACGGGAGCGCTAGCCAACATTGCTTTCAGCTCATTGAATGCCACGTCCGCTTGCGGAGTCCAGACAAACTTGTCGCTTTTCTTCATCAGCTGGTACAGAGGTAGAGCCTTCTCGCCCATTCGGCCCAGAAAACGGCTCAGAGATGCCAGACAACCCGTGAACTTCTGCACATCCTTCAATGATCTCGGCAAAGACATGCTTTCAATAGCTTTTATCTTAGACGGATTGGCTTCAATGCCCCGACTAGAAACGAGAAAGCCGAGTAGCTTTCCAGCTGGTACACCAAAGGTACACTTACTCGGATTCAGTTTCATTTTGTACCTGCGTAGGTTAGCAAAGGTTTCCTCCAAGTCGGCAAGCAGAGTATGTGTTTTATTCGTTTTGATGACAATGTCATCTACGTACACCTGCACATTCTTGCCGAGCTGGTCATGCAAGCATTTCTGCATGCATCTCTGATAGGTTGCACCCGCATTCCTCAGGCCAAAACACATGACACGATAGCAATAAGCCCCGTACGGGGTAATGAAAGCAGTCTTTATTTGATCAGCAGGGTTGAGTGCAATCTGGTGGAAACCAGAGTAGGCATCTATGAAAGACAACAGTTCACAGCCGGCAGTGGAATCGATCACCTGATCGATGCGAGGTAGCGGGAAAGGATCCTTGGGGCATGCCTTGTTCAAGTCGGTGTAGTCGACGCACATGCGCCATGCAGTGGCAGCCTTGGGATCTTCCTTTTTCTTCTCGACCATGACCGGGTTGGCCAACCAGTCCGGGTGCAGCACTTCCATGATGAAGTTACTGATCAGCAGCTTGGTGATTTGATCACCGATGGCCTTCCTTCTCTCATCCCCGAAGCGGCGTAAAGCCTGCTTCACGGGCTTGGCGTCAGGACGCACATGCAAAGAGTGCTCAACCAACTCCCTCGGGACTCCTGGTAGATCTTCATTAGTCCAGGCGAAAACATCCCGATTCTCACGGAGGAAGTGGATGAGCGCGCTTTCCTATTTCTCGGCCAACCCGGCACCAATGATAGCCACACGCTCCGGGAACTCGGGGTCAACCTGGACCGTCTTGGTCTCCTTGGCAGCTTGGAAAGCAGTACCATGCTGGGTACTCGGCACACCTTGTGCGTTAGCTTGTGCGGACTGAGCCATGGCCACCACCTCGTACATCTTCTTCTTCTCGGCAGCAATCACCATTGACTCCGCCAGCTGGGAGCTAGCAGAGGCACACTCCATGGACTTCTTGTAATCTCCCGAGATGGTGATGATGCCATTGGGACCGGGGATCTTCATCTTCAGATAAGCCACATGAGTAGAGGCCATGAACTTGCTCAGAGCAGGCCTGCCGAGTAGAGCATGATATGGGCTCTGATGATCCACCACTTCGAACTGCAGGCGCTCTGTGCGGCAGTTCTCCCGAGTACCGAATAGCACATCAATCCACACTCGGCCAATCGGGTTGCAGGAGATCCCGGGCACAATGCCATGGAAAGTGGTCTTGCTGGGCAGCATCATGTTCTCGGCCAGGCCAAGCTTCTCGAGTGTGTCCTTGTACACAATGTTGATGCTGCTGCCGTTGTCGATCAGCACCTTGCTGAACCTCACGTTCTTCTCGGGGCCCAGGAAGGTAGGATCCAACACCAAAGCATAGGTACCCGGATTGGGCATCACCTTGGGGTGATCTGCCCGAGTCCACCTGATCTCCTGGTCACACCAATACATGTAGTGAGGGACAGCCGGAATCACTGCATTGACCTCCATGGCCCGCCTGTGCTGTGACTGCTTGTCGACTGCCTCGGAAGTGAAGATCATATAGCTCTCATGGTGCTCTTGGTACTGATTGGAGCCATTGCCCCCATTGTTGCCATTGTTGTTGTTGCCCTGATAGTTGTTGTTGCCTCTGTTGTTGTTGTTGCGGTTGTAGTTGCTGTTGTTGTTGCGGTATCTCTCGTTGTTGAAGTTCCGGTTAGCTCCTAAAGCCACCTGGTTCACATTCTCTCTTCTCGGGTACACTGGCGGCCGAGCTGCAGGAGCGCGAGTAGGCTGAACAGTGGCATTCGCGGCTGGCAGAGGAGGTGGAGGAGGCAAGCCATCACTCTTGATCACATCCCACCATTCACATTGCCGAGTAGTGTGGTTGGCAGGCCTTGAGGGGTGGTGAGTGTGGAAGCTACACTGACCATCCTTCATGTCATCAAAGACAAACTTCTTCGGTTGCTCGGAGTTCCCGCTACCCGGCTGCGCAGTGCGGAACGGCTTCTTGTTGCCTTGGCCCTGGTTCTGGTTCTGCCCGTAGGCTCCAGCAGGTTTCTGCCTTTGGGCACCACCGCCTCCGACATTCACTGCATTCACCTCTTCGGGATCATACCGAGTATCTACTCGGCGCTTGTTGCGGAACTCGTTGCGCTTGCTGCTGTTGAAGTTTCTTCTCGGCTCAGAGGAATCCATCAGTGGCTGAGTAGGATCTCCGAGTGCGTACTGATCCGCAATCTTGATGGTCTCGGCCAGGGTATTCGGCATCTCCCTCTGCAATCTTTGCCAAAGCATGCTGCCATGTCGGCAACCCTGCGCAAACCAAGTGATGGCCTGTGCCTCATTCACACCCTCACAGGTGTTCCTCAAGGTGCTCCACCGAGTAAGGTACTCGCGGTCCGTCTCGTCTTCTCGCTGCCTGCAAGCCGACAACTGCTGTGGCCTATTCGGCCTCTTGTAGGTGCTGGTGAAGTTGCTGACGAAGGCGTCCGAGAAGTCCAGCCAGCAGTTAATGCTATGCTTGGGCAAGTTGTTGAGCCAGGTGCGGGCTGGACCCTCTAGCATCTGCGGCACATAGCGCACCGCCCATCTCCTGTTGCCACCCGCAATGTGGACCGCGGTGACATAATCATTGAGCCAATCTTCAGGCTTGGTGCTACCATTGTAGCTCTTGGTGCCTCTTGCGAGCTGGAAGCCCTTCACGGATGGCTCGTTCATGATGCGCGGGCCAAAGCACTCGGGGCCAGGAGGACCCGTGCTCTCAAGCCGCGCCGACAAGCTGAGACGGTCCAACTGGTGCCTTGCATCTCCAGGCGCCAACACGCGCTCACCAACACGGTCATGGATGTCATAACCAGCCATCTCCATAGCCGAGTAGCCATCATCATACCTATCCACCTGCATCGCTGCGGGCTGCTCCACCGGGTTGGCGACTGGCGCCACTGGGCGCGGCTGCTGCCTTTGCCGAGTAGGCTGAGCTGCGGGTTGCCGAGAAGTACCCGGACGCGCGGCTTCTCGGGCACGGCTTTGAGCTTGATGGGCTTGAGAGCCTGCTCTTGCAGCATTGTGTTCCTGCCCGGGCTGCTGCGGCACAGCAGTCTGTTTCGCGGCAGCAGCCGGGTCATACACCTGCATTTGCCTGTCCCTACCCGAACGCCCGCTGCGGCTCTTCTCGCGGCTCGGATGCGGTGACGAGGCCTGATCGTTAGATCTAGCCGCGTGCGAGTGAACCACCTGCGAAGCTCCAGCTCCCGGGTTGGCCTTGCGGAACTCCTCGTTCTGCCTGGCGGCCTCCAGCACCAACTCATTGAGCCTCTCCTGCTGCCTGAGACGCGCCTCTCCATCTAGGCGCGGCAACTCGGCAGCCACAGCCTGCGCAGCTCGCAGTGTCTTGGCGGGCGTGCTGTACCTTGGCCTTGTGAAGGTGTTCGCGGTGGCGGACTGCGCGGGCTCCTCCGCAACTGTCGCCATCTCGGCACCCAGGTTGCGCCGCGTAGCACCCACTCTGCTGGGCCTCCTGGCGACTGGCGTGAAGCCATGGGCCTTGTTGTACTCGAGCTGGTCCAGGCTCAGCTCCAACCTGATCTTCTCCAACTCCGCCTGCTCGGCGAGCAGCTCCTGGCGTTGCCGCTCGAGCTGCTCCCTTGCGGCTAGGAGCTCGACGTCGGTGGGCGTGGGCATGCCGGTTCGCGCGGCAGACGCGGGGATGACCGTAGACGTGGAAGGCGGCAAGTTGCTCTCCTTCTCGTAGGGCCGGTGGTTCCTGCCACCAGCAGGCGGGTCGTCAACCTCCTCGACTACGGCCGCAGCGCCAGTGGCAGCTGCGCCAGCGTTCGCTGCCAAGCCCGTCACCATCACCTCAGCGCAGCATGCAGAGCTGCATGCAGGCCTTCCGCGAGCAGCAACCACCGCGGGAGGATCCTCCGCGTCTTGCACCAGCTCGGGGTAGGCGCTGTTGGCGACGGTGGCGACGTAGACGAGATGCGAGCCAAAGGAGATCACCGAGCCGCCCTCGGGCATGGCCATGCCGCCGAAACAGCCGGCGTTGTCGGTGACGAAGTCGAAGGAGCCGAATCTGTGGACAAGGCCACAAACCACGCGCTCCGCCGATGAAGATCCCGTCCGAACAGAAACTCCAGCCAGCGCCGCTGGTTGCCCCACGGTGGGCGCCAACTGTCGTGGTGGTGTCACGGCAGATGCCATGGGATGGCTAAAGATGTGGGGACGATGGACGCTGGAGGTGTCCGGGGAGGGATCACGCGACGAGTAGCCGCGTGAGGTAAGATCCACACAACACAAACAACACGATGTACCCAGGTTCAGGGCCCTCGTGAGGAGGTAAAACCCCTACTCCTGCCTTTCTCTATGTATTACGATGTCTCTCCGAGTATCCACAGTACAAATGGTAATGCTACCGAGTAGCCTTTCTCTCTCTTCTCCGAGTAGAGCTAGGTCAAGAACTTAGGGCTTCTAGGGTTCACTATGAGTGTGTGAGAGCATGCCTCGCGCAGGAGGCGGCGGGGCACCTTATATACACGGTGCCCAGCCGGATACGTCCAAATCCTAGACAAGTGTCGACATAGTGTGCACACTGTCCTTTCTCCGAGTACCCGCTGACAGCTTTGGTCGTTGATCTTGGCTGCTTCCGTAAAGTCGTTGGGCAAAACTAGGGGACAGACTGGTATCACTGTACCTAGGCACAGAGTAGGCCCCCCTTATCCTGCCACGGCCTGCTTCCATGCTGTCACTGTCAGGCAGGCCGTCCCCACGTGAACAGTAGTTCGAATGCTGCCAAGTACGGACCCAGGATACGCGGGATCCTGTGTCAGAACGGCTCCTTTGACTTCCTGCCCGAGTAGTTTCCCGCCAAAGGTTCCCGCCAATTGTACTCGGGCCAAACCTTCTACTCGTCAGGGCAGAACTTGATCGATATCTCCTTCTGATCATCTTGAGGTGAGACCGAGTAGCAGTCGACCGGGTAGCGAGTACCCGGTAGTCGGCTACTCGACTAAACCTCTCTTCTGTAAGCGGCCTTTACCACCTGTCTTTACCCTACTCGGGGGTAACCCCCCGACACCATGTGGCCACACCATGCGGCAAGAATCTCCACGTCGCCTATACCAACAGATGCGAGAGGCTCCCCGAAGCTCTTGACCGTTTGACCAAACTCTATGAAGCCGATGAACACCACAAGTTCTTTGGGATTGATCTCGAGTACACGACCAATCAAAAGGATGTGGCCGTCATCCAGATTGCTTACAAGGAAACCGTTCTGGTCTTCCAATGGGCAAGGTACGGACACAATCTCTTGTAGGATAGTTGTTGCATTTTTGATTTGTTGTTGCATTGAAAGAATACACGTGTTGCAACAATATCTAACATGTGTTACATTTTTGTTGTTGCAGTAGTGCAAATCAATGTCCAGAACTTATGGATTTTCTTGTCAACAAAGGTTTCGACTTTTGTAGCGTCGATATCACAAATGACCGGCAGAAGATGATGCACACCTTGAATATTGAGATACCTGAAGACCACTACATTGATCTTGAGGACTTGATCCATTTTGATGAGCTGGACGGGCACAAGACCGGGATGGCTCAGATGGCAACTGTCTTCATCCACCACGACTACAGAATGATGAAGACTTGTTTCCCCTTGAGGAATCACAACTATTGGGGGAAGAACCCACTTACCTGATCAATCTCGAGTATGCAGCAATAGATGCATATGTTGCGTTCGAGTTGTTCCGCATCTACTCTTCGGAGCTCGAGTAGATGTTGTTTGTGTACCGCATCTATGTACCGCTATGTTGCGTTCGAGTTGTTCCCCTCGAGTACTACTATTATGTAATGGATATATGTCCTATATTATCTCTATTAATTCCTATATTATTTCTATATGGAAAACAGAAGGTTACTTAAATGTCTCAAAACCTTGTGAGAGAAGAATACTAATGAAATGGCTCAAATAAAATCAAGGGTTAAAAATGACATGATGCATTCATAAGGCTGGAAAATAGAAGAGATTTAGGAAAGGGGAAACAAAAGATTTCCTAAGATTAAGAGATATGACCACTTAATCAAGATGCATTCATAAGGACTGGAAAACAGTGAGATAGTTTTATTTTTCTGAATTTTTTGATATATTATTTGTATTTTTAAGATGGTAAAATGAATTATTTTTATTTTTCTGAATTTTTTGATATATTATTTGTATTTTTAAGATTTTAAAATGAATTAGTTTTATTTTTCTGAATATTTTTTAGAAATAATACAAATTAAAAAGTTAATGTTTATTTATTTATTCAAAATTATTATTACATCATTACTTTTGTTTATTAAAAGATTTATTTGAAATTTAAACAATAAAGAAATGTGGCCTCGACCAACATGTTAATAGGATTGATATGATACTAGTATCACATACATGTGTGCGAAGCAATTGGATGCGGGACGGGATGGAACTCGAAAGTTAAGCGTGCTAGTGCTAGAGTAGTGGGAGGATGGGTGACCGAGCGAGAAGTTTGACCACGAATAAGTAATTTGACTAGAGATAATTGTAGTCAAATCTGGCCAACGTGCCGGCCCAGGCCCGGCACGGCACGCCAAGGGGCGTGGCCCGGCCCGGCATGGCCCGTTAAAGCATGTGCCGTGCCGTGCCAGCACGCGGGCAGCAGATAAAGCCTCAGATACGGCACCTTCGCTTAACGGGTCGGCCCGCGGCACGTGTAGCCCGTCTCCATCAGCTAGAATTTTAAAATTCATGTCTAAAAATGACAAAAAACTCCTCAAAACGGAAAAAAAGGATAAACGGGCCGAACGTACAAACTAGCGATTCGAAAAAAAAACAGCTTCACGTGCCGTGCCGGGCTAGCACGCGGGCTCCAGAACGCAGCCCAGGCACGGCCCAGCTTCTTACGCGTGCCTGGCACGGCCCGTATAGATTCGTGTCGGGTCGGCCCGTCACGTGCCTGGCACGCGTGCTAACGAGCCGGCACGCAGCACGCCGGCACGTTGGCCAGGTATGATTGTAGTTAGACACTAAGCAAATAATAATTTTTTTGAAAAAAAAGGAGTGAAAAAAAGGGAGTGAAAATTGGAGTGAAAAATAATTAGAAACGCAAATAAATTAAAAAAAATAACGAAATAGCCTGTAGTCCCAGTTCGTGTTACAAACCGGGACTAAAGGTCCTCCCGCCCCCGACGCACGCCAGCCGCCCACGTGGACGTGTCTTTAGTTGCGGTTTGTAAGAGGCGCGACTAAAGGAGGGGCCTTTAGTCGCGCATATTTAGTCCCGGTTGCACGGCCGGGATTAATGGCCTTTGCGAACCGGGACTAAAGGCCTATTTTCTACCGGTGAATGGCCAAGAACTCGGTTTCTACAGATGCAAAGACGACCCACTTGGGATCCCGAGCATTTTCTTTTTTTTTATCCTCAGTTCCCTTCATGCCGAGCATCAAAATAATATCATCGGTTACATCATCATCAAAAATATCGTGTCCGGTCAAATCAGGGTGGACAGAGTCGCCATAAGAAAGCATGGTGGCCTCTAATGAGCTGAGGCTACACCGTTTCCCTCGACCGAACGACTGAATCAAGCTGGTCGGCGTCGGTTTGGTTGGGACCTTGTTTCATCCCGAGCGCCGCGAGCTGGGAGGAGAACAAGGTGGAGGATGGTTGGGTGGCTCAAGGACGGTCGACGGCGTCGATCTCGAGCCCTTCACGGCCTCATGTAGAGCTCCACGTCATGTCCATGATGAAAGGCTCAGAAAGACTCACGAGGAAGAAAAATAGCCCTGCAAGCTCTAAGAGCTCATCTAGTAGAGTTTGAAAACCTCACGGGAACTGGGAACTTCCGACGAGTTTAGAGGTTCGGGCCGTTTTTTCTTTGCCAAAGCAGAGCCCATAAACGCGGCCCGGACTGAAAAGCGTTCACGCGGGCCCGAGTATTTTCCCTACCGACCGCTATATGAGGGGGTTCGCGAGCGATTCTTAGGTCGAACCCTCACCCCACCCTAGCTATGGTGCACCGCAATTGCTCACCGCCACCGAAACCTAGGCCTATCTTCGACGAGCGATTAAAGCAGATCCGATAGGAATTAGCTCCAACACCGTTCGATTCGCCGCGAGGCCTCTAAACAACAACTTTGGCGCCGCGCGGGCTCGCATAAGCTCACCGCTACGCCCCACACCACCGCAGGCTACGAAGGAGGGAGGCGAGTGCATGCCTCGCATCGACGAGCAGGGTCACATCCATGGCAGGTTGGCCGGCGCCCACGGCGGCCCACCTCGTGGTTGGGCGGGCCTGCCACCTGACCATTTCGACGACGAGGTCGACCCTTTCGGAGTCGTCCCGCCGCTGTCGCCGGTGACTTCTGCAGATCCAAGCGGAGGAGAGCGAGGAAGAAGCGGAGGAGGACGAGGACTCCTTCTCCTATGTCGAGACCGACAATGACCTCGTCAAGCTTGTCATTGAGAAGTCCATCCGTAACGTGCGCGGGTAGGCGAAGAAGCGCCACTGCTTCGAGAAGCAAGTGGAGGCCTACAACGCCACCCAGCTTGTGTGCGGCCTTGACGAGGACGCGGAGATGCAGGCAACGCGCCGCGAGTAGGACGCCATCGCGGCGGCGCAACTCGACCATGTCGGGCACGCCTCCGGCGAAGACGAGTGAAGACGACATCGTGCCGCCAAAGATGAAGTCCCGGTGAAGTTCGTGCCGTGCATTTTTGGGATCTAGGTTTAGGGTGCAGCGAAGAACCTTATATGCATATTAAGTTTCGGTTCGAATTTTGCTAGGAATCATCTAGTGTTCGTCCGTCTGTATTTGTGTGAAAATCAACAAATTATAAATTTGCAATTCGGGATTTAGGCTCTGTTCTGCGTCGTTCATATGTAGATCGAAAAAGCCCTGATGAAGCCCCGGTGAAGTTCGTGCCGGGCATTTTTGGGATCTAGGTTTAGGGTGCGGCGAAGAACCTTATATGCACATTAAGTTTCGGTTCGAAATTTACTAGGAATTATCTAGTGTTCGTCCGTCTGCATTTGTGTGAAAATCAACAAATTATAAATTTGCAATTCGGGATTTAGGCTCTGTTCTGCGTCGTTCATATGTAGATCGAAAAAGCCCTGAAAACGCGAACTGAAAACGACTTTTTCAGTTTGACGTTTACCGCTAGAGTTGCTCAAGAATCGCTCAATGGGCGGCGGGGGACCCTCTTGATAGCGCGACCGAGTCATAGATGGCTCGAATAGGCTACAACAGCGGCGGCAGGGCGACATCATCGAGAAATTTCACTGGCGTCAAGCTTCCTCTTTTTGGGGAAACACTAAAATTTAGGTTGAGCAAAGTTTGAATTTCACCTCAGTTTTGAGTGATTTGTTGGGGCCTGTTTTCATCCCGTGGGAGTTGCTCTCACGTGCTAAAAGCTCTTTTGTACCTCTTCGCACCGAAGGCGCTTTCCAGGTCTGCGTCTTCTCCCCCGTCTCCACCGGGTAGTGCTACACTCCCAGTCTCTCCCTTTACCACCCCGCCGCTATGCACGGGACGGGCCTCTCCGCCCGCGTCGCCGGCGATTCCTCGTCCTCCGCGAAAACCAACGCCGGAGCCGACGACGACGAGTCCAAGACCCGGAAGGCGCACCCCGCCTTCTTCGCTGCCGCCGCCGCATCCGCCCGCCTCCACTGCTCCCACCGTGCGGCCGCCTTCCTTCTCCTCCTCCTCGCCGTCGCCTCTGCGGCCTTCCTCGCCGGCCGAGCTCACCCCCGGGCCGAGTGCCCGCCGTTGCGCCTCGACGCGCGTTTCCTCGCTACCACGGAGGCCGCGTCAGCCTCCGACTTCGGATCCCTCGGCGTCCCCTGGTGCAGATCAAAAACTGGGAAGACAGTGGAGTGGACTTCGAAAGATCTACTCAATGGGCTGGAGGAATTCGTGCCGATATACGAGACGCGCCCCATCAAGAACAACAGGTACGGAATGGGATTCGACCACAGTTTCGGGCTCTGGTTTATGGCTCGCTGGCTCAAGCCAGATCTGATGATTGAGAGCGGCGCGTTCAAGGGGCACTCAACCTGGGTTTTGCGTCAGGCCATGCCAAACACTAGGATTATCTCACTCACACCCAAACACCCTGTGAAGTATCTTAGAAAAGGGCCTGCATATGTTGATGGAAACTGCACGTATCTAGCCGGGAAGAATTTCATCGACTTTGGAAGCGTGGATTGGGAAAAGCTGTTGAGGAAGCATGGCATTTCTGATCTCAGCAGGGTGCTTGTTTTCTTTGATGACCACCAAAGCGAGCTCAAGAGGTTGAAGCAGGCACACAAGGCTGGATTCCGGCATCTCATATTCGAGGACAACTATGACACTGGTACAGGCGACCATTATTCCTTGAGACAGATATGCGATCAGTCACACATCAGAGGTGGTGGACATAGCTGCTTCTGGGATAGTGATGAAGCAAGGTTAAGGGCGAAGCGAAACAAGTTTTGGGAGAAGGCTGTGGAAATAGATCAGCTCTGTGGAAAGGATGATGCATGGTGGGGCGTCAGAGGTTACAAACATGACAACTTCAGCCATAGTAGTGAGCCCGTCTCATACAAAGAGCATTTCCATAACAGCAGGCTTGTTGAATCTGTGTTGGATCTATATTGGGAACTACCTCCTGTTGCTGGTCCATCCTTAACCCACCAAACAAGATATGACCCAGCCCGGGCATCTGATCCTATCATCGGAGATGGATATCATGGCTTGTTTCAAAGGATTGGTCTAGCGAGATTCGACGCATCCGTGTTCAACGGTTACACTCAGATGGCGTATGTTCAGATAGCAGGCTCAATGCTCACAAGGGAGGATGATTAAAGCTTTTGTGTTTCACGGGCTTAGTTTCCAGGTCTACGAAACTGAACAGCAATGGTTGGTAGGCTTTTTTATAAGGTTGTCATGCTGTCACTGGTGTGTACCTTAATTCTGATGGTAGAACTTGAGTAAGATAGCAGGCTCAATGCTCACAAGGGAGGATGATTAAAGCTTTTGTGTTTCAGGGGCTTAGTTTTCAGGTCTACGGAACTGAACAACAATGGTTGGTAGGATTTTGTATAAGGTTGTCACGCTGTCTTTGGTATGTACCTTAATTCTGATAGTAGAACTTGTGTCACTAAAGAAATGACATCAGCATAGGAGTATAATCGAGCAATTATTGTAAGTCTGTTCTGAAGGTATTTATTCCCGGCAGTACAAGGGAAATATCTGCATCTTCCTACAATCAATGAAAAGAAGTAGGGGATTTATGCTAGCATGCTATACTCCTATGCCTTTATTGCATAACTTCAGATTTCACCATCCCAGAAGTCCTCCACGGTTTTGTAAATACCTTGTGGGTGAACTACAAATTCAGCTCTTAGCGTCTTAATCTGCATATGGAGAGCCAAAATAATATTTGGATAGCCAATATTAGAAGGTGGTCACACTCACTATGTTTCTCGAAAAGAATAATGCAAAGTGTTGCAACTTTTTCCCCTTAATGGTAAAAGCATGGCATATTACTACGGGTCGTGTTTCTGTCAACAATTCAGCATCACCAACATTTTTTTTTAAACAACATCACCAACATAATGTAGGAAAATTTGCATGGATTAAAAATGTGTTTGAGACATTTGCCTGTGGGATTTCAGAAAACTGCGTCATCAAATCTTCAGGAATAGACCAATCAAATATGTCAAAGTTCTCCTTTATCCTTGTTTCATTGGTGCTTTTTGGAACTACACTCTGACCCATTTGAAGACCCCAGCGTAGAGCAACCTGTGCAGGAGTTTTCTCTAACTTCTCAGCAGCAGAGATAACAATAGGGTTGCTCAGAAAGCTTGGACCGGTGAATGCAGGTGATCCAGGTCTACCTAGTGGTGAATAAGCCTGAAAAAATGGAAGTAAATAATCATGAACAACCTAAAGTAAACTAAGGGAAAAGTGACTTTGTAGAAAGTAGAGCAGTAGTTGCTTGAAATGAAAAAGAAAGTGGGAAACGTCAGTAGATTTGTGATGTTTACAACTTACAGAAATATGAAC
Source organism: Alopecurus myosuroides (assembly GCA_028641055.1). Classification (NCBI taxonomy): domain Eukaryota; kingdom Viridiplantae; phylum Streptophyta; class Magnoliopsida; order Poales; family Poaceae; genus Alopecurus; species Alopecurus myosuroides. Next base: position 126,526,952 of record CM054061.1, on the reverse strand, counting down.
ACCCTTTGACTGGCAAAGTGCACGGAGTTTCTCTTGCTGCCAACCTGGATGGGACTCAACCTGGTTGACTGCTGGAGTTACCCTAGCAATGGCAAACAGATCCTCCATCCTCTTGCAAGAAAAGTTACTCACACCGATTGCACGAGCCTTGCCAGATTCATATAACTTCTCCATTGCTCCCCACGTGGCAGGAACATCAAGAGGAATATAGTTTGCAGCAGTTCGGATAGCTCCTTTCTCTGTACGGACTGGAGCGTGGATCTGCAAAATATAGCACATCATCAACAAGCAAACTCAGGTACATGCATAAATTTTAAAGCATTTCTATCTCACAATGAGCTTGAGAATGCACTTCACAGTTCTGTAAAATCATATTATCAGGTTTACTTTGATCACTCTCAGAAGGTTTCAACATAACTCATGTGTCTACATCAGTATTACGGGCAATGTTATACACACAATATTAAATGAACGAAGTGTAGAAATTTACAAGGAACAGGTCTAAGTAGTCTAGCTGCAAATCTTCAAGGGTAGTGTCAATGCCCTCTGGCACATCTTCTGGGGCGTGATTGCCAGACCTGCAAAATTCAAATTATCTTCTGATACCACAGCACGGCAGATTGCATAATTTAACTGTACACATGATGCAACCAAGGTAAAAAGTGAAGCCTAACCACAGCTTAGAAGAGATAAATAGGTCTTCCCGCTTAACCACAGAATCCTCAAATAGTTTCTTCAGAGCCAGACCAATCTATAAAAGGTTGTCAAGTTATTACGTAGTTGCATAGAGAAATCAAATAGAAACAGAATATTAGAGGTGGACAGTTTTTGTGTAGTACAATATGACTCCAGACAACACGTATGGACGATATAATGAGCCTCACATATACTCTCATAACTAACTGCAAAAAATTCAGTGGACCTATGTTTAAAGTATCAATCAAGTCGAGAAAGTTACAATCTCAGAGATCATGACTAATGATGTATATATGATACTTCCATTTCTAGCCCCCTGTCATTCTTGAAAGAAAATAATTCTAGCCGGTGCCCTACTTATGTCTTATACTGGGCTGAATTGACAACTAACGACACCATCCTGCCAACTTTATTTTTTTAGTTGCCTGACAAGGACAAGAACCATCAACCATGTTGCCTTGTAATAGAAACAAAACACATCAGTACATATAGTGCATTGAAACAAGAACAGACTGCGCCAAGACATAAATATCAGCATGTAAGCAAACAATTAATATAACAGCGACATTTCATCTGTTATCAAATACTCTTTTGCACGTACCAACCAGTCAATCTTATTTTTTAACAGCAGCCATACTGAAGGGGCACACTTGAGATCTGATGGAAATCTATGGTTCAAGTATTACCTCTTTCTCATTACGGTATGCTGGAGCACAATCAATATGCCGATATCCAGCCTGTATTGTAAAAAAGGCATAAAATTCTTAGCTCTGGATAAAATTGCACAGTTTAATATTTCAAATTTGAGAAGTTTCAAGGCATTATTCTAATAATACAAAATGATCGCCCATTTTCGGTGCATGTTCAAGGATAAAAAAAAACCCAGAAGCTTTAGCAGTATTCCCCGAGCTTTAAAAAGCACACACCGTAGCATATTATCATATGAGCACTTCAACAGCAAGTCTGGTTTGGATATAAAAGATGTCACATCTCTGATACGATCACTTGTTTTAGAAGCTTGACATAGGCTGAATAAAGATTTTAAGAAGCAAAAATAATCATTTTAGAAGGCATCCGGCAGTTTAATTACTGTAGAGAATCAATCAACAGAAATTTCCAGCTATGACTGCCTAAATGCTACGTTCTGTCAGACCAAGATCCACAGGTTTGAGTAAAAGACCTTGACAGCAGCGTAGACGGCCTTCCCGATGGTCCCGGGTTCTGTTTTCGCGGTGCCGAGGCCGACTGATGGTATCCTTGCACCAGTGTTGAGCACAAAGGAGTCAGCCATCTCCGTTAACCTGTGAGAGATTAAAGAACAAAATAGGTAAAGATGCCGCTCCCTTCGGTGGCACTTAGGGATTCGGGGCCCGCGTGTCAGCGGTACATCCAGTTTGCAAATCCTGTCAAATTCTGAGTTTTCCCGGCAAAAAGATTACCACGGAAGATTAAAAAAGTGGAGGGAAAAAGGAGCAACGAATCAATTGCATCGACTGCTATCAAATACGGAGCCGGACAGATCTCTAGGACTGCCAAGACAACCGAAGGAAGAGAATAGCACTATGATAACTACTACTGCGCTACTGCAAGTGAAATCGTGAAATAAACGGCACAAGATGGACGGGCTACTCTTACTACTTCCTTGGGAGGCGTCGAAGATGATCGATCCTTCCGCCCGTTGGCCGGCCAGTCGCTCGCCGGAGAAGGTGGAGCTGGCAGGAATCCGGCTGGCTCCAAGAGATGGCAGACGCGGCCAAGGGGAAAAGGGAATGGGGATGCGACGAGGCAGAGAACAGGGGAGAAGCGCTGAGAATATACTTGTATGGATGCAGTGTGGAGTGTGAGCGTGGACTTGTTCCAGTATAGTGTTCTTTTCGCCAGGGTGTCACCGGCCTTGCCGGCTCATGTTTGTTTCTTCTGCCCCAACGTTTGACACGCATGCGCCCAGATTAGTACAAGAGATTTTCAGATAAAGCGAATCAGTTATGAAGTTTGTGGGTTGGTGACGCAAGCTCGAGTTTGTTGCATGTAGCATGCTAGCGTTCTCTACTTCTCTATCTATGTTAGTCCGAGTTTTCAGAGTCTGTCGAGCTCTCCGGCCTGAGGCGCCTACCTCGGCGCTGGGGATGATCTCGACACCCCAGTATGAGTGTGACTGGTTAGCTGGCGTTTGATGCGCCCGCGGCTTTGTAAAACGTTGATAAACGTTCATCATTCAAGTTTAAGCTTACAAGCAAAGACCACTCTCAAATAGACTCAATAGCCCTAGAGAGGTAGTCAGAAATACAAAAAGCATATCATAATGTCTAATGGCCTAACCCCATCAACATGAGACTACCCATTACATATCCTTTTACTACGCAACCAGCCACCCTTGCTGAAGATAGCCTGAACGACCGCCATCATCCGAGTGCATCCACCATCCAAACGAACACGCTGGTCCTCGGGTAGCAGATGAGACCATTGATGCATCCAATAGTTGGCTAGATGAATAAACTGCAAAAAATTCCCAACTTTCTCATTGTTAAAAATAATCCCATTTCTGTGATTCCATAAAGTCCGCAGCAAAGCACATACTCCAATACGTATAAGTGCTTTTGAACCATTATCAACTCCATACAACCAATTACCAAACAAATTTGGAATATTAGCAGCAGGTGAGATACTGAAAGTAAAATGCACCGGCCTCCAAATCTTTTTAACAAACTCACAAGAAATAAAAAGATGAGTAACCGTTTCATCATCTCCACAGAACACACACTTTTTACAACCATCCCAATTTCGCTTAGCTAGATTATCTTTAGTCAACAATTCTTTCCTAGATAAAAACCACATAAAGATCTTTATTTTTGAAGGCACTTTTAATCTCCACAAGTATTTGTTAAGGAATCTAACATCCTCGTTCATGCAATACGCATATAGTGATTTAACAGAAAAAACTCCAGAATTAGTGAGTTTCCAACGACACCCATCTGGAGCACTAGTCAAGGAAACATCCATTAACCTTTCTATTAGATGCAACCATCTTTCCCATTTGTCTCCAATCAGAGCACGACGAAAATGCAAAGCAGGGGGTAAATGACCAAGCACATTAGACACTAAAATGTTCTTGTTACTCACAATTGAGTATAACGAGGGGTACTGGGAAGCAAGAGGTAAATCCCCGAGCCAACAATCCTCCCAAAATCTAATACTCTCGCCATTACCAAGAGTGAATCTAATATGTTTGAAGAAATCATCTTTAACCCGTAAAATACCTTTCCAAAAAGGTGAATCTGTAGGTTTACTCTCTAACTCGGCCAGAGTCTTGTCCCCCAGGTACTTATTAGTCAAGAAATCATGCCAAATTTCTTGCTCAGTTAAAAATTTAAACAACCATTTGCTTAAAAGACATTTGTTTTTAACATCCAAAACTTCTATACCTAGACCCCCTTGATCTTTAGGTCTACAAACAATATTCCATTTTATCAATCGATATTTCTGTTTGGCGTGAACACTCTGCCAGAAAAACCGTGATCTATAGAAATCTATTCTTTTCCGTACCCCAATAGGAACCTCAAAGAAAGAAAACAGGAACATGGGAAGACTAGACATCACCGAATTAACTAACACTAGCCGATCCCCATAAGACAATAATTTTCCAGCCCACGAACTCAGTTTCTGCTCAAAACGGTCCTCAATGACTTTCCATTCCTTAATAAGAAGTCTCCTATAATGGATTGGAATGCCAAGATAACTAAAAGGTAGATTACCAACTTCACATCCAAAGATACAGCGGTAATCATCCAAATGGTCACGAGCCTTGCCAAAGCAAAATACCTCGCTTTTATGAAAGTTAATTTTGAGACCGGACAATTGTTCAAACATGGATAAAATGAGCTTCATGTCAACAGCTTTATCTAAATCATGTTCTAAGAATAAAACAATATCATCAGCATATTGAAGAATCGATATTCCCCCTTCCACTAAATGGGGCACTAAGCCACCCACCTGATTATCCTCTTTCGCTCTATCAATAAGCAGTGCCAACATATCTGCAACCAGATTGAATAAAATAGGAGACATGGGATCTGCCTGCCTCAATCCTTTTAGAGTTTGAAATAAATGACCAATGTCATCATTAACTCTAACTCCAACACTCCCACCTTGCACAAAACGAGATACCCACTCGCACCAAGTTGGACTAAAACCTTTCATACGCAAAGTTTGTTGAAGGAAAGCCCAATTTACTTTATCATATGCCTTTTCAAAATCAATTTTTAAAATCACCCCATCCATTTTCTTCCTATGAAGCTCATGGATGGTTTCATGTAAAACTACAACACCCTCAAGAATATTCCTACCAGGAAGAAAAGCTGACTGGGATGGTTTGATTACTTTCTGGGAAATATTAGTCACCCTATTAGTACCTACTTTAGTAAAAATCTTAAAACTAACATTCAACAAACAAATTGGTCTGTATTGCTCTATCCTACAAGCATCTTCCTTCTTAGGCAATAAAGTAATAACACCATAGTTAAGCTTAAATAACAGAAGATTGCCCGCATGTAATTGCGCAAATATACCCATCAAGTCAACCTTGATAAAATCCCAACAATTCAGGTAAAATTCAGCTGGAAAACCATCAGGACCTGGAGCCTTATTATGCTCCATATTTGAAATTGCATAAAAAACTTCTTGTTCAGAAAACAAAGAAGTTAAGTATTGATTTTCTTCTAGAGAGACTTGAGGTAAATCCTCAATACGAGTTTCATCCAGAGAAAAAGAAGATGGGGCCGATGCCCCAAATAAACCCTTGTAGTATTGTGAAATAAAACATTTCAGATTTTCTTGCCCCACAATGGTGCCTTCATCTTGTTCTAGTTGGTAATTTTTTTTCTTCCTATGTTTGCCATTAGCAATTAAATGGAAATATCTAGTATTACTCCCTCCCTGTTGCACATGCCTCACTTTTGCACATTGAGCCCACTTAGACTCCTCCTCTCTACGTAGCTTAGTCAAGAAATCATCTGCCTATCTCTTAGCCTCACACTCCTCCTCACTAAGAGGAGATGTTTCAGCTTTGATATCTAGTTCATTAATAAGTAATAGTAAACGATCTCGCTGAATTTTATATTCACCACTAATATGTTTAGCCCAACCTCTCAGAAAAATCCGTAGGTGTCTAATTTTGGATTGCCAAATTTCAATAGGATTTGACCCAATGGTCACTTCTTTCCATTTATCTTTAATCATATCCAAAAAAAACCTCTCTCGCAAACCAAGCCAGCTCAAAAGAGAATGCCGATGAATTCCCAACATGAGCAGGTAGCCCAAAATCAATAAGCAAAGGTACATGGTCAGACTCAGTCCTAGTTATAGCCCGAACTGACACAAGGGGATATTTTTGTTCCCACTCAACAGAAGCCAAAAACCTACCCAACTTCTCTAGAGTAGGTGTTGGGTGTCTACTCACCCAAGTATATTGACGTCCAAACATCTCTAAATCTTTCAAATCCAGACTCTCTAAAATTGCATTGAAAATCACAGGCCAACGAGCATTGAAATTTTCATTATTCTTATCTTCCCTTCTTCTAATAATATTAAAGTCACCCCAATCAACATTGGTAGTGACTCCCCCTCAAAAATACGTACTAGCTCCGCAAGGAAAGCAGGTTTTTTATCCTCTTGGGCAGCCCCATAAACCACTACAAAAGCCTATCGGAAGCCATCTTCCTTGGACTTTAAGTGGAATTTCACACAAAATTCCCCTGCAACGACATCAATAACCGAGATAGTAGCAGGGTTAAAACCTGCTAGAATGCCTCCCGATCTCCCATGAGGTGGTAAGCAATACCAAGTAAACACCACCCCCCCCCCCCCCACAAGATGACGCAAAAAATGAGCAGAAAAGTTTGATCTCCCTGTCTCCAATAAGGCAAAAAAAAACAATACTATTCTCCCGAACCGTTTCATTAATGGCAAGATGCTTAGCCGTGTCTCCTAATCCATTTGAGTTCCAAATAAAACCTCTCATCACTTTTACTTTTTCTTTATACCGTTATTTAATCTTCCACTACGCCTAGGAAACAGTCCAGAAGACACAACTGTCTTAGACTTCTTAGCACGTTTCAAAGAAATAATCGGAATCTCCAACGAATTATCTTCCTCAATATCATTTTCTAAATCAATATCCTCACACAAATTTTGTGCTTTCTGTAATACCAGACTAGAAGTAGAAGCATTTAACCCAGAATCTAAATTATTTTGAAGAACCACATAGTTACTCGATGTTTCAATTTTTTTAAGAGTATTAACCGCTGTATTAACCTCCTCTACAGATTTCCCTAAGGAAACACCCAACTTAGAAGCACGAGAAATTATAGCATCATTAGGTAAAGAAGCAAATGAAAAACTTGCTGAAATACCTGAGCTAAAAACATCCCGTTGAGCTGTACGTGCGGAGGCCCTCTCTTGGATAGAAATATCCGCGTCTGGTTGATCTCGGATCCTCGCACTTGAACGCAACCCCGCCGATGAGGGGTCAGAAATCCCGCCAAATGCAATAATCTCCTCGCGAGAATGCCTCACAGATGACCCAATAGTCGGAGATGTAATCGGATCTACCACCTCTGAAAATAAACGCCGAGCAGTACAAGAACCCCTTGGATGATCAGAAGAAAAACCCTCAGCCTTCCTCCCCAAAACCGGGACAGACGCATCATCCATAGCAATGTCAATCATCGTAGATGCCTCACTGTGAACACCCTGCTGTTCTCCTATCTTCTCATGCCTAGACGGATCAGTACCAGCATCCGTACTCAACCTCACTTCCTTCCCCTCTTTCGAAACCTCTGCTGATCGTGGCTGCAGAGCCGCTGCAGGCAGACAGACGGCAGGAAGAACACCCGCGTCAGTGTCCACGGCAGCCTGCCCCGACGACACGGCAGGGGCAGCAGGCAGCGATCCATCCCCCGCAGCCAAAACCGTATCAAAAGAACCCGAGAGCAGAGAACCACCAGAACCCCGAGGTTGGTCACCAATATGAGCAACACCCGAGACCATCACCTCATCATGAACATTGAGATTGGAAGGAGAATCAGATGCGGCCTCCTCATAACCCGCAGGAACATCCACCACCGTATCAACACCCGAACAAAAAATAAGGTCAATCTCAGCTCTTGCCTTGGCAAAAAATTCCTTTACTTGTGGAGAAAACACCACTCCTCCTTGCTGTTTGTGTTTCCCTACATAACCACCACCCTGATCAAGCATGGGATCAGAGCCAGCATCAACATTAGATCCCACTCCCCTTGTTCTTTTCTGACTAGCCTCCTTATCAAGAGCGTCTTGAAAATCGTCACCGAGACCATCATCATCCTCCTTGGCATTATTATCATCAGCCATTACAACATCATGAATAGTATGATCCTCCCCCTCAACCTCAAAAGCCAACCTATATAGTCCATCTTTAATATAAAGAGGAAAAGATGTAGGTATTTTAGTATAATCAAGGCATCCAACTAGAATTCTCAGAATCTTCTTCTCTCTAGTAAATTCCATATCAATGCTCACTGGTTTTCCCAATAGAAATCCAACAGACCACATAGCAAGATAATCACCGAGATGATCCTCTAGAATACCCGATATTCTCACCCAAAAATTTGGTAGAGTATCCTCTGTATCTATTTTTTTAGACCACGCCTCCACAGTCAACTTACAGGGACTATTGGGCACACAAAATGTACCAAATACCTGTAGCCTCTCTAGTTCTTGCTTAGAAGGAAATTGTACTTGAAAAATATTGTGCCCTTTCCTAGTCACAACCCACTGAAAGTTACCTCTAGGAACCAGCCGTTGTAGTTGAAAAATGATTTGTGGTATACTAAGATCCCCTCCGGTCACCACCAACGAGGCCAACCGATGGTTCAAAAGCTTAGGCCTATAAGTCTGAGAGCATTGGACTCCGAAAAACATGAGCTCCTCATGAGCAAACCCATACTGTATAGGAGGTGGTTTCGGTGCCGAGAGTAACTTGCAAGAAGCATCAACATGCTTCCTATTCTCACAGACTAGACACATTTCGGTGTCACATTCACCCAACGCGTGTCCACTCAACCCGCAACTGAAACACCGATGCCTATCCACATTTTTTGATTTCACCAAGGTATCAGCAGGTTGGGCAGAAGAAACAACCCCACTGTCATTAGCTTGAGCTCCCACATCGCCCCCTGATTTTGCTGATTCGGAAAGCTCCCTCCCGAACCTTGCCCCACAGCTGCAATTGGAGCAATAACAATAGGAACACTAACATTACCAGTAGACCGCGGTGGTTCAGCAGTAGGAGCAACTTGATTCATCACTGGAACAGGATTAATAACAGGTGCAATCACCCGGTCCTGTCCATTAACAGCAGCTCGCACCAGACCATCCCTTCTCACATACCCGTTGCCATAACCCCTGCCACCTCCTCCCCTACCTCGGGGAAAGCCTCGACCCTGGTTCTCATACCGCCGCCTACCACGGCCCCCATAGAACCCATTGTTGTGCATCGGTGCCCTCTGGCCTTGATTTAACTGCCCAGCTGCGGCCGCGTTGAACGCAAACGACATTGCCATCGGAGCCACTGGAGCGGCAATGACACCCCCAACCGGCCTCGCCATGCCTTGCTGCGCCACCGCGTTCGGCATTGCACCAGCACCATTAGCAAAAGCGCCACGGCCAGCAAGATTACTTGGCCCGCCCTCTTCATAATTCGCCCCAAACCCCTGGAGTTGATGGCCTCCATTGAAACCACGGCCACCACCACGGCCGGCCATCGCAGATGCACGTCTCGCGCAAGCGATCTGAGCAGCGTCGGCGGAACACCTCCACAGAAACCCTAGGAGAGGCCGCACTCCACGACCAGGTGGGTATATCCCCGATGCCGAGACCACACGGGCCTTGACCCCACGGCCCAGGTTATCGCATGCAACCGATCGGGTAGAATTCGAATTACAGCCCAATGGCCGTTCATCGCTATCCTTTGGAATTTCAGATCGGCGACCAATGCCCCGATTTGAACTATCCCGAAGATTACGCACTTTCCAAATCTTGGATCGGGAACCAACGTCCCGTTTTGAACTCACAGGAGGCGAAACCTTTGAATTTGAAGCAGTTGAACCGCATGCCGGCGATCCCTTCGAAGCCCTCCTCCGGTGTTGCACCAACGTCCAGCTTCCCTCGTCCTTACCATCATCCACTGTGGTCGACGGCGGGAATGCAGGTAGCTTGGCCGGCAGCCTACTGGATCTCGGGACCTGCGTGCACACGAAAGTAGGTGAGAGCGCCATTACTTGCCGCGCCGCCTCCCGCTGCGCCTTGATCCTTGCCACCTTCTTGGCAGCCCTCCCACCGGACGCCACCGAAAGATCCCGTCCGACGAGTGATGTCGGGGTGACACAGAATGAGGCGAACGATCTCTCCGAATTCCCAGACCGCGACTCCTGCTCCACAGCCTCGTCATCGGTGTCATCCGCAAGTGCCCAGAAACGACCACCCACCGCCGGAGACCAGCCACGGCCAGCAGGTGGTGCAGGAGTGACGTCCGCCTCAGGATTGCCAGTCTCCGCGAAAACCGCCATATTTTTTACTTTATTTTTTTTTAGAAATGGGGATAACCCCGGCCTCTGCATCGAGTGATGCACACAACCTTTATTACTTATTAAAAACCCAGTGTATCAAAACGTTTACAAAAAGTTTAACCCTTACAAAACATGATAATCTCCTTAGAACGAGATAACAGAATCAAAAGGAACTACGAAAGCCTATTATGATGCTGCCACGTATGCTGGGAGAAAAAATCCCGTGCCACCGTAAGGAGACGAGTGCAGCCATCCACCATAAGCTTCCTCTGATCTGTAGGGAGTAAGAAAGCCCATAGCTGAATCCAATGTGCTGCTGAATAAATAACCTGTAAGACATGAAAATATTTCTTCCTGTTAAAAACAACATTATTTCTGCATAACCATATGGCCCAACAAATGGCCGAGACACCAATCCTAATCCTTCTTTTAGTTTTAACATCAATCCCATTAAGCCAATTCCCAAACATATTAGTCAAGTTGGAGGGAGGAGGAATATTGAAACTACATAAAACCACTCGCCAAATGAGTTTAGCCAAAGGGCAAGAAATAAAAAGATGATCTGCGGTCTCCTTGTTCCCACAAAAGGAACAAAGCATGTCACCTTTCCAGCATTTTTTACTTTATGTCGTGCTTTTGGCTTCAAAACTTGGATGGGAGAGAACCTGCGCTTTTGCGATGATGTACTAGACCTGTTTCACTTCCACAGGTTTCATTATTTTCAATGGAACCGAGGATCTAGCATCCCTGTTGCTCTAAAAAAGTATGACCTCACTTTTAAACACTTAGCCAAAAACATATAATTGTAGTTTTTTAAAAAAAAATACACGCATATGGATACGTGTATGTGCATGTCAAATTTGAACTTAAATATGTACAAAAAACACAAAATGATTCAGCCTGCATACTAAGTTTCAAAATTTTGAAACTTAAATACCATGATTTGTGATCTTGTGATTTTTGTAATGTTCATGAATGGGCATAGCTTGTTATGAAAATTTACAAGATTAAGTTTTGTTTTTGTTTTTGAGGCTTAGAAATACATTTTTTTTCCTTTGGTGATTTCTGTCACAATTTCCCAACGTATAACATATACACACATCTAGTTGTAAGAAAATGAGTCATGCTAAAGGTATGGTTTCAACCAAACAACCTCCTAACTTTTGAATAACTTCAAGTGTGCGGCATGTGGCTGAGAACCAAATAACCCTTTATTTTCATTTTTCAAATCCAGACACAAATTAAATGTCTTATCATGCTTATAAAAAATATATGTGTATATGAGAACACCATTTACTGCAGTACAGAGGAAGACACATGATCGAGCCAGGCCTGTGATTCGACGAAATTATCTGCATAGATTTTTTGAACCAATAAAAACTAGGGTTTTATGTTGGAATATGCTATGATGCCTTCAATTGCAGAACTTCATACGCTTCAGATTTCACCATCCCAGAAATCCTCCACGGTTTTGAAAATACCTTGGGGGTGAACTACAAACTCAGCTCTGAGGGTTTTAACCTGCATTTCCCAAGCCAAAACTATCTCAGATAACAAATCTAAGAAGGTAAATTCTAGGAGCTGGCATGCACTGCATTGCTCTAAGAGAATAAATATGTTTCAACACAACCAAAACAATAGAGACGGTAATATCCCTCGCAAAAATAAAATAAAATAAAAATGAAGATAGGAATATGTTGAGACATGCCTGTTGGATATCAGAGAACTTTGCCATCAAATCTTCAGGAATAGACCAACCAAATATGCCTAAGTTCTCCTTCATCCTTGTTTCATTGGTGCTTTTCGGAAGTACACTTTGGCCCATTTGAAGACCCCAGCGTAGAGCAACCTGTGCCGGAGTTTTCTGCAACTTCTCGGCAACAGAGACGACAATAGGATTGCTAAGAAAGCCTTTACCCATGGTCCCAGGAGATCCAGGTTTACCCAAGGGTGAATATGCCTGAAAAAGCAGAAGCAAAAAAATTTACAACAACAAACTAGGGAGACATTTTTCAAGAAATAACGCCATCGATTTTGTTGAAAAAGAGAGGGGAGATTTCTGCTATTTGGTAATGATTAAAACTTACAGAAAGATGAACACCCTTTGACTTGCAAAGTTCGCGGAGTTTCATTTGCTGCCAACCTGGATGGGACTCAACCTGGTTGACTGCTGGAGGTACGCTAGCAATGGCAAGCAAATCTTCCATCCTCTTACAAGAAAAGTTACTCACTCCAATCGCACGAGCCTTGCCAGACTGATATAACTTCTCCATTGCTCCCCAAGTAGCAGGAATGTCAACAGGAAGAAAGTTTTCAGGGGTTGGGATGGCTCCTTTCTTAGAACGAACTGGAGCATGGATCTGCAAAGTGCAGGAAGCTATGGATAAGGCAGCTCAGGTACATATGCATACAGTTAAATCCATTTCCCCCTCTCTCAATAAGTCAAGAATGCAATTCATAGTTGCATTTGAAAGTATATAAATTATCAATTACAGAAGAGCATGCATGCCGAAAATGATGATCAAAGGGGATGATAAGCATGTGAGGAAAAGATCTGCTTTTACTATTCCATGAGCTATGGGCATTTCACAATATATAAATTATCAAATAGATGAGCAGTTAAGTACAGAAATTTACAAGGAAAAGGTCCAAGTACTCCAGCTGCAAATCTTCAAGTGTAGTGTCAATGCCCTCTGGCACATCTTCTGGGGCTTGATTACCAGACCTGCAAAATTCAAAATACCTTTTTAGGATACAGTACTACAATTATACAAGTCACTTCTACAACTGAGGTTGGAAATAAAATCATTACCACAGCTTAGAAGTGATAAATAAATCTTCACGCTTAACCACATCATCCTCAAATAATTTCTTCAGAGTGAGACCAATCTACAGAGTTAAATTTCAATCCAGTTAGGTTAGTTGCATACATTTATAACAATCCATTTATATTTCTTTCTTTGATGTGATGTGATTTATTTGGCTTTGGCCAACCTTTCCTCCTTAATCAATGAAAAGGCAGAGTTCCTGCCCGGTTTAAAAGGAAGTTACATACATATATAACAATAACATATCTCCTGATAAAAGCTAACAAGATTAGAGGTTGTCAGTTTACAGCATGACTTCAGGCATCATCTAGATGAGTGGATGATAGTTAGCCTAACCAACCACAATTCAGTGACGGTGGCGATGAATGCGATAAAAGCTAACAAGATTAGAGGTTGGCAGTTTACAACACGACTTCAGGCATCATCTAGATGAGTGAATGATAGTCAGCCTAACCAACCACAATTCAGTGACGGTGGCGATGAATGCGATAAACCCTATATTTAGGTATCAAGCTTTAACCTTTACAGCAAGATCAGTGAGACAGTGACTGATAGGTGAACATGTTTTTGTCATGTATAGCCTTTGCAGCGGAAACTCAGTGTGGTGCTATCTCACCTATATTCGGCAGGGAGATTGATTAAATCCTATATTTAGGTATGAATCTGCAACCTTTCGAGCGTGATCAGTGAGACAGTGATTGATAGATATGAAATATTCTTCCATTTATAGCTTTGCACCAGAAACTCAGTATGGTGCTAGCTCACCAGTATTCTGCAGGGAAATGGCTTAAAAAAATCCTAAAAGGTTCACACACTAAACATAGTAATAATATGTGCACCAGCATATGCGGTGCGTTATTATTTGCTGTGCCACAAAAATATCAGTGCACAAATAGTTGATATTTAGCTTCTCCATCCGCTTCTTGTCCAGTGCAGACCACATTTTTTAGAAAATTTTCAAGTTCTTCCCATATGTATCAAAATAGGAAAAATACAGGCAGTATCGGCAATGCGTTCGATCAAGATTCAAGAATTGAATGGGAACTTTAAATATAAATATGTGTGCGCAAGCAAACAATCTTTATTGCAGTGACTTAAATCTGACACCATGTATTTTCTGCAACTACCATATGCAATTATCATTTTATAATTTTAGGAGCAGTCATATTGAAGGGACATCCATCTGATCAGATGTAAACGAAATGGCTCAAATAGTTATAAATCACCTCCTTCTCATTGCCGTATGCTGGAGCACAGTCGATATGACGATATCCAGCCTGTATTGTAAAAAAAAAAAAAATTAGGCCTGGATATAGCACAGAGCTTGATACTTGCAAACTCAATACCACGATAAGATTCAGTAGCATTTTTCTGCAACTAAACCACACAGTGTGTAGCACATGAACACTTGATGAGAAAGTTAAATTTGAATTCAGCATCATCTTTGAACTTTGATATGATTGGACAGCTAAGCTACAGTAAATCAGTCGACAGAAATGTTGCAGGCAGTGCAGGCGATTATTTTGTCTCGGAGCTAGCTCTGCAGGTTGTACATGTATAAAAGAGATCACCTTGACAGCAGCATAGACGGCCCCTCCGACGACGCCGGGGTCGGCTTTCCCTGTGGCCGTGCCAAGGCCAACAGAGGGGATCCTCGCACCGGTGCTGAGGACAAAGAATTCAGCCATCTGAGAGTGTATCTGGTCCCCAGCTACAGCCTGCGGGGGATCGACCAACGGAGCAGGCGAAGATCAATTGCAAGAATAAATCAGAGAAAATATGATCATACTCCTATCTGTTGGTTTGGTTCGATCTCTAGCACGGCTCAAAGCTATCTAATCATCCAAATCAAGAAGAGCACGTTGGTGGAACTGTGGATGCTTGAAAGCAATCGGGCCGCCGCTGAGCTACAGGATGCGGCTTTGGGGGAAGCTGATCGAACCTCACGCCCTTTTAGGCCGCCTCTTGCCGAGGGTACGAGAAGGCGAAAGCGAGGTGCGCCGGCCGCCGGTGGAGGGCCGGCTGGGTGGGGAGGTGGGCGGAGAACGCGGAGACGCGTTGGCAGTTGAGAGTTCAGTATGCAGAGTGGACAGTCCAGTGTTGTTCGTACTATAGTCTTGTCTGGTCGATTACAGGGGATGCCGTGTCCTACAGTATATCGTGACGTCTGCTCCGATCAATCGCTGCCTGTTTGCGGTCGCGCCGCTGATCGTCTCACGTCTGGCCAGCGCGCTTTGACCGGAGACGGTCGCCACCCGCTCGTGCACAGATGGTCCAACAGGTTGCATAAGCATGTTTCAACTTTTTTCGCGAAAATTTGTGTTTTCGAATGCATTGATATAATAGAGAGTTATTTACAACTCTTGAAACCGGCCACCCCACACTTACAACTCAACCTGGAACTAACTAGGGGAGTACTAAAGCAAGGCCGCAAGCCCCTGCGCTCACCCAAAAACCCAAAAACGTGTCTCGGTCTATAAGCAAGTGTCAACTTATAAACGAAGATGCATCATGCAATGTACTTCCTCCATTCTGGATGTTTTAACCTTATCCAATGTACTTAAAGCCATCCGTGAACCGGCTTATGCCTTAAAGTTGAATCCGGTTGCAAATAAAGTTATTAGTCACAACCAGACTGCTTTCATCAAAGGCCGGTTCATCCTGAATGGTGCGCCTGCCTTTCACGAGATCACGCATGAGCTAAACAGTAAGAAGCTAGAGCTTATTTTGCTCAAACTGGATTTTGAAAAAGCTTACGACCGAACTGGAATTTACTGTCGAAAGTGCTATGTCGGAAGGGTTTCGACGCGGGGTACATACACAAGATCTCCCAACTAGTTGCCGGAGGGCAAACTGTGATCTCTATTAACGGGGATATGAGTCCATTCTTCCGGAATAAAATGGGAGTGCGTCAGGGCGACCTCCTTTCCCCCTACTGTTTAAATTTGTCGTCGAGAGGCTCTCGGCTATACTTCACAAAGCAAACTCAGTCGGGCACATCCATGGGGTGGTTCCCCACCTATACCCGGGAGGGGTCACGCATCTCCAATACGCGGACGGCACGATTATCCTTTTCAATTCAATGACCAAGAGATTGCAAAACTAAAATTCCTGCTCATGTGCTTCGAGAATATGTCTGGTCTAAAAATCAACTACCATAAAAACGAGGTCATCGTGTTGAACCAACCTGAGGAGGTTCAACTTAGGGTGGCGAGATAGTTCAACTGTATGCTTGGAAAGTTTCCGATGACATACCTTGTGAAAGCATAAATTCGCCTTGTGAAAGCATAAATCCGATGAGATAGTTCAACTGTAGGGTGGCGAGTGTTCGTTAACAACACAAGTATATCTATTAACGTGTGTTGATGATTCAGGGTCAAGTGATAACATTACTTACGGTGGTGTGATCTCCAAAAAGTACAAAGAGAACTACATGCTGGAGTTGCTGGAATTAATTCCAGGCCGGAGTCTTCGGTCCCCCAGATCGGAGTCTCCCGTGTCGGGATTTTCCTGCGAAGATGTAGTGTGCAAGTGGTGTCACCCACTGGACACACTCTGGAGAGTGTGCGGAGACTTCTCGGAGTCTCTGGGGCGCAGGGGTCGAAATCTCCGGACTCCCGACTGCTTCACTGCGCTCAATGCACCCCAGACACCCTCTGCGCTAAGGAAAGAAGTTTCGGCGGAAACTCTGCGGAGTCTCCGGCCTATCAGACCGAGTCTCCGCCCCTGAGGATTTTCCAGTGCCAAATCAAGATGGTGTCACCCACTGGCATGGGTCCGGAGAGTGTCCGGAGAGTGCCCGGAGTGTACCGTCGCGGTGACCGTGAGTTGCTGATCGACTTCAGCGACTCTAACCACGCCGGCGATGTGGACTCGAGTAGAAGCACGTCAGGCGTGCTGTTCTTCATTGGGGACAGTCCAGTCAGCTGGCAATCTCAGAAGCAGAAAGTTGCCGCCACCTCTTCATGCGAGGCCGAATACATTGCGGTGGCAACAACTGCAAGCCAAGGTGTGTGGCTGGCCCGTCTGCTCAGCGAGTTGCTGAATCAAGAAACTGTGCTCCCTGTTCATCGACAACAAGTCTGCAATCTCTCTACGCAAGAATCCGGTACTCCATGACCGCAACAAGCACATTGATCTCTGCTACAACTTTATATGTGACTGCGTTGAGAAGGGGACGGCTGCAGTGGAGTTCATCGGGACGGGCAGAAGGCAGATATTCCGACGAAGTCACTAGGTCGCATTCGCTTCCATGAGTTCCGAGGCAAGGTGGGGATCGTCGAAATCACCTAGGGTAGCCAGGGTTGAGGGGGAGATTGTTAGATAAACACTGTCTCTAAACCCTGTAAGTCGTAGGTGTCAAATTCAGTTTCGTCAGTTAAAAACTTAGGGTGATATTTTGTTTCTGTTAGTTTGTTAGCACACCGGATGGTAGCGATTTGTGCGCCTCGGGATAAGCAGTAGTGCGTCCAGCACGAAGCTCGGATCGTGGGATGGCACGGTCAGTAATGGAGTGCATCGCTCGGACACGATTTCTTTCGATGATAAATAAAAGGAAAACAGAAAAGCTGCGGTCAGTTGCGCATCACAAAAACAACATGTCATTCTCTCGGTCGTGTTCATCTCTCTGAGCCTCGCGTGATTGAGTTGATTCTAGGTAACATTTGGGTCCTTGGCAGAAAGAAAAACTTCCAGCTAGCTAGTCAAAGGACCGGTCGCTCGCAAGGGTGACGCGTGCCCAAACAAGCGCCTATGGCAGGACATGTGCATCGAACGCGTAAGCATCACCAGGCCCACAAACAGTCACAGTGGACGCGACAAATGGCCTGAGAAAGTGCCGCAGCCTACCGAACATAAGTCTGCAGTAGATATGTGTGTGCAAATTTAAGAAACATTCATTTTGGAAACCCTCGCCTCCGGGTCGCTCCCAGGCGGCTCCGAGGCATCCCCCACCGCCACCCTCCCGAGCCACCGCCACCATCAGATCTCCTCGCCGCCGCCGTCGCTCGCCTCTCTGGCCGGCCGACGGCGGCGGCGCACCGCCTCTCCCCACGATTTTAGCCTCACAAGTCCCCGTCCCTCCCACCCACCTTCCTCCATCCAACCCCAAATCGTCGTCGGTGCCCGGGGTGCCCTGTCGCGGATCCGTGCCCTGCTTCAGGTCCGGTACCCCCTTGGCTCGAGGCTCGACCTCTTGGCTCCGGCTGGCTGCTCCTCGCGGCCTGGCGGCGGCAGGTCCGATCTGGTCCTCCGACCGGTCACCTACCTTTCTGCCCGGGGGGTCAGCCTCCTCTCGCGCGGTGGTCTCTTCCGGCGGTGGCAGGCTGCTCTGCTCTTCCTGGTCGCTTCGGTTCGTCCGGCCGTCTCCCCCAAGCTCTGTCCTGGTGGTTTTGGTGCGGCCACGACCTGGACTCCTCGCGGCTGCGGCGGTGAGATGCAGTGAGGTGTCTCTCTGGGAGAAATCCCTGCTCTAGCTTGTGTTCGAGCAGACCACGGCGGTGCCTTTTGCGTCGTTTACCCTCCTGAGGGCATGGTCACTGAGATGCACCTCCGGACAAAGTAGAGTCCTGCCCCATGTGCCCCTTGCTCATGGTGATTTGGCGGTGGTTCCGAGCGAAAGTTCAGCGACGATGGCGCCTCCTGGCGTCTTTTTCCTTCTTGAAGGCGTCGCCTGGGAACCTCTTGGCTGGTGAGATTCATGGGATCATGAGGTGTGCTTTGAGTTCAGCTCTTGTTGGCCGTGCAAGCTTACTAAATCTGATGGTGATGGGTAGCGGTATTGTCGTGAGCTTCGTGTTCCTGGTGCAGTCTCGGTTGATTGGCCCCCTTCGACGGCGCAGGTCGCCTCCTTTCCTCACAATGTGCTTGGGGCTGTCACTTTGGCTGAGTTTGCGGTTGAGGTTCGTGATGCTGGTGGAATCTCGGTCTTACAATGCCCTTCGAAGACATTGGCAGAAACTCCTCGCAGTTCTGGCACTCACAGCCGGTGAGCTTCGTGTCTGCATTGTTCTCTCGGCGGAGTAAGGCCCTTCGACAATGCCAGTTTCACTCGTCGATCCCCATATGCTCCTGGTTTGCCACCTAGTAGATAGCCTCCATGCAAGCGGGTGGTGGTGCTGCAATCTGCAAGGTCTCGGGATTGTGATACCCTTCGATGGCGTCAGTGGCACTCCTCGATGCACTGCCTATGTCTGTCTTCCTGGTGATGGTCGTCTTGCTCGCAGGTTGAATCTTGCTTCTCAAGTGCACCTGTCGCCCACCCCCATATGTGTGTTGGTGTGTGTTGTTTTTCTTTGTCTTCCCTCCCATTCCTCCATGTAATCTCTGGTTCGCTTGAACCCATCTTGTAATAGGCTGCAAATCCTTATAGGCAAAAAAAAAAATGAATATATTCAGGTGGAGGGTTTTCTCCCTCCCCCGGTGACCATTCAAAAAAAAAACATTCATTTTGTTATGCATTGGCAATATTTATTCTAGGGAATTTCCTTGATTTTAGACGGATATCTATCTCTTGTGGTTTTTTTCAAGAGCTTTAGATGAATATATAGCTCTTGGAATTTTTCCAATAATTTTATGAATTTCTAGCACCTAGGAATTTTTCAAGAACACGCATCACAACAGCAGATGGACGGAAAATAATGCGTGTGCGTCGTGTGCCGCATGTTGTCCATACGACAGAGGCATGCCGCACACGATCAGCCATGGATTAGGACAGTGTGATGCGTATGATTAGATCATTTTTATTTACTGGATGTTTCTTTTCTTGAGAATTGATGGGTAGCATCAGGCCGGGGCAAGTTTAACATAGTACTGTAGAGTCACAACCGAAGCCATGATTAGTATGAGACTAAAGGGGATTAAAAAATAATAACCATTGTCTCTTGATGCTTATATGCCCCTGTGAAGCAACATGCGGACACTTAGCTGTATACATTTACATTTACAACAGAGGAATTTCTTCTTGTGCCGTAAAATATCTAGATTCTGAAAAGCTACTTAATGTTCATCTCTAGTATATACAGATCGGCCAAGAAAGAATTTCTGTTTGAGCCATTTGCTGGTCCGGATTACGCATAGTTGCTTCAGAGAATTTCCTGACCACAGAGATAGGAAGGAGCATACTATGATACTTTTATGGTGGCGAAGACATAAGGGTGGATTGCGCCATCTTCAGACTCCTCCCAGTATTTGCTGTAATTCAAACGTTTAGTTAGCGAAAAGCATGATCAACAAGCTAGAAAATAAAAATGCAATAGGCTACAACCCAACATTACCGATTGGCATAGCCACAAAGATCTCCTAAGATGCTGCTAACTTTTTTCTCACTCTTCGTAGACGGTGCTAGAACGACACACTGATTAACACACAACAAACAATGAGACATATCGATCAGATAATGAATGTATGAAAATGAAAATTGTAGAACCGTAGGGGGAATTACCAGGAATGGTATTAACAGGCCATATCTAAGAGTGCTCTCCACAAAGAGAAATACAGCAGTAAAGTGCATCCAGGAACTGAATACCTGTATCATAGTCAGTAAAAGCAGTTACAACCCAGGAATCCATGAGTATAGATGATCACCCGAAACCCACCAAGTGCTAACTATATGATATTGATAACTGAGAGCATGCATTATCAGACTGGCAAGTCAGGATCGACATAATTTTGACATATCATAATCTGTCTTCCGGACAATCACTCTACTACTGAAGGAGATGAAATAGCTAGTAAAGAAATTGCAAATCATAATGTGGAGGTTTTAACTCAACCAGACAAGATTTGACAAAACTTATGGAGCACACAAGAATAAGAAAGAATAGGACGCAATGAGTTGGATGTTATAGTTCATAATGGATGATTTCTAATGCAAAGACGAAGATATCTATGAAATGGAATGCTAAAATTTAATGGCTTGCTTTTCTCCGGAAAATGTGGATGCATTCAGCACCTGGGGGTCACATAATGGATTTATTTTCAAATCTAGAATATTATCAATTCTAACGAAAACTAAAGACAAATAAGACATACGACATCAGGGACATAATGGTTCTCACAGAAAAAAGACACTCAGTGGAGACATAATCTGCTTTTGCTTTTAAGAAAAATGATGCAGTACCATTTTGGACAGGGACATGTAAATAAGCTGAAAAAGATATGTACCTCACTGTAGCTGGCATATAAAAATTGCAGAAGAGATGTTCGCAAAGCATTCTTGTCTTGCAAGAGCTTTTCCAGCTCGTACTTTTTGCTTTCCTGCGCTTCAGGATTATATGTAAAATTGGGGGCCTGGAATCCAGTATGATACTGAAGTTAACGGATGACGTAAAAAAGTAAAAGGAATGACAGGGCAACAAGATAGATTATTTTTTGCTATGCCAAAGGCTCGTGCAGTTAAAGTAACCTTGCAAAACTAAGTTTAAGTGTAAACAAGGGTTTCAAGAAGTTTCAAGGCAACAAACTTACCACAAAACCTTTCTCGCGAACACGGACTTTAAAATTGTCGATAACCTTAGCAAATAATGTTACAGTGTATAGAGCATGCTCATTATCCTCATAAATCCACTTAGACGATCTCGGTACCTATATAATTCAACAACTAGATCAGGTGAATATAATGCACATAGAACAACTTGTATCATAATGGCTAATTAAAGCAGCATCTGAGTAGAAGAGTTGCAAGTCATATATATATTTGGAAATTGGTAGATGTCTCTGTGGTGGTGAGTCTTAAGATAGTACTAATAGAGGGAGCGAAAAAAAAAGTGTAATGAAGCACAGTGTGCAAATAGTTGAAATCCATATTATC
Source organism: Alopecurus myosuroides (assembly GCA_028641055.1). Taxonomy (NCBI): domain Eukaryota; kingdom Viridiplantae; phylum Streptophyta; class Magnoliopsida; order Poales; family Poaceae; genus Alopecurus; species Alopecurus myosuroides. The sequence continues at coordinate 126,505,017 of CM054061.1, read as the reverse complement.
ACTAGTCAATTGTGCATCCGGAATCATAAAACTTACCACAAACGTGTCAAGAAACTCATAGCACGACAACCATTCTTTTTGGGAGTATTTTGGAACAATAACAAGAATTGTTGCCAGATGTTCCGAAGTGATAATATCCTCTGGTTTTACCAGGCTCGAAAAATCACGTGTCTGCAGTAAGCTGTCAGACAAGAAGCACGAACTAATTAGAGTAGGAAAGCACAATGAATGGAAGGAGAAACTTTCTTTTCTTGTTCTTTTTATACGGTGACTTAAGGGCCAAGAACTCAGCAACATAGCGTCAGTATTGAGCATGTCCCTCTAGAGACTAGTCAAGTGAAATGGGCGGAGATGATTAACGTACCTTATATTTTGCTTTTTGATGATCGATTTAATCTGGTTGTTAACAGAACTATAATCTGCTGCTTGAACCTGAAAAAAAAAAGGCATACTCAGCGTCTGTAAATTCGACAATCCAACCAAAAACTGTATGTAACCATTTTTATCTATTATATCTGAACAAAGTGAAGATCCATTAGGATAGCTGTTGATTAGGAACACTAACATTTTCCTCTTTCTTGACAAATTTAGGCACCATGAATCCTAATGGATTCCTCAACATCGGCACGAATATCTCAAGATAATTCAATGCTATGTAGAAGAACCGAACTACAGCCCACAATGCACTCGCCAATAACAGCAAGGTGACAATCTCCTGCTTTGAACTTCGCACATTCAAGCATGAAGACTAAACCACAACTGCTTAGCGTATAGTACTATATCGTAGCTGAAGAGTAAATTTACTTGCTAATCAACAACTATATAAAATATTTTACCCACATTGTCCAATGATCGTGCATAAATGTTAATGCTCTTAGCAGAAATCGGGACGTCAGACAAGGAGAAAACTAAGGAAGAAAAACATAAGGCAGAGTTACTTATATCACCTTCAAGCTATCCTCGATCTTGCGGACCCGTGACACGATGCTGGCGGCGATTTCCTTGGGATGCGGCTTTATCGGGTACTTCTCCTCATCCCACACAAACCTACACGAACAGCATTCCAAAGTAAACGCTACGATTTCAGCAAAAATCACACGCGCGCGCCCGTGGAAACCAATCGCTGAGCAGACCTGGATAGGTAAGTTTCGACCGGGACGCCGTCCACGGTGGGAGCGCCGCTCTCGGCGCCTGCGTCGCGCTCCAGGTCTTGGATCTGCTGCCGGATCTTGTCCACGACCCCCTCGATCAGGATGCTCGACTGCACGCAAACACAGACAGGCAACGATCCGTGTCGCATCAGAAGTTCAGAACAACGACCTAATTAACAGCAGCGATCGAGCGAGCGTGATAGCTAAAAGCTTTAGGGGAGGAGGATGGCGGGCGCACCGTGCCGAGGGTGTCGCTGAGCTTCACGAGGGAGTCCAACGTGCCGGACCTTAAGCGCGGGATCGTGAACTGCGGGAGGGTGGGAGTGAGCTCGATCGGGAAGACTGAAGTAGACGAGGGGAATCGAGGAGAGGAGACGCTTGGTGGATAGTATGTGCTTACGCGGTAGAGCGGGGTGTCGGCGCAGTTGCGGGTGATGGAGCCCTGGAGGCGGCGCCAGAGGGAGCTCTCGGACTCGCCGGATTGCACGTCGACGGTGGCGATCAAGTATTTCGTCAGCATTGTCACACCGGGAGACGTACGCACGCGGCTTTCGATGCTAGTTCGATCCGTCTGTTCGAGGTCGCTTCTGTATTTATGGATGGATGTTTCGGTCGTGTTGTAATCCATACGAACCCGGTCCTCCCTCGTCACAGGTTAGTCCAAAGTTTAGAGTGCGAGCATGACACGTAAAAACTAAAACGGACTGCACGCACAGTATATATAGTTTTAAAAATAAGAAAATAAAAAATTAGCAAAACATACCAACATATGTAATCTAGTTTCAACATCCTTAGAAGCCATGTGAAAAAAGAATGCAACACATGATAAAAACGTTCGAAAACCAGACCTAGGGCTATGGCGCTAGGGTTTCTCTTCCCCACGGCGATTTCCAATCGGCGAGGGGTTCTTTGATCCGGTCGGCTCTGTGACAGTTTGTGTACTCCTTCCCGGTCTCGGTGAGGAGGAGACGGATCCGTTTGCCCTCTTTTGACGACTTCCCAAACCCGCAACGGTTTAGGGTTTTCGCTGGTGTGGGCGTCTGGCAATGGTGACGAGGTCTACGTCGAGTTCGGCGAGCCAAGCTGGCCCAGCTTCGGGGCAGACAAAGGAAACGATCAATGATTTGATGGATAAGCTAGGGATTGCGGAGGATGAACTCGACGATCTAATTTTTTAGGAAGAAGAAGATGCCCCGAAAGAGGGGATGAAGTGGACGACTTTGGTGAGGGTTCATACGGCGAATTCGTTCAGCCCGTAGACGTTCGAGCAGCACATGTGCAACGCATGGAGCCCGGCTAGAGAGATGATTTTCACACCATTGGAGCCAAACCTCTTCGCGGTCCAATGCTTTTACCTCAGGGATTGGCTTAAAGTTGAACAAGGTGGTCCCTGGTTATTCCGGCAGAACGCTGTATTGGTCGAGGCATACGATGGATTGTTAGACCCTGACACGATTGATCTGAATCACATTGCTATCCGGGTACATATCCATAAACTGCCAGTCGGTTACAGGAGTAACACGTTGATCACCAACCTGGTGAATAAGCAAGTTGGAAAAACTTTATCTGTGGAAGCAAATGTGCAAGGAGCGGGCAACTTTGTGCGAGTTCGTGTGAAAATTGATGTTAGGAAAACCATGCCTTGATTGGTGTCGATCTCTAGAGGGGGACAAAGGGAAATCTACCAGTTGAAGTACAAGAAAAGCCCTCGCTTTTGCGGTGCTTGTGGGTTCCTCGTCCACACGCACCTGGAGTGCGGCTCTGGTGTGCATGAGGACGCATCGCTGAGATGGGGTGACTGGCTCAAAGCCGACTGGGAGACGTGGCATGGTAGAACCCCAGGTGGTGGCCATGGAGGTGCCAGTAATGGTGCAGGTTCTGGGAGAGGGAGAGATCCAAGCGGGAGGGGACGGACGCCGGCTGGGCGGGGTGCTCCCACCAGCTGGAGGTACAATGCACGGCCGCTTGAAAACTTTACTGATAAGCATGATGATCCTCTAAAAGACACGGCGTCTAGGCCTCTAAAGAACTGTGTCCTAGTGATGAAGGAAAGAGATTCTTCAGATCCATTGGCTAGGAAACAGTTTATGTTAGACAACGTGGAGAACATGGAACTGGAGGATGATGACAAGGCAGCAGACCCTGAGTTAGAAAACATGGTGACAGAAGAAGCTCAAGGTACCGTGCACCTGGAGATCGAGACTACAACAATCACCCCTAACGTATATAAGGAAGACTGGAGCAGACTCCTCTTCACTAGGATCTGCGGATTCCCGTGTGGGATCCGTCCGGGAGCAATGAAAATAAAAACCTCGGCAATTTGAGCTCTCCAATATATTTTGGAGAAGGTGCGACCAGGTATTTTTTTCTTTCTGAAACTCACTTGGATAAACGTAAAGCAGCAAATCTGAGAAGAAGATTCAAATTTGATGAAATGGAAGTCCAGGAGAGTGATGGCAAAGCAGGGGGTCTCCTTATGATGGGGCAATCCGAGCTCAATGTTACATCACGGGAGGTCCATCCAAATTTTATTTACTTGAGGTTTAATGAGAATACAGATGATGGATGACGATTTACTGGGATATATGGAGAACCGCGTGGAGACCGTAAGCATCTGACTTGGTACTACGTAACAGACTTACAACGGATGAATAATTTACCATGGCTTCTAGGTGGATATTTCAATGAAATTTTATTTGGCTTTGAGAAGGAAGGTGGCAATACTAGGCCACAACGATGTATGCAAGAATTTCGTAATGCATTAAACGACTTCAACCTTGAGGATCTCGGCTTTGTTGGCGATCTGTTTACGTAGCGTGGGGGGAGAATTATGGAATGTATGGACCGTGTAATCAAGCAATTAATATTTGGTTCCCACAGCTCTCGATCTTACACGAGGAGTTCAGCAGGTCCGATCACCGACCTCTAGTGGTCGACACGGAATATGTGCGGGGGCTACTGCAACCCGCAACCCACAGAAACAGAAAATTTGAGGCTAAGTGGCTACGGGAGGAATCAATTGAAACCATAATTCAAACTGCCTGGGACCATGCTAAATCTGTTCCAGGGGCTTCCCTAGCTCGAGCAACGGAGGAAGTGCACCAGGCATTGCACCGTTGGGACCGATAGGAATTGAAGGGGCCTCGTGCGCATCTCCGAGATTTACAAAAGCAACTATACGAGGTGATGAGTGGTCCGTTAGATGATGAGTCTCTTAGTAAGCAACAATCCTTGCAAATTGAGATTGAGGAGGCTTTGGAAAATGAGGAGCTGTATTGGGTACAGAGAGGGAGGATCAACTGGCTAAAAGAGGGAGACCGTAGTACTTCCTATTTCCACAACTTCGCATCCACCAGAAGGAAGAGTAACCGGGTTCAAAAGCTTAGAAATGATGTCGGGGTGTGGTTAGAGGAGGAGAGTGACCTTCAGAATTTAGCTCAAGAATATTTCTCTTCCTTGTTCAATTCGGAGGTGCAGGACCCAGATCCTGCTACCATCGCAAAGGGGCAGCCACGAGTTACACAGTTAATTAATAATTCGCTTAACGCGGTGTACACCAGGGAAGAGGTGAAGAAATCCCTCTTCAACATTAGGGATTTAAAAGCATCGGGACCTGATAAACTACATGCGATATTCTATAAGCGCTTTTGGCATATTATCGGGGAAGATTTGACTGATGAGGTTTTGTTGGAAATTAACTCAAAGGTCATACCTGACGGGTGAAATGATACCACGATTGTCTTGATTCCAAAGGTGAAAAATCCAGAGCATATTTCCCAATTCAGACCTATCAGCCTTTGCAATGTTGTCTACAAGGTAATATCAAAACTTTTAGCATCCAGATTGAAAGTTTTTCTTCCAGAAATTATTTCTCCTATGCAAAATGCTTTTGTCCCAGGAAGACTAATATCTGATAACTTTCTTGTCGCTTTTGAGAGCTACCATGAAATAAAGAACATGAGATCTAGAAGCTTTGGCACCTGTGTGATCAAATTGGACATGCACAAGGCATATGACAGAGTGGAAATTTCTGAGAGTTATGATGATTCAACTGGGTTTTGATGTGGAGCGGGTAAATCTGATCATGACATGTGTTACTTCGGTAAAATATCAAGTAAGGATGAATAGTGCATTGTCATCTCCGTTCTACCCCTCTCGGGGGCTTCGGCAAGGAGATCTGTTATCTCCATACTTATTCCTCTTATGTGTTGAGGGGTTATCAAGCTTGATACTATTTGAGCAGAGGGAGAACAAGTTGCAAGGTATCAGAGTTTGTAGGAATGCCCCGTCGGTATCACATCTCTTGTTTGCTGATGACTCGCTGATTTTGATGAGAGCGGATACTTCTAATGCTACTAGTCTAAAAAGTGTTATGGATGAGTATTGTGCGGCGTCGGGATAATTGGTGAGTGTGGCTAAATTCTCCGCAAAAAAAAGAGTGTGCCTAAATCAAGCATATTTTTCAGTCCAAGCACGCCAGTGGACATAAGAGCTGAGGTGTGTTCAATCTTGGATATCATGACAGAGGCAATCACGGATAAATATTTAGGGCTACCACCTTTGGTTGGGGTGGACAAGTCTGATTGTTTTCATCATATTATTGACAAGATTGGTAAACTGTTGAGTGGGTGGAAGGAAAAAATTACTATCATATGGTGGAAAGGAGATACTAATCAAAGTGGTAATTCAATCCATACTTGTCTATGCCATGTCGGTTTTTAAATTCCCAAAACAAATATACAAAGGGATAATATCTGCAATGTCCCAATTCTGGTGGGGAGATGATGACCAACAAAAGCATATACACTGGTTGGCATGGTGGAAGATGTGTACTCCAAAGAACCATGGTGGGATGGGGTTTAGAGATATTGAGAGTTTCAACTTGGCTATGCTATCAAAGCAATGTTGGAGACTGTTATCTGAGCCTGATTCCCTTTGTGCCCGAGTTCTAAAGGCAAAATATTACCCTTCATGGGGCCTCCTAAATTGCGCTCTAAAGAAGGGGAGTTCTTATACTTGGCAGAGCAATTGGGCGGAGATTCAAACTTTCAAGAAAGGGCGTATTTGGAGAGTGGGCAACGGAGAGAATATCAATATTTGGGATGAATGTTGGATCCCGAGTAGCCCAGACAGGAAAATTATGACGAGGAGACAGAATATCGTCTATGCAAAGGTCTCAGAGCTTATTGATCTTGAATCCCGATCTTGGGATGAGGAGACCGTTAGGGACATCTTCTGGGCTGCTGATGTGGAGAGGATTTTGAGGATACCGCTAGCTATAGGCATTACGGAGGATTTTATCTCATGGCACAGAAATAAGAATGGGGTTTTCTCGGTGAAGTCGACATATGACCTTGAGTGGGATCACCAACATGGACGTAAACTACGGCGTACGAGACTGGTAGACTCTTCTATGATGAATCCGGTGTGGAGAGATCTATGGTCCACTAAGGTTCCGTCCAAAATCAAAGTCCATGGTTGGAGGGCACTTTGGGGTGCCATACCTTGCAATGGGGTGTTAGCAAACAAGCATGTTCCGATATCTAGCCAATGCCCAATGTGTTCTGTGGATTGTGAAAGTGTGAACCATCCACTGTTTAATTGTAGTAGGGCAAAGGATATTTTGGGGGCTCTTGGCATGTCGTCTGTCCTGGATGCGGCGCGGCGGGCTGAAATTGCTGGAACACCGATCCTCGAAACCCTCTTACTGGATACAAGTGCAACGCCGGCAACACCTGAGCTTAGGAAGTACGATTTGACTGTGGTGACAGTGTGGTATATTTGGTGGGAACGGAAGAAGGCAACGCATGGTGAAGACCTTCAATTCCCCACTCGCTCAGCACAAGCAATTTTAACACTGTCACTGAATTATGGGAGAGCTTATAAGAGAGGTAAGGGGACAATCGAGAGACACGGATGGAGGAAACCACCAGAGGACCTTGTGAAACTTAATGTTGACGCAACTTTTGTTTTGGAGACCGACTTAGGAGGGACAGGTGCCATTCTCAGGGATCACAATGGTACATGTATGTCAGCTGGTAGGTGGCCTCTCGAACATGTTGGGGATGCTCATACGGCAGATGCTTGTGCTCTCCGGGATGGTCTTTTACTGTCAGGACAAGTTGGGTGTAATAAACTACTTGTTGAATCAGACTGTGCTGAGGTTATCACCGCCATGCAAGACGGAGGGAACTCGCTTGGTGCGGCCGCGGAAATTTATGAGGAGTGTACCTTTCTTTGTAGAAACCTCTCACGTGTAGTTTTCTCTCATTGCCACAGGGTAGAAAATGTAGCGGTGGATCATTTAGCTAAAATGTATGAGGCTGGCCATTGTGTTTGGCATGGAGATCCTCCTGATGAGCTGAGAGTTGTAATATCTAATGATGTAACAATCATATGATGCAAGGCAGCAAGTTTTTTGCGCACTGTTTTCCCTATCAGGGTACCTAAGGGGACTGGAAGGTTTTTAATGAGGCGGCTTGATTGCTTAATATATTTGTCTTACTTTCAAAAGAATGCAACACATGATGCGGCCAGCTGAGCACCTCCCACTACAAGAAATATGTTGATACGTGACCCTCAATTTTTGTCACTAGAAGGTCATGTAGGTTGATTCATGACCCCTTTTTGACCAAAAATGGAAAGTCACATACCGAGCGTCTTATTTGATCGTCAATGACTAATTGAATGGAATTGTCATAGACTCTATGACCCAATCAGAGGGGTCATAACCCTATGACCAACTGATTTGGTCATGTGATATCCTGGCATAGCCACGTCACATCCTACGTGGCCAATCCTACGTGGCAAAATTATGACCAACTGAGTGGGTCATGGAAGAGATTCAGCCCAGTCCATGCAGCTCCTCCATACGGGCCAGGCCCAACAAATAAGCCTTTTGCGATTTTTTCATGCCTTATTTTTTCTGCCTATATGGACCAAGCTGAATATTTCTGAGCCTTTTCCTATTATGGGCCTTTGTTTTTCACGATTTGATATTTCTTTTATTTGGGCCATGGCATTCTCAACCTAGTACACTTTGGGCCGTGGCTTTTTAATAGTCCAATATAGCTGGGCCAACATTCAGAGTAGGAACTTTTCAAGATATTCAGCAATTATCAAATCAACGTGTGCACAGGAAACAACAGGTGACATAAGCACATACAACTTCATTCCCCTCTCAACCGAGATCATCTCAGACAGTAGATGGTACTTCCACAAACAGTAAATATCACTTATTACATTGTTAGTCTACTGATACAACACACTGGTGCTCCAGATCGGCATAGCTCCTCAGCGCACAAGTTCGCCGAAGCCCCAGGTCCTCGCGAGAGCCCCAGCTCCTATGCGCCAAAGCTCCAGCTCCTCTGCGACAAAACTCCAGGTCGTCTCCAACGCAGCTACTCGCCCCAGGACATTGCGGCCTCCCGGTCCTGATCATGTGCAGTAGCATATCAAGTGAGCTTAAAACAATACAAGTTGCAGCACAATAGTTGCAATAATAAAGAAGCAGATCCGGTTAGCTCCCAACCGTTGCATGCATATAAAGTTAGCACACCGATTTGAGGTCAACATAGAAGAGGTGCTTTTTTGTTCTAAAATTAATACTCCTATTGACAGTATAAGCATTGAACTGATGCAGAAGAACATGAGTAGAAATCAAGCAAGTTTATGAGTACGAAGATATACTAAGAATTGGCACAATTAGATGCTGCTAGAAATTATTCCATGTGCATCCAACAATCCATCTCAATTTGGGCATACAAAGATGACTCATGCTAAACTTGACATTAACACTTGTATCTGGTAATTCTAGTTGGACTACAGAAGATGAGTCAACCATACCAGGCAGCTCCTGAACATCCTCTGCTGACCCAATCCTCCAAAGAAACCCTCTGTCCTCTTTACCTCCGGAAACAACAAGTGATGCATCTACAGGACTGCACGCAGAAGCAAATACCTCATCTGTACCCAAGATATCAAGACCAGCTATTACGCTAATTATTTTCAATGTTAAGATACTCTACTGTAGCAAATGACAATTGGCAAGCAATCAATCATACTTAAGAGACGTAGTAAGTTAATCTGTTCAACAAGATCTTGCATGTATGCCCATGAAATGCATATGCTGAATCATCAACTTCATGTGAAACAAATGAATTGACGGAAACTTTAATTAGTAGCACATTATAATTTGATAATGTAAAGAACTTCAGGTGGTCTGGAGTGTGCTACGTGTGATATAAACAACCAAATAACTGGTAGCATGGGCCCAAGCACATTATAGCAGATAGGTAAGATGAACTAATTTAAAACCCAATGAATAGAATACAGCAACCTCATGCCAATATAGCAACCATCATGCCATAGTTATACACTTATAAGTCAGTTGAATAACGAAACATGCATCTCCACAAACAGTTCAAAGACATTGTGTAATACAAAGGGTAGATAGACAAGTGCAGCCTTAAGAAAAGGTGTCAGAAGTTCTCCTAGGTATAAGTCCATGAAAACTTATGCTTGACATGCATATCAGTGGCCTAGCCCTGCAAGTGAATCACAAAGAAGAAACTGATTAGAACTGGGGACATATACATACTGTAATTTCAAACGCAGTGTACACCAATATAGAATAGTGGTTTGCATTTACAGGATCTAGCCTCTACAGAATTTCGACAACCCCCCATAATTATGAGAAACACACTAGGGAAGTATAAGACATGAACAGTATAGTATACATGGTTTCAAAAACAATGAAAATGTCAATGAGAACTGCATAAACTGCTAGCAGATGATCAACTGCGAGTATAGTTTATTCAATAAGTAGTGCTTATTAAGCTAGGGCTTACAACCTAAGAATTCCTAATAAAGTGCGAGTATAGTTTAAACAAAATAGAACTAACTTAAGGTCATAACTAAATGAGAACTGCCAATATATTTGCATGTCATAAATAAATACAGCATGTCCTGACCATCATCCTTTATACTATATAAAGCATACTGTTGTATACGGTTCTTTGCAACACTTGGATTTTATTGAGCAAATCATTCTGTTTGATCTACAAATCATTATGTCATGTTTGATCTACAAATAACAAACTTACTACCTCTCAATAGCTCAAAATACACCTCTTTCGAAAAAGACAAATTTCTGCCGATTCCGCTGAAACCGGGCCAAATTTGAACTACAGGTGCCTCGTAGTTTGCTCGTGATTTTTTGCAAAAATCATTTTTAGATACCCAAGTACCTATTTCAACAGAGATACACCAAGAGTTCATCAAGATTCAACACCTAGGTACGAACGGTCATCTCCCCCGTTTTGACCGTTTTCCGAAACCGGCTTTGAAAATTCCAGAAAATTCAAAAAAACTCGAAACGATGCACGACCTTCGCGTGGTGTTGTTATATATGTCCTAGTATCCACCAAAAATAATAAACTTGGAATACGACAATTTGGTGGAAAATGTGTTCACAGAAATGAGCTATCTCGTACGAAGATTCATGGCTTTCGGTCGAAATGACGGATGTTTTGGCCACATCCATGGCATAGTTTGTTTAAATGTGACCATATTCCACACAAAGGTGCATATTGGAACAACTAACAATGTTCACGAAGAAAGTTTTATTTTTCGTTGAATAAAAATACCATCTTCCCTTCCCGGAGTGTCAAAATCGGGTTTTTTTGTGAAGCACATACACAAAATATGTTGCAAAAATGTGCAAAATAAAATTCTAAATATATTATGTCATTTTTGATCTACAAATAACAAACTTACTACCTCTCAATAGCTCAAAATACACCTCTTTCAAAAAAGAAAAATTTCTGCCGATTCCGCTGAAACCGGGCCAAATTTGAACTACATGTGCCTCGTAGTTTGCTCATGATTTTTTGTAAAAATCATTTTTAGGTACCCAAGTACCTATTTCAACAGAGATACACCAAGAGTTCATCAAGATTCAGCACCTAGGTACGAACGGTCATCTCCCCCGTTTTGACCGTTTTCCGAAATCATTTTTGCAAAATATTGTCACCACATGATTTTTGCAAAAATAAATAGATCAAAAACCAAGTTTTAAAAGTGTATGTTTTAATTTAATCATGGCATAATTTGAAAACCCTACAATTTTTATCTCGCATTTGAATTTAAAAGAGTAGTCCAATATTTTATTTAAGAATCTTCGCAACCCTATATGAAGCAATATATAAAGGTTAGGGGTATTTTGTATTTTTATTGACTAAATATTGTTCCTAATAGTCTACAATAGCAGAATACATATTTTGTTTTAAAAAATCAAAAGTTATTTGGTTGAAATTGGAGTAAAAAAAAAGTCATTAAAGAAGATAAAAAAAGAAAACAAACCTGCCAAGCCGGCTGGCCCAGCCCAGCTGCGCGCCCGGCCCAAGGCATCAGCCTGGCTGGTCTCTCTTAGCGCAGCCCAGCAACCTAGTGCGGATGATCCGTATGTGGATAAATAGAGTAAGGCTCCTGCTTGTAACACGAGGATGGTTGTGTCCTACTGGTTTCGTCGATGGTTAGCTTGCGAGAGGTGGCCGGTTCGACCCCTCACCCGGACGCCCCTTTTGTTTCCTATTTTCTGCTAGGTGGGCGTGGTGCGGTGCGGTGCGCGTGGGTGGTGCGGTGCGTGCGGTGCGCCAGGTGTGGTGAGGTGCTGCGTGCGTGTGGTGCGGTGCGGTGCACAGGTGTGGTGCGGTGCGGTGCGAGTGGTGAGGTGCTGCGTGCGTGTGGTGCGGTGCACATGTGGGTGCGTGTGGTGCGGTGCACAGGTGGGTGCGTGTGTACTGCCAACAATTTCAATTTCTTTGTTTTTTGTGGATGATTAAAAATTGACACGTGGACATGACACATAGGCAAAAATTGACACGTGGACATGATACATAGGCAAAAATTACTGCCAACAAACGCATGACCAATTAATTTGGTCTTAGTTAAGCAAAAAAAGGGTCATACACTAGGTATCATGTCCTATGACCATCTTGTTAAAGAAAATCATGACTATTTTGGCAAAAAAGTCATGTGTTTAGTCCCTCCCAAACATGTCATGACCAACAGATTAAACATGGTCATGGATCTATGACAAATTCATCCATGGTCATTAAAAAAGGGTCATGTATCAACATATTTCTTGTAGTGTTGCAAAGAACCGTGTTCCATGGCCAAGCGCCGCCACAAGCATTCTGTTGTGCCGCCATGGATACACATGGTGGGAGCTCCGAGCTCATGATTCTGTGCTCAACCTAAGGACAATGGGTCTGTACTTGCAGGATTAGGCGTCGATGAGCAGGATTTTTTGCCGGTGAGCCCGGATGGTGAGGTAAGTGGTCCAAATTTGGGTTAGTATTTTTGTGACTTTTTTATGTTGTGTACATATTTTTTTTGGAGTTGCTATAAACATGTATAAGTTTTGCTACCAACACGTGAACGAATATCACAAGGATTTTGGACGAGATGCTAGCATGTGTTGCTGTTTTACGACTTGTTGCTCTGAAGGATGCATATTTGCTAGGATTAGTGGGGATTTCCTAGACACACTTTTTTTCTCCATACTCATATTTTTTTGCTGCGGACTAATATATATTTTGCTGCATCACTGTTTTCAAAATGCTGCCATATTCTGTTTACAGTTTTGACTACCGTGACAAGAAAATGTTACAACAAAGCTAAATTAGCATAAGTTTTTTGCTACCACAACATGAAAATCGTCTACAATGATCATATGGACGAGGTTTGACGTTTTATTTAGTCGAACGGTGGGGGGAGGCAGCGGATTTTGCCCCCAAATCCCGGAACGCTAAGCACAACCCTTTTATTAAGGCAGTGACTCATTAAATTTCAGTCATACAATCTCAATTACAACTCATGTTGTGCCTAACACGAATGACAAAGCAAATCTAACATTAAAGTGTATTTTTTATAGGTTTCACCCCCATTTGCAACCGGAAATAATCTCAGTTGTAATCTAATTTGCAACTCATATGTGCACACATCACAATGCGGATCAGACAGTATAGGAATTGACTAAGCACATGAATTACCAGCAAAAAAGGAGTAAGTACAAGTTTTAGTAAAATTTAGAAATCTCGGCTATTGAATCTTCGCTGAGAGGTTAACTTTCCTAAGGGCCAACCTAGACTGCTATCCCTGGTCCGTTAGGAAATTTTATGGCTATGTCTTAGTAATTGTCCGAAATCTTGCCCAAAAGCTAGAATGGAGAGAAACGAATGGAGATACTCATAGATTAGCTAGAATGGCACGCTGGATAATGCGAGTAGAAGGTTGCCAATGGACTCGGTGGCTGAGGAGGATGGTATATAAACGGAAGGATAGCCACTGGTGGGAGATGGTGTCATGTCGAGTGACTCTGTGGCTGCTGCGGTCAGGAGCCTGCACTGCCACCAGCTTATGTAACACCCAGTGAGAGGAAGCGGCATAAAACAAGTGATAACTTGAAGATTAAGGGAACCTTGGAGGCCTTCCCCGAGGAGGACAGTCAGACCCTGTGAGTACGTTAAGCTAGAATGGTCATGGTTCAGGTGACCCCGCGACTGTTGACGTGCGTGTGTAAATTCACCGGCTATTTTGTGTGTTGTGTACCCGCAGGTAACCAAGTATATAGTTTAGGGACTTGCTGCAACTTTGGGTTTTTATCATGCTTATGGTGCGGATAGCTCAGGCCAAAGTGGTAGGCTATGTGTTTATTGGAGGAACCCATGTTCAACTTAGCTTCAGAAACTTTTCTAAGTACCATATTTATATGGTCGTGAACGAAGCAGGGAAGGAGCCCTGGAGGATCACGACATGGTATGGAGAAGCCAACATGAGTTTACGGTACAGAACATAGGATATGATGTGATTCTTGAAGGCTGACTGTGACCTTCCATGGATTTGTATTGGAGGCATCAAAGAGGTCCTTCGGCGTGAGGAGAAAATGTGACCTAATAAGAGGGAGATGGCATAGGTTAATCACTTTTGAGATGTGGTGGACTCCTGTCAGTTATGCGACCTGTGATGCATAGGCCTAGATTTGAGTTTTGAGCGAAAGCTGAACAGTGATTAGTTTTCGAGATACTAGATAGGATGTTGGCTTCTGTGGATTGGTGTGCCTATTTTCCTTTGGCCACGGTTCACGATCTCTTTGCACTCCGATACTCCTTACTAATAAGATGGAGGTGCACCGTTTCGTTATGAATTGATGTGGGAGCGGCAAAACTATTTCAAGCCACTTTTGTAGGCTTGAAAGTGCATTTCGTTTTCCTGTTGGTTTTGTGTGTTAGTTAACAATACCAAGTACATTATTTATCGAGGTGTTGAGTGTGCAGGTGCTATTTTTAGCATCCGGATTGATCACCAAAAGATCGGTGAATTTAGATCACTGAGGTTTGGGACAGAGAGGAACCGGATATTTCCAGGGTAACCGGAATTTCCGGTTAGGAAAATCCCAGCCCAGTTTGAGACAGAGATGAGCCGGAAATTTCCAACCAGATTATTCCGGTTGTGGAAGTTTGGGATCAAAATGGCTAAGGACTGGAAGTTGAAGACGCAGAAGTCAACCGGAAATTTCCAACCGGATTATTCCATACCAACCGGAATTTCCGGTTCTGGAGCCTGTTCGGGACAGAAGCGAGCCGGATATTTCAAACCGGATTATTCGCTCCAACTGAAATTTCCGGTAGAAGTCAACCCAGTCGAAACCCAGATCTGAAGAATTAAAGCCAACCGGAATTCCCGGTTCAAGTTTGAACCGGATATTCCGGTTCCATTTTCCTGCTCAAACGGCTCAATTTGGGGAGGGGGTATAAATACCCCTCCTCTTTCTCCTTGAGTTCTAGTTCGTCCATTGAATTGAATATCCTTTATTGAGCTCACCAAATCCTCAATTACTCCCAATCCCTCCCACCAAACTTGTTGATCTTTGGAGGATTGAAGGAGAAGGCCCTGATCTACATCTTCACCGAGTCGTTCTTCATTTCCCCCTCATTCACTTGAGGGATTTGAGTCTATGGTTTCCATTTGTGGAGAACCTAGACCTCTTGCTACACTTGGTGATTCTTGGTGATGGGAGCCCCCAATTTGGTTGTGGGTGTGTGCCCCAAGATTGTTTGTAAAGGATTCGATTCCCGCCTCAAATGGGATCAATAGTAGAAGGTGGACTAGGCCTTTGTGGCGGGGTTCATTGGAGAATAGGGTGGGGCCTTTGTGGCGTTGAGTAGGCCTTCATGGAGAAGCTCACACCCCTCCAATGATACGTACTCCCTTAACAAGGAGGAACTCAGGAATACATCGTGTCTCCACATGCTTCATATCAGTTAGCTCGTTCCCTTCCCCTTGTGATTGTATTGTGTTTGTTGTTCTTGTCGTATAGGTAAATTCACCGTAGTTGCATTATCTAGAGAATTTACCTTTGTGTCAAGCCTAATCTTGAAGAAAAATTAAAATTGGTCGTAGCACCTATTCACCCCCCCTCTATGTGCCCTTAATATCCGTTCAATTGGTATCAAAGCCTCAGCTCTTTTATTGGCTTAACCGCCTAAGAGTTTAGTATGGCCGATGATCCGGATGTCACCGGTTACGTGGTACATGTCACTATGGATGATCTCAAGGAGTTGAAAAATTCCTTGACCTCATCCATGGAGGGCAAAATAGATGAGTTGCGAATACTCATGTTGCAATTCATGAAGACCAAGGAACCGGAGACCTCCACTTCATTTCCTACGGATGAAATTATGGAGGGTGCCAAGAATGGGGCTAATGGTGAACCACCTAAAGATGCTTCCGCTAAGAACTCCATCGATAAGGGTACAGAAGGAAAAGGATAATTCCACTCCGTCAAAGGACACTATTCTCCCGATCCTCCCGTCCCACATCCTCATATAATTCCTAGAGGAGAACCTCCTAAAATTGATCAACATTCTTTCGGTGAGTGGTAATATTACATGGAAACTCACTTGAACTCTTCTTGTATTGAACTTTGGAGGGTCACTCGAGATGGATACAAGCCACATGACCCCAAGAACTTGACAAGAAGAGAAGCCGTAGATTGTCAACTCAACTACACCGCCTTGTCCATCATTCAACAAGCCGTGGGTCCAAACCACATGCCTCATCTTCAACAATATTCCACCGCCAAGGAAACATGGGACGCTCTTGTCGTCATGTTTGTGGGCAATGAGAGTATGCAAAGGAATAGGTATGATTCCTTGAGTAATGAGGATGAAGGATTCTATATGCATGATGGTGAGAACCATGAAGACATGTACCTAAGGCTCAAGACTCTTGCCACCACATTCAACAATGTTGGTGCCAAGTATATTGATGATGCATGGATCAATAGGAAGTACATGATTTCTCTCATGCCTTTTGAGCCCACGGAATTGAAAATCATTCAAGGAAGGCATGACTTTGCATCCTTGATCTCAACCCAAGTGATGCAAGAAATGTGCTCCTATCAAGTGCAAACCAAAAATGCTCTTGACAACTGTGCTAGAGCCCTAGGAATGCACAAAGGAGCATCGGTTGCTTTGAAGGCAAAGGTAGTGTCAAGGGAGATTGATTATCAAGAAGATTGCATTGAGGACTTGGCCCCGTTGAAGGATCAAGAGTATGAACCCATGCTCAAAGATGTCATTGCTCTTACCGTGCAAAAGTTTTGGAAGAATCCATCCAAGGCCAAGGCATATGTTGAAGGGAAGAACAAGTCTCGCTATGGCAACGAAGGGACTCAAAGAGTGAGGTATTGCTAAAATTGTCAAGACAATCACCATTTCATTGTGGAGTGCCCCTTTGAGAATAGGGAACATCATGGTGGCAAGCTCATTCGCAAGGACAACTCCAAGTTTGAGTACAAGAAGCCTCATTTCAAGAGGAAACCCTTCAAAAGGAAGTCTCCCAACAAGTTTGTGCTTGTGACTCAAGAGGAGTATGATTCCAAAAGTGATGAAGAAGAAGAAACCACAAGGGAAGTGGCCAATCTTGCTATTGCTACAACTCCATCATCTTCGTCACTCTTTGAATCCCCCAATGAGAATCTTCCTCAACCCAATGCCAAGTGCTTCATGGCTAAGGCCTTGGAGGTATCACCTTCTCCCAACTCTAAGAATGCAAATGAATTGGTTAACCATGCTAGTCTTAGAGTAGAAGAATAAATTTCTTCTTTGGGACGTTTTATGTCTAACATGCAAGGAGAGACCAAGATGTACTTTGATCTCCTCATGATCCAATTGGGAGAATCCCATGAAGCTCTTGAGAAGAAAGGTGAGATTGAAAAAAGAGACGCGGATGAAAAGGCATCTCTCTCTATGACCCTTGAGGAAGAGCATGAGGGTCGGGTTTCTCTTGAGGAGGAACTTGAATCTATTGAAGAGTCACATAATGAACTTGTTACTAATATCACTAAAGAACGTGACCATGCATTGCTAAATATAAAAAGGCTAAAAAGGATAAGGTTGAGTTTGGGGTTGGTCATGATAAACTAACCGAGGAGTTTGAAAAGCTCACCAAGGCTCACAAGGCCTTGGAGAGTCAACATTCTACCCTCAAAGAGTTACATGAAAAACTTCAAACTCAACTTAATCAATTAAACACCCCTAGCACCTCTACTTATTCTTGTGATCATGCAAATATTATTGAGAAAAATGCTAGGTTGAAGGATGAGCTAGCAAGGCTCAAGGCCAAGAGCCCTCAAGTTGAGAAGATTGTGTCCTCAAGCCCACAAGTGGTTGCTTCTAGACCATAATTGAGTGCTCCTAGGCCACAAGTTGGCAAGCAAGGTCTTGGCTATGTTGCCAAGAAGAAGAACAAGAACAACAAGAAGAAGAACAAGAAGAAGAAGGCCAACAATGTTGCTTCAGGTGGTATTGTCATTAGGGACAACACTACTCGTATCATTCCCGCACAAGCCAACAATATTGCTTCGAAGGGTAGTGTCATGAGGGACAACACTACTCGTAGCATTTCCGCGGGAACTAACAATCCACACTATTTCTCATATGTTGATTATTATGGTGTTATGCAAGCTAAATATGTTGGTCCTATTGACGGTTTCATTAACTATACCATTTGGGTTCCAAAGACCCTTGTTGCTAACATGAGGGGACCTTCCTCAGGTTCTAACTATAGTCAATGATCTCTTGCAGGACTATGCTTCCGGTGGGTCTAATTGGATAATTGATAGTGTATGCACTAGTCATATGACCGGAATCAGAGAACTTGTGACGGAGTTGCACCCAAATACTATTGATGCAACCGTCACCTATGGATACAAGTCCAAGTCTAAGGTATCGGGGTTTGGCAAGGTTGTGATTGCTCCTGATATCACTATTGTGGATGTCATTCTTGTTGAATCCCTTGGTTACAATTTACTTTCAGTTCGTTTTTTAGGGAGGATGGGTTACTCCGTCTTCTTTGATCCTAGTATTGTGGTCCTTTTGAGGAGCAAGACTCTTGACGTCGCATATGTGGGACATGTCGAAAATGAGTTGTTTGCGGTGGACTTTTCGAAGTCTACCAACTCTCAATCGATGTGTCTTTTTGGAAAGGCAGATGTGGGGTGGTTGTGGCATCGCCGCTTATCCCATGTCAACATGAGAACTTTGCAAAGTCTTCACAAAGGTGGCCTTATCCTCGGACTAAAAGAAAATGTTTCCTTTTCCAAAGATCGCGTTTGTAGGCCGTGTGTTGAGGGAAAGATGCATGATGCCGCCCATAAAGCCAAGACTATTACCTCACAAAAGAGGATCTTGGAGCTTCTCCATGTTGATCTCTTTGGTGTCGTGCCCGAGGCAAGTCTTGGAGGAAAGAAGTATTGCTTGGTGATTGTCGATGACTATTCAAGATACACTTGGGTTTATTTATTCAAGTGCAAGAGTGAGAACCAACAAACTATCATCAACTTCTCCAACCAAGTGAAACATCAACACAATGTCCAAATCATGGTTATTAGGAGTGACAATGGATCCGAGTTCAAGAACTACACTTTGAATGAATTCCTTAGTGAAGAGGGTATTCGTCATCAATATTCCACTACCTATACCCCTTAACAAAATGGTGTAGCCGAAAGGAAGAATAGAACTCTATTGGATATGGCAAGGACCATGTTTGTGGAGTATTCTTCTCCTCAATATTTATGGGCCGAGGCCATATCCACTGCATGCCACTCCTCCAACCGCCTCTACATTCGCAAGAGCTTGGACAAGACTCCATATGAGATCCTCACCAGCAACAAAACTAATGTCTCCTACTTCTGTGTTTTTGGTTGTAAGTGTTTCTATTTGATCAAGGGTGTTCGGGTTGTCTAAATTCCAATCTAAAACTATTGAGGGTATATTTGTTGGTTATGGTGCTGAATCCCACACATATAGAGTCTTTGACAAAGCCTCACGGATTGTCATAGAATCTTGTAGTGTGGTTTTCGAGGAAAATGATGGCTCCCAAGTGGCACATTTTCATGTTTCTAATGTAGATGTGAAATGCCTCAAGAAGCCACAGGAAGGTTTTCCGCCCCATTGAGGGACACCTTATGGAAACTCGAGAAGAACTATGCTCTACTCAAGTGGAGCCCTCCTCTACAATAGAAGAGCAAGCCAAGGAGCCAAGTGATGCACCTAACCAAGAACATGTTCAAGACCCTTCTCTTATTGATAACCCGGTAGGCTAACGCCAAGGAGTAACTCGGCCCAAAGGACGCTGCGCAAGACCCGGCTTAGGATAAAGGAGCTTCTAGAAGGCCCAGGAACGTAGGCCTCATAACCCGGATTGTGGGTTCCGGTAAGGAAGTTTAGGGTTTGTAAGCAGTGTCCGGGTAGGATTCAGAGTACGCCTTGGAGAGTAAGCCAGGGGGTCCGGATGTTATATAAGCCGGTCCCTAGGTTAGGGTTAGATAAGTTTTTAGCGTGAGCAAGAACATAATCGCCGGATTGCAAGGTATCGAGTATCCATTGTAACACGAGAGGCGAGATAATATATTTAGATCGGAGACTCGGCGACTTGATTGCCGGCTACCAGATCGCATATCACCATGGTTTCCCTTGAGCTAAACCCTCTCCCAAACACCAGAGACGAATTGCCCCAACATAAGTTACCCCTGGTAACGTCTGCCGTGATTATCCCACGACAGTTGGCGCCACCGTGGGGCCTACGTCCAAGGGTGTTTACATCACAGGAGAAGCTCGGGAGAACATGAAGAACCTCGTCATCGGCGAGATCTACACCAACCCCGAAGGAGAGAAGATGGTGGACGATTTTGGCTGGGGGCCAGAGTCGGATCTGCTCGAATCCGGATCTGTCGTGACAATCGGCCGGATCAACGTCTTCATTGGCATGGTACGTACGTCCGGTTCAATCCCTGACGATTTTGGATTTGATTCTGTGTCAGGAGGGGCCACCTGCGTTCAGTCTGATGGAGAGGAATCGGTCGGGACGATAGATCCGACAGAAGAGCCCACCACGAAGAGGGAACAGCCGGAGGAGCCGGCATGGACCCCTCGTGGCCGGGTTATGAGAGAAAATGACACCGAGTCTATCTTGCACCTGCTGGAGGACCGGTACGAGGAAGATAGAAGTGATGAGGAAGAATACGAATCTGCGCCAAGCATTGTGCACCAGGTCGCGGTCTACACGGCCCCTGCAACCAATCTTAATCAGGGGAACGTGACGACGGCCGCCGCCGGAGCAGCACAAGCATTGGCCCAACATCAAGGTCCGGTTGACGGAAACCCGGTTCTGGCCCGGGTTGATGGTGAATCGGCATCAGTTACCACCCATGCGGCGGATAGCGAGTTGCAGGCAAACACGTTCGGATATCTGGCAAACCGGACACCAGGGGCGGGTCCTTCAAACCCGCAACACCCGGCCCTGTTCAACAACAACCTGATCCTGGATCCCACCGTTCTAGCCACAGTCATAACCCCGGAAAACGCGGTGGAACGTGTTAGGGATCTGGACGTAGCCCGTCGTGCATTGGAGCAACAGAGAAGGCAAGTGGAAGCAGAAAAACAAGGGGTAGCTGCGCGCCAGCGCGATCTGGATGCATTGGAGAACCGGCTCCGAGAAGAGACAACCAGGGTGCGTCAAAGGCACCAGACCAGATTACCGGCAACGGGTGGAGTCATAAACCCGACCGCGTTATTCATCACACCTCAGGATCAGCCGATTCCAGCGGTGAACCAAGGAACTGCACATCAACCCGCGACTGGAGGAGCACAGCCGGAAAACGCGCAGGCCGGGTTACCCATATTACAGACTGGAGTTACTACCGGCAATACATTACCACCACCACCACCATCACGATTTCGCACGCCAGCAGGTCATTACAACAACCCCATGGATAATGTGTACGCAGCAACACTCGCATTGAATCAAATCCCCGTGAGAGAGTCACCCCACGCAGAGGAGACCTGGCGGGCGATAGATCTATTGCGCACGGCGGTGGCGCAGCAAGTTAATTACCCAGATAACAGAAGTGGAATGCATGGGACACCATATATCAGCCAGCAACGAGTCAATACCGGCAATATTCAGACAAGTTCAGCGCGGCGGAGGGCAGAGCAGCAGCAAATGCCGCCTCCTTCCCACGTCCAGGCCGTACCAGCAGCATCAGCAGCGCAAGCTATTGTGGACAGTTCCAGAGCTAGGAGAGCCGCGGCCGGGTCTGCGGTGCACGGACCAGCAGCAGTGCCGCGTCCAGCCGTACCCCCCGCAGGATCGCACGTTTCCCAAGTAAGGCCAGTTCCGATTAATCTCGCTGGGCCTAAGTGTCTGTCGGATAACATCAGGGCTGAGCCTTACCCGGATAAATTCAAGGAACCGGGTAAGGTAGTGAATTATGAGCCGACTATGGATCCAGAAACATGGTTGAGCAGTTATGAGATGGCTATGTCAATCCGAAACGCGTCTGAAAATCTTCAAGCCAAGTTCATGTACTTGATGATGTCAGAGGGAGCAGCAAAGCTATGGTTCACTAACCTACCGGAAGGATCTATCAAGTCATGGGAGGAGTTGAAAACTGCGTTTATCAAGCACTTTCATGGGACGTGCAGAAAGCTATTTACTATTGATGACCTAGAGCGGTGCGTCCAGAAGAAGGGAGAATCGGCGCGCAGCTGGGTGCGCCGAGTTATGGAGATACTTCACTCATCCACAGATATTCAGCCCAAGGATGCGTTACAAGCTATGGCAAAGACGTGCAAGTACATACCTTTAGTGCAAAAGTTAACTCGCATGAAATACAGTCGGAATGCTTCAGAGGTTACGATGGGAGAGCTAATGGATGCATGCAACAAACACGTTGTAACGGATACTACAGAAGAGGACGTCGATGACAAGAAAGCAAAAGCAAACACAAGTAACAATGGAAGAACCGGCAATGGATCAACGTCGGGTAACAATGGAGGTAACAGTGGGAACAACCATAACAAGCGCCCGTTTGAGGGAAGCTCCGAGTTTGTCGCTAGTACAGAAGCCGGGTCTTCGAGACCCAGGGCAGAAGGAAATTTCAATGGAGGAAACCATAACGGAGGAAATTATCAAGGACCGCCAAGTCCGGGTAACAATTGGGATATCTTCAGAATGGCGTGCCCAAAGCACAGCAGGAACGGTAGGCCGGCTAATCACTCATTGGAGCAATGTGCGGACCTACAGAGATGGAAGAACGAGGAAGTAAACAAGGCCATGCGAGGTGCAGGTCGGGGAGGAGGACCGGGTCCGGGTGGAAACCCGGGCAACGGCCCACCCCCAGCCGGTAACCCGGCAGGCGGAAATCTGAGTAATAACCAGGGGGAGCTGGAGGTTTCCAAGCCAACCCCAAGCAATTGGGACAATACCACGTGCATACTACAGGAATTTACAACAAGGATAAAAAGATACTGAAAAAGGCGGTAAACTCGGTTTCCTCGGCCGTTCCGAGATACCTGAGATGGTCGGAGCAGGATGTAACGTGGAGCAGAAGGGATCACCCGGAAAGGATAGAACACCCGGGAGTCCTAGCATTAGTGGTTGCACCGCAGGTTAATGGCTATGAGCTGAAAAAGGTCTTAATGGACGGCGGTAGTAGCATCAACATCTTGTATTGGGAAACCTTTCTACGTATGGGTCTCAAGGAGTCCCAGCTACAGAAGAGTTCAACAGTTTTTCACGGGATAGTACCGGGTCACTCAGCATGCCCCGAGGGAAAAATCACATTGGAGGTAGCTTTTGGAGAATCGAAGGATAATTTCCGGGTTGAGTGGCTCACCTTCGAGGTGGTCAAGTTGCGCAGCCCTTATCACGCGCTATTCGGAAGGCCGGCTTATGCTAAGTTCATGGCCAGGCCGTGTTATGTGTATCTACAGCTAAAAATCCCGGGTCCCAAGCAGACCATCACCATACATGGGAGCCGGGATATAGCGGCTGAGTGCGATGAAGGAGATGCGGCAATGGCTGAACAAGCTTGCAGAAAAGAGGAACTCAAGTATTACCGGTCTCAAGTAGACCCGGATGACAGAACAACGTTAAAAAGGCCGAATACTGAAGATGAGAGAGAGCGAAGTTCAAGGCACCGAAGGACACCAAGATGGTGGCTTTTGTCGAGGGCGATCCCTCTAAGCAATTTGCTATAGGATCTAACTTGGACAGCGAGCAGGAAAAAGCACTTGTGGAGTTCATTCGTTCGAATCAGGATGTGTTTGCCTGGACGTCCAGCGATATGCCGGGTATCCCTACAGAACTGGCAGATCACAGTCTGCACGTTGATCCCAAGTCCAGGCCTGTGAAATAGGGCCTGAGAAAAATGAATGAAGAAAGAAGGAAAGCTATAGGGGAAGAAATTGCACGGCTGCTTACAGCCGGCTTTATCATGGAAGTATTTCACCCGGACTGGTTAGCAAACCCGGTACTCGTGATGAAAAAGACCAATGAGTGGAGAATGTGCATTGATTATACGAGCCTCAACAAGCATTGCCCAAAGGATCCGTTCTCACTACCAAGGATAGATCAGATCATAGATGCAGTGGCTGGAAGTGACCTATTATGCTTCTTGGATGCATATTCCGGGTATCATCAGATCAAGCTCAAGAAGGAAGATTGGGAGAAAACATCGTTCATAACCCCTTTTGGGGCCTTTTGTTACAAGACCATGACATTTGGATTGAAGAACGCTGGCGCAACCTATCAGCGGTGCATTCAGAAGTGCTTTGAGGACCAAATCGGACGCAACGTTCACGCATATGTGGATGTGGTGATCAAGACCAGAAGAGCAGAGACATTTATTGATGATCTAAAGGAAACATTCAAGAACCTGAGAAGGTACCAGATGAAACTTAACCCGACAAAGTGTGTCTTTGGAGTCCCAGCCGGGAAACTACTCGGCTTTATCGTTTCCGAGAGAGGAATTGAGGCAAATCCCGGATAAAATCAAAGCTATCCAGAGTCTGAAAAAGCCGGAAAATTTGAAACATGTTCAGAAGCTTACAGGGTGCGTAGCAGCGCTTAGCCGGTTCATATCCAGACTCGGAGAGAAGGCAATACCCTTGTACCGGCTCTTGAAGAAATCTGATAAATTCGTATGGGACCAAGAGGCGGACGAGGCGTTCGAGGCACTAAAGAAGCAGTTATCTGAGGCACCAGTCCTAGCAGCCCCGGGCCCTAAAGAGCCCATGCTGTTGTACGTTGCAGCCGGGCCCCGGGCGGTTAGCGCAGTGGTTGTTGTCGAGCGTAAGGAGGATGGGAAAGATCACCCGGTCCAGAGGCCGGTTTATTACGTCAGCGAGGTATTATCAGAGGCAAAACAACGCTACCCACATTGGCAAAAGCTGGTTTTCGGGGTCTTCATGGCCAGCCGGAAACTAAAGCCGTATTTTCAGGAACACCCCATAACAGTGGTTAGTTCTATACCAATGTCGGATATCATCAGAAACTCGGATGCAACGGGTAGAATAGCCAAGTGGGCGATCGAGATGGGAGATTATCACATCAACTACGAGCCCAGGTCAGCCATCAAATCCCAAGCCCTAGTTGATGTCATTAACGATTGGACTCACACAGGCATGTCCGCCATGGCTCCAAACTCCGAGTCTTGGATAATGCACTTTGATGGTTCCAAGCAATACGAGGGATCAGGAGCTGGAGTGGTGCTAACATCACCCAAAGGAGACAAGTTAAGTTACGTGTTGCAGATTCACTTTGATTGTTCCAATAACGTGGCCGAGTATGAGGCCTTGTTGCATGGCTTAAAGGTAGCCAAGGAGATGAACATTAAGAGGATACGATGCTTTGGAGATTCGGACCTTGTGGTACAGCAGGTCTCAGGAACTTGGGATAGAAAAGATGCAACTATGGCAGCATACCGCAGAGAGGTGGACAGGGTGCCGGATGTTTTTCCGGGTATGAGGTGGAGCACATAGACAGAATAAAAAACGAGGCAGCAGACGCACTCGCCAGACTCGGCTCGCGCAGAGAGCCGGTTCCACCTAATGTCTTCCTGGATGAGCTATGGCGGCCGTCAGTTAAAACCGAGTCTGAGGAAGAACTGGCAAATCAAGACCCGGATTTGGAGCTCGTGGCCACAGTGCGTGCTGTTCCCGAGTGGACAGAGTCGTTCCTGGCCTACCTATCACGGGGCGAGTTACCACAGCAGAAGGTGTTAGCAAGACAAATTCTGAGGCAAGCAAAAGGATATTCTATCATCAATGGGGAGTTATACAAAAGAAGTGCAGCATGAGTCTTTTTGCGCTGTGTAGCACCAGAAGAAGGCCGACAGATCCTCAAGGAGATTCATGAAGGTGATTGTGGGCATCACGCATCCACAAGATCCCTCGTGGCCAAAGCTTATCGACATGGTTTCTTCTGGCTCACGGCCCTAGCAGACACGGAGCGCTTGGTGGCAAGGTGTGACGGATGTCAAAGGTACGCTCGCCAAACCCATGTGCCGGCTATGGAATTACGGACTATCCCGTTAACCTGGCCGTTCGCTGTTTGGGGTATGGATATGGTTGGCCCCTTCCACATGTCACCTTGCAAAGCGACACATCTCTTAGTGGCTGTTGATAAGTTCACCAAGTGGGTTGAGGTCATGCCAGTTACCAATTGTGAAGCAATTACAGCCGTCAAGTTCCTGAAAAGGATTATCTACCGGTTCGGATATCCCCACAGCATAATTACCGACAATGGAACCAACATGTCCCTTGGCGAGATGGAGAAGTTTTGTGGAAACAATGGCATCCGCTTGGACATAGCCTCAGTGGCCCACCCACAGGCTAATGGACAAGTGGAGAGGGCAAATCAGGAATTGCTTCGTGGATTAAAGCCACGGTTACGAGTCCCGTGTATCAGAGCTGCTGGTGCATGGGTTGAAGAATTACCTTCAGTGGTTTGGGGTATCAACACCACACCTAACAGATCTACTCAGATGACACCGTTCTTTATGGTTTATGGCGCAAAAGCAGTGTTGCCGAGTGATATTATTCATGACTCGCCTCGAGTATCCGCTTACGTCGAGGTGGAGAACGAGAAGACTCGGCAAGACGACGTGGATATGCTAGAAGAACACAGGGAACAAGCTTTGGAGAGATCAGCCATATATCAGCAGGATCTGCGGAGATATCATAGCCGGCGCGTCAAAACCCGGGTCTTCCAGGAAGGAGATCTGGTTCTGCGCTTGGTGCAATCAAAGGAAGGAAAACACAAGTTATCACCGCCATGGGAAGGACCGTTCATCATAAGCCGGAATCTGCACAATGGATCATATTACTTGATAGATGCAAGGGAAGAGTCGGCTACGGTTAATGACACCACTCATACCACTTCATCTATGCAAGAGAAAGAAAGACCATGGAACGTGGCTCAGCTACGTCCCTACTATACTTAGTATAGGCTAGATTCACAAGGCGGAATTACACGATGTAACAGGCAGCCGTTTTCAGACGCACTCTTTTCCTATCCAGGGTACCTAAGGGGACTGGAGGGTTTTTAATGAGGCGGCTTGCTGACCTAACTTTTCTCATATCAATAAAGAGATGGTTAAACAATATATTATTTCCTTTTCATGTGTTTTTATCAAATTTTTATTTTTGTTATGTTTTTTATCCTTCTTCCAGGTAAGTATTATTTACTGTTTTTTAGTACATTAGTTTCTTTAGCAGTTTGCATATATTTAGGTCTTGGGGGCTGATTGCTTGAATAGCACAGTTACAAACTCAAAGACCCGGCCACGATGCCTATGAGTTATAAGGGTCGATTACTCGCAAACGAGTATGGCTGCAAGCTTATAACCGGACAAAGGAGCCAAACTTTCTTGACTTTTCTTACTTAAGCTCGATGTGAATCGCACTAAAGTGGCATGTTTTGCTCGCGTATGATCACAATCAGTCATGATGCCCAATGGGACTTGCCTGACCCTGTTTTCGTATAGATGTAGCAACATGGTTATCCACGCGAAAGCCGGCTTACAGTACAAGGGAGTCAAAAGGGTCATCCAAACCACAAGTTATGCAGAGTACAAGGTTAATAGCCGGAAACTCAAGGTTTATTAAGCATAACTTCAAAGCCTATGTGAAACGGCTCTAGGTTTCGGGCTTAGCAGAAATGATTTGTTCTCTTTGAAAGACCCAACACCCTAGACTCGGAAGTTCGGGCCTTGGGGACTGGGGAATTTGAAACAAGAAACAAATTATCTAGCTATTAAGCTCAAAAACCCAAAAATCCGAGTCTTGGGGACTTGGGGACTTAGAGAAAAGTCCACCTGTCAAAACCCACGAAACCCGGAAACCGAGTCTCACAAAAGGAACCATAAAGAAAGTCGGAATATCAAGAATAAACAAGCTCATAAGCAGATAGATATCAAATTCATCCAAAGGCCAGAAGGGCCACGAAAGCTATTAAGATTTCAAAACGTATTACAAACCATGATAGTAGCATCATCAAGTGCACAGGCGCACTATCAAACGAATAATTGTCTACAAAAACATCTGCCAACTAGGGTATTGACGTGGCATTGGATGCAAGCTTACTCGGCCTCCTGGGTTGGGTCTACAGACTTGCCCCTGCCTTCCGGGTCTTGGTCTTGGGTTTGCTCCTCGGAGGCCTTCCCAGCATCGTCACCCGGATGGGCAGTATCAGGACGAAGAGGCGGGCGGCCAGCCGGCGTAGAGGAGGAGGGCGCTGACTCAAAGTCGGCTTTCCTCTTTGCAGCTTCCTCCCTCCTCCTGGCCGAGTCAGCATTCCACTTCTCCAGAATATCGAAGGGTAAAGGCATATCCTCCTTCACAGGTTTACCCTTGGCGTCGTATGAAGTTACGAAGTTACTTAAATCCAGAGAATCGGCAAGTGTAGTCGCCGAGTGATGCACCTCGGTCTACACAGCCTTGAAATCCTTGATGCCGAATCTAGAACCATCAGCCTTGAATTCTGGAAACCCGGCCACCAACTTTGCCGGATCAAGCTTTGGAAAGTAAGCTTTAGCCAGCATAAGCCCCCGGGTCATCCCAACCCGGCATGCCGAGCGTTTCCAGAGCTCAATCCATGCGGGAACAGTGGAACACGCATGGATCAAAGTTTCCTTACCCGGATATCCCTCAGTTGGCCACTGTATGGTGTCTAGGATCCATTTAGTGTCGGCGCAGAATCTCCGGAGCACATTCTTCAAGTTCTTTACCTTCTGGATATCATCCTCTTCTGGGGGTGCAAGGTTAGAACCTACAATATAAAAAACATGGATTATATCAAAGCATCCGGGTATCATGGATCAAGAAAACAAAAAACCAAGACACGGACCAGTAAGTAACAAAATCTCACCAAGGAGGACACGATAAGTGTCGGCAACTTGAGCTGATAGCTTCTTCAGCGCAACTTGAGCAGTGGTGTATTTCTCTTTGTATTTCGTGACATCTTTCTCCAAGGCTTCCACCTCAGCCTCAAGCGCTTCTCTTAGCTTTACCTCGGTGTCTAGGAGTTGATTGGTCTTGGCCAAAATTTTCTCGGACCGGCTCGTCTGCGCCTAAAAGGAATGGAAAGTTAAACGTTAGTCGGATATCATAATCAGCCGAGTATTAGAAGGAGTACCGAGTGTAACTTTGACAAGTTAGACTCGGAACTTGGGGACTAGATGGATAACATGAGGTATCAATTAGTATTACCCGGTGTTCAGCGGCCATGCGCTCTAACATAGTGTTCTCTGTGGCCTTCATGGCAAGGAGGGCGCTCATCATTTGGTCGAAGGAGTGATTGCCCGAGTTGGAAGACCCGGGATCTTGGTAACCCGGAGTTGGAGTCTTCTCCTTGGCAGGGGAAGGCATCCGAGTCGTATGAGTATCGGAGTTTGGCTCGCCTCCCCCCGCGCCCAGGATTGTGGCCTCTTCCTCTTCGCGTGCATGCGAGGCTATCGGATACTTGGCTTCTTGATCAGCCGGGTTCTTCGGTGGCGCCTGCCGCTCTCCCTCGCCGCGCGCCGCGGCAGTCATATTATCAACCGGATTCTCCTTACCCGGGTCTTCGGTTTCCATATTTTCTTGGTCACTGATAGTGACCTTGGCTCTGTGGATGGTGTAAACAAGCAGTTAGCATGTGACTGGAGAAAGTTATGGAAAAATGTTAGAACATCAGAAGAAGAGCCTTACCCGGGGTTTACCATGAAGTCCGAGGGGAACTCGCTGCTAGACCCGGATGAAGCTGTTCAACATTGTGGAAGTAAGACACGAAATTGTCCCGCTAAGGGGTGTTTGGGAAAAGAAAACCTTTGATATTTAGGAAAAGGTTGAAAGGTACCGGCGCGCCGAGCTGGGGATGATGGGATGTCCGGGTTAAGTGTAATATCACCCAGAAAGTTCCGAGTCATTCTGCGCTTGGTCGCGGGTGGGTCCTTCAAGTACGGCCAGTCGGATAATTCTCGGTTTAGCTCGCACATGTTAGCAAAGGAGTATGGTTTAGAAGCAAGGGAGCGGTATGGAACCTTAAAAACGACCCCTCGGGGTTTCCTTTTTGCTCTGACCTTGATGGCCGGTTCGGCTTCACCTTCGTCACTCTGTGTTTCCACCCCGCCCTCTGGGTCTTCTTCCTCTTCCTTGTCCTCTAGCCCTGAAGGTTATCAATGCATATAGTCGGAAAAACAGGGAGTGTGCGGCAATAAGTTCGCAGAAATTGAGTTGGGTAAGACCCGGAATGTACCTTCTTCCGGATCGGTTTCTTCTTCTTCTTCCTCCGGGTTCCCGGAGTTGGGAGGGGTATCAATGCTCCAGAAGACGTTGTCGGCCTGAGATAAAAGCATGAAAATGGGAGTTAGTAGTTGTATCAAGTCAAAGTACGAGAATAAGTGTATAAGTATCAGATTTTACCGCTGGAGCCAGGTTATCCCGGGTGAACGGCGCTAACCCGGCTACATTCTTGATCACCTCCAGCTTCTCAGTCAAGAAGCTCTTGATGGTCTTGTTGGTGTCACCAGCCGGATAGTTCTTCGAGGAGTAACGGAGCGCGTCCGTAACGTGCCCCGAGTATTCGCACATCAGCTTTGAGCGGATAGAATTGGGCTGAATGCGGAAATCTACCCAAGTTTTGACCAAGTTAAGCCCAAGGAGACCTTGGGCAGAGAGGACGGCTATTTTCGCTAAGAAGGGCTGGATGGCTTCCCTGTCCGGCTCAGGGGCAAAGGCATTGAAAGTATCGGAGATATCTAAGAGACCCTCCGAGTAACCCGGCAATTTCCTCTCGCCGGGTGGGGAGGTGTCTCGGCAATAGAAGAAAGAAAGTTTCCAGTGTTTTACGTGTGAGTTGAGGTTGAGAGTCGGCATGGGTGAGTTTTTGCGGCGCTGGATGGAAACCCCGCCGCAGGCCAAGAGGGCCCCGTCACCGCTTTTGCGGCACGGTTTGCATTGAAAAAGTTCTATAAATAAAGCCAAATTTGGCGGGATGCACAAATAAGACTCGCACAGGACTATGAAGTGGGTTATGTTCAACATAGAGTTAGGCCCTATGTCGAACACCCGGAGGCCATAGTGGCTGAGGACCTCGCGGAAGAAAGAGTGACCCGGGGGGCGAAACCCCCGGATCACATGCTCAACGAAGCATATTACCTCGTCTGCACTAGGGGTAGGCCGGGTCTCGTCACCCGGTACCCTTCAGTGGATCTCTTCCTGAGGGGGGAGGACGCCTAACTCGGCCAGCTCCTCCAGCTTGGCCTTGGTCACAGAAGATTGCGCCCAGTTGGCGGATATGGATTGGGTCACCCTTGGCTTAGCCGGCTGCTTCCCTTTGTGCTTGGGAGCCATTGGTTCAGTCTGCAAAAGTACAAGACAAAAAGATATAAAGCATTAGACTCGGAAGTTATGGATTTACCGAGTATCGATAAAGCAGTATAAAGGCTGCGAACTATCCGGGTATCGAAGAGCAGTACAGAAATTGTGGGGTATCTAAATGTCAACGAGCCATTGTAAAAAGAAGTTAATTGCCTGGCTATCTAGTATGAATAAAACAGCCGGAAGAGGAGGATTTTCCGGGTATCTATGAACAGCCGCGGAAATCTGGGTGAACTACATCTAGATTGGAAATTTTACTATCGATTTCGCGGAGAAATTAATGACTACGAGTGATAGGAGAGTGCAGTGGGATCAATAATCAAGCAATTGGATGAACTAGTTTGAAGTTGTGCGGCCTAATTCGGCGCGGGGCAAGAAATGGCCCGAGGATGGACCTAGATCTAATCTAGGTCAAACGGAGAAATTGCAAGTTGAATCAAGGGGAATAGGGAGTTTACCGGCGTGGATTGGAGAAGGACATGACGGCGGCAGATGGCGCAGTCGTGGTGCCCTCGTGCGACTCCCGGCGGGCAGCTCGGGGCCGCGGCGGCGGAGATTGGCGGCGGCGCGGGGCGGACCGTGGAAGAACGCAACCGGCGGCGGCTCTGCTCCGGCAGTGAACCCGAGGTCTCCGTGGTGATGTTGAGCGAGCTCGGGTGAGAGGGCGCCGGTGAGGAAGAAGAAGATGGGGGAAATGAGCCGTTAGGGTTAGGTTACCCCCCAGGCACCTATTTATAGGTACGGGTGGGGAAACCTAGACTGGCGAGCGGGAACCAAAATTTTCGGGAGTAAAAGATACCCGTCCGAGATTTTTGGGATATGCGTTAAGTGCCCGAGAGCGATATCCGGACAAGATAAGAAGTAAATCCTTTCCGCGATATTCGGATCAATTAACAAGTGAAGTAAGCCGGGTCTTCTGCATTTTCCTTGGAACATTGACCCAGAAAATTAAAAATGGACTTAGAGAAAGCCGGCTTATTATATGGACCACCAATGGAGTTAGGCCTAGATGTTTATTGAAGCAACCTAGCCCGGCCTCTATAAACTTGTATGTTTGTTATTTTTGCAGGGAATAGCGTGCGCTTCAAGGAGGATCCCGTGAAGCCCAAGCTATTCTGGGAACTACTGATGGAGGGATGATAACCCGGTAGGCTAACGCCAAGGAGTAACTCGGCCCAAAGGACGCTGCGCAAGACCCGGCTTAGGATAAAGGAGCTTCTAGAAGGCCCAGGAACGTAGGCCTCGTAACCCGGATTGTGGGTTTCGGTAAGGAAGTTTAGGGTTTGTAAGCAGTGTCCGGGTAGGATTCAGAGTACGCCTTGGAGAGTAAGCCAGCGGGTCCGGATGTTATATAAGCCGGTCCCTAGGTTAGGGTTAGATAAGTTTTTAGCGTGAGCAAGAACATAATCGCCGGATTGCGAGGTATCGAGTATCCATTGTAACACGAGAGGCGAGATAATATATTTAGATCAGAGACTCGGCGACTTGATTGCCGGCTACCAGATCGCATATCACCATGGTTTCCCTTGAGCTAAACCCTCTCCCAAACACCATAGACGAATTGCCCCAACATAAGTTACCCCTGGTAACGTCTGCCGTGATTATCCCACGACACAAGTTACTATGCAAGATGAAACCACTCCTATCATTCAAGCTAGTCAAGGTCAAGGCCAAGATCAACCTTCTTCATCCTCATCTCCTCAAGTTGAAGCAAGTGTTGATGATGATGATGATCAAGGCCAACAACTCATTCAAGACGAAGACCCAAATGATCAAGATGACCAAGGCCAACAACTCGGTCAAGACGAAGACCCAAATGATCAAGATGATCAAGTGATTCCTCCTCACAATAATGAGGAGATCAAAGTCCGTCATGCTAAAAGGATTAGAAGATCATTGAAGCGTATTGATGCATCCGACAACAAAGTGTTGGAAGATATTCAAGCTAAAAGATATACAAGAAGGCAATTGGCAAACTTTAGTGAGCATCAAGATCACATGTCCATGGTGGAACCAAAGAAGGTGTTTGAAGCTCTTAAGGACTCCGATTGGGTAGAAGCTATGCATGATGAGCTCAATAACTTTGAGCGCAATAAAGTTTGGAAGCTAGTTGATAAGACCAAGGATTGCCACAATGTTATTGGCTCTAAGTGGATATTCAAAAACAATCAAGATGGGCATGGTGAAGGGAATATGCCCGAGAGGTAATAATAAAGTGGTTATTATCTTATTCCTTGCTTATAATAAATGTTTTTTTCTCATGCTAGAATTGTATTAACCGAAAATGTTGATATATGTGTGATTAATAAACCAACAATGGTTCCTAGTAAAGCCTCTCTTTTAACTAGCTCGTTGATTAATAGATGATCAAGGTTTCCTGATCATGAACATTCGATGTTGTTAATAACGGGGCCGTGTCATTGGTAGAATGATGTGATGAACATAGACCCAAAGTGAATATAGCAATGCAATCAAGTCATTAAGTTACATTGTTATATCACACATACAAAGTAACTCTAATCCTTAGTGAAGGGAATATGCCCGAGAGGCAATAATAAAGTGTTTATTATGTTATTCCTTGTTTATGATAGATGTTTATTTATCATGCTAGAATTATATTAACCGGAAACATTAATACATCTGTGATTAAAAAAAAAACAACGTTCCTAGTGAAGCCTCTCTTTTAACTAGCTCGTTGATTAATAGATGATCAAGGTTTCCTGATCATAGACATTGGATGTTGTTAATAACGGGGTCATGTCATTAGGAGAATGACGTGATGAACTTAGACCCTAACTAAGTATAACAATACGATCAAGTCATTTAGTTTTGTTGTTATGTCTTACATTCGGAGTAACATTGTTCCTTAGACCATGAGATCATGTTAATCACTAATACCGAAAGAATACTTTGATGACATCAAACGTCACACCGTAACAGGGTGACTATAAAGGTGGCGTTAGGTATTCAGAAAGTGTTAGTTGAAGCTCATGGATCAAGAGTGGGATTTTTTCATCCAATATGACGGAGAGATATACTCAGGGCACTCTCGGTGATATCACATCGACACCGCTTGCAAGCACGTGATATGATCACAAAGGATGTTATATCACGGGAACGAGAAAAGAGTACTTGTCGGGTAACGAGATCGAACAAGGTATGGTTGATACCAATGATCGGATCTCGGACAAGTGAAATATCGCGAGACAAAGCAAAATCGTTACGACTTTGAAAGGTTCACACGATCACGAGAGTCATCGTTGAATATATAGGAGTCATCACGGATCTCCAGATCCCGTTGTTGATTATTGACCGGAGAGGAGTCTCAATCATGTCTATATTATTCGCGAACCGTAGGGTGACACACTTAAGGTTCGATGAAGCGTTCGAGAGGATACAAAATACCGAAGAATGTTTTGGGCAGCTCCAAAATTGTTTCGGGGAAAATTGAAATAGTTCAAGGGGTTTTTCGTCGAATTGTTGTTAATAGAATTAACCAATGATTTGAGGTGGTGCATGCAAATGTTTGTTAATGGAATTAACAAATATAAATAAAGAAATAAAAATGTTTTCTTTATTTATTAAAGAAAAACCTTTGGATTTTCTAAGTAGAAAATTAAGGGAGCATGAGTGGGTGTGAGTGGAGCTTCCACTCACATGAAGAGGGGAAGAGGTGGGGGCACACCATGGCTGGTCGCACCCCCCCTTGGGCTGCCTCCCCCTCCCCTATAAAAGGAGGGTGAGAGCTCCCTCTTCCTCACACACTTGCCCACCTCCCTTTCCCTCCACCCGCTGCTCCATTCCATGGTCTTTGGCTTGGCGAAGCCCTGACCGTGGGATTCTTCACCACCACCACGCCGTCGTGCTGCTGGAGTTCCGGGGATACTCTACTTCAGCTGCCCCGTTGGATCGAGGGAACAGAGGTCTTCATCGAGTTGAACGTGTGACCGATCACGGAGGCATCGCCTGATTGCGGTGCACATCTTCTCGCTCGGGATCGGCGTGAGTACGAGATTTGATCTTGTAACACTTTGAGTCTTCGAGGGTATGTTATCTCAAGACTCTCTTTCTCCATGTTGCCTTTCATCTCCTAGATTCGATCTTGGCCATTCGGGTTTATCGCGCGTAGGAATTTTTTTTCTATGCAACGTACCCTTCAGTGGTATCAGAGCCGGATATATGCGTAGATGATTTGTACGGGTAGAACACATAGGAGTATGTGGGCGTTGATGATCATGTTTTTGCCTCTTTGATTATTTTATGATCTTAGTGGCATAGTAGGATGAAGCTGCCCTAGACTAAGTTTACGTGTACTATATACGTGAGAATTGTCTCACTTGTGGATGAGGGGGTGTCCGTTTCTCCTACTATAGTTAAGATCTAATCTACAAAGGGTTGTTAAAAATATGTTTTATCAAAGTTTTGGCTCTTGTACGCAGGTATGAGCGGTTCTATCCTCGTAAGCCCAAGCCACGTAAAATATGCAAAAATAATTAGAGGCGTCTAACTTGTTTTTGCAGGGCATGTGATGTGATATGGTCAATGTTACAAACGGTATGTATTAGATGATATCTTTTGTAAATTATTGACATACCGGCTGGAGCCATATGGTTGTCTTATTTTATGGCATGCGTGATGTATATCATATCCATGTGATATGTTGTAATGGATAAGCAAGATGGAGGTGCCATGAACCTTGGTGCCACGCCGGTGGAATGATGGAGATCATACCATGATGCACAAGATGGAGATCAAGTGCAAGAAGGACCATATCATATCACATTATCCATGCATGTGATGTTAATCCTTTTATGCATCTTATTTTGCTTAGATCGCGACGGTAGCATTATAAGATGATCCCTCTCACTTAATATCAAGATACTAATGTGTTCTTCCTTAAGTATGCACCGTTAAGAAAGTTCATCGTTTCGAGACACCACGTGATGATCGGGTGTGATAGACTCAACGTTCGCATACAACGGGTGTTTTCAAGCCTAGCATGTACAGACATGGCCTTAAAACACACGCAATACTACGGTTCTACTTGGCGATCCTAGTATGTACAAACATGGCCTCGGAACACGGAACCGAAAGGTAAAGCGCGAGTCACATGGATGTTATGATGAACATGTTGATGTTCGCCTTTGCAACTACACCGTATCACGTGATGATCGGTTTCGGTGTAGTGAAGTTGGTTCGTGTAATCACTAAAGACGACTAAGAGGGATGTTGTTTTTGAGTGGGAGTTCATGGGATAATTTTAGAATTAACTTGAACTTAATTTATCATAAACCTAGTCTAAATAGTCTTTGCAAATATGTTGTAGATCATGGCACCACCCACCTTCAATTTCAAGATGTTCATGGAGAGAGAGAAACTAGCAAACAATGGAAGCAACTTTACCAACTGGGCACTTAACCTGAGGATTCTCCTCACCGCTTCCCAGAAGCTCTATGTGCTTAATGCACCGCTAGGTGACCAGCCCGCTGATGATGCTTCTGATGAAGATAAAAATGTTTATCTGACTCAACAAGAAGACCACAGTATAGTTCATTGCGGCATCCTTTATGGATTATAGCCAGAGCTGCGAAAACGTTTCGAGAACAACACTGCTTATGCTACAATGGGAGAATTGAAAATGATTTTCGATACCCATGCCGCAGTTGAGAGTTATGACGCTTCAGAAAAGTTCTTTAGCTGCATGATGGAAGAGAACAGCTCCGTTAGTGAGCACGTACTCAAGATGTCTGCGTACGCTGATAAGCTCATAGCCTTGGGAATATCGATTCCCATTGAGCTAGGGATACATCGTGTTCTCCAATCTCTGCCACCTAGTTACAAGAACTTCGTGATGAACTATAATATGCAAAGCATGAAGAAGTCTCTTCATGAGCTTCTCTCGATGCTTAAAACTGCTGAAGTGGAGATCAAGAAAGAACATCAAGTGTTGATGACCAATAAGACCACTAGTTTCAAGAAAGGCAAGCCAAGGGTAAACTTCAAGAAGGGTGGCAAATCTGTTGCTGCTCCTGAGAAGAAAACCAAGAATGGCCCTGAGTGCTTTTATTGCAAGTGCACTTGCCACTGGAAGCGCAATTGTCCAAAATATCTGGCAGATAGGAAGGCCGGCAAAGTGAACAAAGGTATATATGATATACTTGTTATTGATGTGTACCTTACTAGCACTCGCAGTAGCACCTGGGTATTTGATACTGGTTCGGTTGCTCACATATGTTACTCGAAACAGGAGCTGAAGAATAAGCGAGCACTAGAAAAGGATGAGGTGACGATGCGCGTCGGCAATGGATCAAGAGTTGATGTGATCGCCGTCGGGACGCTACCTCTACGTCTACCATCGGGATTAGTTATAAACCTCAATAATTGTTATTTGGTGTCTGCATTAAGCATGAATATCGTTTCTGGATCTTGCTTAATGCGGAATGGTTATTCCTTTAAGTCTGAGAACAGTGGTTGTTCGATTTACATGAATAATATCTTTTATGGTCATGCACCTGAGAAAAATGGTTTATTTCTTTTGAATCTTGATAGTATTGATACACATATTCATAATGTGAATGCCAAAAGAATTAAGTTAAATGATGATATTGCTACTTACATGTGGCATTGCCGCTTAGGTCATATTGGTGTTAAACGCGTGAAGAAGCTCCATTCTGATGGACTCTTCGAATCACTTGATTATGAATAATTTGAAACATGTGAACCATGCCTTATGGGCAAGATGACTAGAACCCCATTTTCTGGAACCATGGAACGGGCGACAGACTTACTGGAAATCATACATACTGATGTGTGTGGACCAATGAGTGTATCGGCGCGTGGTGGATATCGTTATTTTGTCACTTTCACAGATGATTTGAGTAGATATGGGTATATTCACTTAATTAAACACAAATCTGAGACATTTGAAAAGTTCAAAGAATTTCATTGTGAAGTTGAAAATCATCGTAACAGAAAGATTAAATTTCTACGATCTGGTCGTGGAGGTGAATATTTAAGTTACGAGTTTGGCATGCATATGAAACAATATGGAATAGTTTCACAACTCACACCTGCCGGAACACCACAGCGTAATGGTGTTTCCGAACGTCGTAATCGTATTTTATTGGATATGGTTCGATCTATGATGTCTCTTACAGATTTGCCACTATCGTTTTGGGGTCATGCACTAGAGACCGCTGCATTCACTTTAAATAGGGCACCATCTAAATCCGTTGAAACGACACCGTATGAATTATGGTTTGGAAACAAACCTAAGCTGTCACTTCTAAAAGTTTGGGTATGCGATGATTATGTGAAGAAGCTTCAACCTGATAAACTCAAACCCAAAGCGAAAAAATGTGTCTTCATAGGATACCCTAAAGAAACAATAGGGTACACCTTCTATCACAGATCCGAAGGCAGGATTTTTGTTGCCAAGAATGGATCCTTTTTGGAGAAGGAGTTTCTCTCAAAAGGTGTGAACAGTAGGAAGGTAGAAATCGACGAGGTTATTGAACCTTCTCTTCTTGGAATGGCGAGTAGCGTAGCGCCGGAAGTTGTTCTGGTGCCGACCCCGTCAGTTGAAGAGAGAGCTAATGATCATGATCATAAAACTCCAGAAGAGGAAACTACCGCACCTCGCAGGTCAACTAGGGAACGTACAACTCCTGAACTGTATGGAGATCCTGTATTAAACTTCATGGTAGATGGAGGTGATGACCCTGCGACGTATGATGAAGTGATGATGAGACCAGATTCCAACAAATGGCTTGAAGCCATGAAATCCGAAATAGGATCCATGTACGAAAAACAAGTATGGACTTTGGTGGACTTACCTGATGACCGCAAGGCCGTTGAGAACAAGTGGATCTTTATAAAGAAAACTAATGCTGATGGTAATGTGACCATCTATAAAGCTCGGCTTGTTGCAAAAGGTTTCCGACAAATTCAAGGAGTTGACTACGATGAGACTTTCTCACCAGTAGCGATACTTAAGTCAGTTAGGATTATGTTAGCAGTTGCTGCATTTTTCGATTATGAAATCTGGCAGATGGATGTCAAAACCGCGTTCCTTAATGGTGACATTGAGGAAGAGTTGTATATGATGCAACCCAAAGGTTTTGTTGATCCTAAGTTTGCTGACAAGGTGTGCAAGCTTCAACGTTCCATTTATGGACTGAAGCAAGCATCCCGGAGTTGAAACCTCCGTTTTGATAAGGTGATCAAAGGGTTTGGATTTGTCCAAACATACGGAGAAGCTTGTATTTACAAGAAAGTGAGTGAGAGCTCTGTAGCATTTCTAGTACTATATGTGGATGACATATTGTTGATTGGAAATGATATAGAACTTTTAAAAGGCGTAAAAGGTTATTTGAACAGTAGTTTTTCGATGAAAGACCTCGGTGAAGCAACATATATATTAGGCATCAAAATTTACAGGGATAGATCAAAACGCTTAATTGGAATTTCACAAAGTACATACCTTGACAAGATTCTGAAGAAGTTCAGAATGGAAGATAGTAAGAAGGGGTTCTTACCTATGTTGCAAGGCAAAACGTTGAGTAAGACTCACTGTCCAGCTACAACAGAAGATAGAGAGAAAATGAATTAGATTCCCTATGCTTCAGCCATAGGTTCTATCATGTATGCTATGCTATGTACAAGATCGGATGTGGCACATGCTATTAGTTTGACTAGTAGGTACCAATCCGATCCATGTTTGGAACACTGGACGGCGGTCAATAATATCTTTAAGTACTTGAGAAGAACTTCTCATATATGGCGGTGAAGAAGAGCTCGTCGCAAGATGTTACGTCGATGCTAGCTTCGACATTGATCCGGATGACTCTAAGTCTCAGTCCGGGTACGTATTTGTTATGAATGGAGGAGCAGTAAGCTGGAGGAGTTCCAAGCAATCCGTGGTGGCGAGATCATCAACAGAAGCAGAATATGTTGCTGCCGCGGAGGCAACACAGGAAGAAGTTTGGATGAAGGAGTTCATATCCGAACTAGGCGTGGTTTTGAGTGCGTTGGATCCAATGGTTATCTATTGTGACAACAATGGTTCCATAGCCAATGCTAAGGAGCCAAGGTCTCAAAATAATTCCAAGCATATCAAGCATCGTTTTCACTCCATCTGTGAACATGTCACATATGGGGATGTGAAGATTTGCAAAGTACATACGGATCTGAATGTGGCGGATCCATTCACTAAACCTCTCTCAAGGGCAAAACATGATCAACACCAGAACTCAATGGGTGTTAGATTCATCACTATGTAATATAGATTATTGCCCCTAGTGCAAGTGGGACACTGAAGGGAATATGCCCAAGAGGCAATAATAAAGTGTTTATTATGTTATTCCTTGTTTATGATAGATGTTTATTTATCATGCTAGAATTGTATTAACCGAAAACATTAATACATGTGTAATTAATAAACAAACCAACGTTCCTAGTGAAGCCTCTCTTTTAACTAGCTCGTTGATTAACAGATGATCAAGGTTTCCTGATCATAGACATTGGATGTTGTTAATAACGGGGTCATGTCATTAGGAGAATGACGTGATGAACTTAGACCCTAACTAAGTATAACAATACGATCAACTCATTTAGTTTTGTTGTTATGTCTTACATTCGGAGTAACATTGTTCCTTAGACCATGAGATCATGTTAATCACTAATACCGAAAGAATACTTTGATGACATCAAACGTCGCACCGTAACAGAGTGACTATAAAGGTGGCGTTAGGTATTCAGAAAGTGTTATTTGAAGCTCATGGACCAAGAGTGGGATTTGTCCGTCCAATATGACGGAGAGATATACTCAGGGCCCTCTCGGTGATATCACATCGACACCGCTTGCAAGCACGTGATATGATCACAAAGGTTGTTATATCATGGGAACGAGAAAAGAGTACTTGTCGGGTAATGAGAACGAACAAGGTATGGTTGATACCGATGATTGGATCTCGGACAAGTAAAATATCGCAAGACAAAGGGAAATCGTTACGACGTTGAAAGGTTCACATGATCACGAGAGTCATCGTTGAATATATAGGAGTCATCACGGATCTCCAAATCCCGCTGTTGATTATTGATCGGAGAGGAGTCTCAATCATGTCTATATTATTCGTGAACCGTAGGGTGACACATTTAAGGTTCGATGAAGCGTTTGAGAGGATACGGAATACCGAAGAATGTTTTGGGTAGCTCCGAAATTGTTTCGGGGAAATTGAAATAGTTCAAGGGGTTTTTCGTCGAATGGTTGTTAATAGAATTAACAAATGATTCGAGGTGCTGCATGCAAATGTTTTTAATGGAATTAACAAATATAAATAAAGAAATAAAAATATTTTATTTATTTATTAAAGAAAAACCTTTGGATTTTCTAAGTGGAAAATTAAGGGAGCATGAGTGGGTGTGAGTGGAGCTTCCACTCGCATGAAGAGGGGAAGAGGTGGGGGCACACCACGGCTGGTCGCACCCCCCTTGGGCTGCCTCCCCCTCCCCTATAAAAGGAGGGTGAGAGCTCCCTCTTCCTCACACACTTGTCCACCTCCCTTTCCCTCCACCCGATGCTCCATCCCATGGTCTCCGGCTTGGCGAAGCCCTAACCGTGGGATTCTTCACCACCACCACGCTGTCATGCTGTTGGAGTTCCGGGGATCCTCTACTTCCGCTACCCCGCTGGATCGAGGGAACGGAGGTCTTTATCAAGATGAACGTGTGACCGATCACGGAGGCATCGCCGGATTGCGGTGCACATCTTCTCACTCGGGATCGGCATGAGTACGACTACGCGAACAACGATATTTGATCTCGTAACACTTTGAGTCTTCGATGGTATGTTCTCTCAAGACTCTCTTTCTCCCAGTTGCCTTTCATATCCTAGATTAGATCTTGGTGATTCGGGTTTATCACGCGTAGAAATTTTTTTGTTTTCTATGCAACGTACCCTTCACTTAGACCATGAGATCATGTCAATCACTAACACCGAAAGAGTTCTTTGATGTCATCAAACGTCACACCATAACAGGGTGACTATAAAGGTGTCGTTGGTTATTTGGAAAGTATTAGTTAAGGCTCATGGATCAAGAGTGGGATTTGTCCATCCAAATGACGAAGAGATATACTCTGGGCCCTCTCGGTGGTATCACATCGACACTGCTTGCAAGCAAGTGACTAGGTCACAAGGATGTCATATCACAGAACGAGTAAAAGAGTACTTGTCGGTAACAGGAATGAACTAGGTATGGTTGATACCAATGATCGGATCTCGGACAAGTAAAATATCGCGAGACAAAGGGAAATGGTTACGACGTTTATGGTTCACACGATCACTAGATTCATCGTTGAATGTGTAGGAGTCATTATGGATCTCCAGATCCCGCTATTGGCTATTGATCGGAGAGGTGTCTCGATCATGTATGCATTATTCACGAACCGTAGGGTGACACACTTAAGGTTCGATGACGCGCTTGAGTGGATACGGAATATCGGAGAAAAGCCTGGACAGCACCGAAATTGTTTCGGGTAATTTTGAAATAGTTCAAGCGAGTTCTTATCAAATGGTTGTTAATAGATTTAACAACTAAATCAAGGAGTTATATGTTAATGTTTGTTAACGGAATTAACAAATATTAAAATAAAGAAATAAACTTGTCTTATTTATTTATTAAAGAAAACCCTTGGGATTTTTAGTGGGTTAATGGAAGAATGAATGGGTTGAGTGGAGACTCCACTCACATGATGAGGGAGAGGTGGAGACACCCAAAAATTTGTGGTTGCCATCCCCTCCTATATAAGGAGTGGGTGGAAGCTCTCTCTCCCACACACACACACTTGTGTCATCTCTTCCTCCCTCCTCCGCTGCTCCGCCACTTGTTCATGCGCTTAGCGAAGCCCTGGACGAAGTTTTCTCCACCACACCACGCCGTCGTGTTGCTGGAGTTTCGAGGGATCCTCTACTTCTGTTGCCCCGCTGGATCGAGGGAACGGAGGTCGTCATCGAGCTGTACGTGTGACCGAGTGCGGAAGCGCTGCCGGATTGCAGCGCTCATCTTTGCGATCTTGAGATCGATGTGAGTACGACTACATCACCAACGAGATTTGATCTCGTAACGCTTTGTTTCTTCTAGGGTATGTTCTCCTAAGACTCTTTCTCCCTGTTGCCTTTAATCTCCTAGATTAGATCTTGGCCCTTCGGGTTTATCTCGTGTAGGAATTTTTTTGTTTTCTATGCAACAAATGCTTCACATGGTATTGTCATAAGGACAAGGCAAGATTGGTGGCTCAAGGCTACACTCAAGTGGAAGGCATTAACTTTGATGAAACCTATGCTCCCGTGGCTCACATTGAGCTGTATCCTTCTTGCATATGCATCTTTGCATAATTTCAAATTGCAACAAATGGTTGTCAAAAGTGCTTTTCTAAATGGTCCACTAAAAGAGGAGGTATATGTTAAGCAACCTCCGGGGTTCGAGAACCCCAACTTCCCTAACCATGTCTACAAGCTCGATAAGGCGCTCTATGGACTTAAACAAGCACCACGTGCGTGGTATGAGCACCTTAGAGAGCTGTTGGAAGACCGTGGTTTTGAAGTTGGGAAGATCGACTCCACCCTTTTCACAAAGAAGGTAAAGGGTGAGCTTTTCATATGCCAACTCTATGTGGACGATATTATCTTTGGCTC
This sequence comes from Alopecurus myosuroides, assembly GCA_028641055.1. Lineage (NCBI taxonomy): Eukaryota > Viridiplantae > Streptophyta > Magnoliopsida > Poales > Poaceae > Alopecurus > Alopecurus myosuroides. The sequence continues at coordinate 126,460,900 of CM054061.1, read as the reverse complement.
AACTAACCAAGCTTTTAATAATGAGTTCTAAAGCTTATGACTGACAGGTTTGAGATGTCCATGATGGGAGAGCTTAAACTCTTCCTTGGCTTTGAGATCAAGCAATTGGCTCGTGGGACTTTCATTTCTCAAGCCAAGTACAACCAAGACATGCTCAAGAGGTTTAATTTCCATGGTGCAAAAGAGAAGCCATCTCCTATGCAAGTCAAATGCCACCTCAAGCGCAATCTGGATGGTAAAGATATGGACCAAAAGTTGTAACGTTCTATGATTGGTTCTTTGCTTTACCTTTGTGCATATAGGCCCGATATCGTTTTGAGTGTAAGTGTGTGTGAAAGGTATCAAGCGGCTCCTAAAGAAAGCCACTTGGTGGCTGCCCATATGATCTTTCAGTATTTGGTTCATACATCAAGGTTTGGTTTGTGGTACCCAAAGGGGGCACAATTTTCTCTCAAGGGCAACACAGACTCGGATTGGGCTGGTGATCAACATGATAGGAAGTCTACTTCCGGGGCTTGACAATTTCTTGGTAGGTCCTTAGTGAGTTGGTATTCCAAGAAGAAAAATTGTATATCTCTCTCCACCGCCAAAGCCGAGTATGTGGTGGCCGCTAGTGCTTGCACCCAATTGCTATGGATGAGCCAAACCGTCAAAGAGTATGATGTTCACTTGGATAAGGTTCCTCTCATGTGTGACAATGAAAGTCCCATCAAGATCGCCTACAACCCCGTGCAACACACAAGGACGAAGCATATTGAGATTCGTCATCATTTCATCCGGGATCATGTGGCAAGAGGTGATATTGAGCCAGCATATGTCCCCACCAAGGATAATCTCACGGACATCTTCACAAAGCCACTTGATGATGCAAGATTCATGTTCTTGAGGAATGAGCTAAATATCATCGATTATAGGAGTTTGACTTGAAGATCTTGTACACACCCCTATAGTTGATACGTGTTTGGGTTTAGGTGTAGGCATTTACATAGGGGGAGTGCTATCCTAACACATTGGGTTCTCCCTCCCCCATTATGTCCAAAGCAAAAAATCATCGTTATCTCTCTTTTTGTAATGTTGAATTGTGAGCTTCAATGTCGAGACTTGGCAATGCACCCAAGATATATCTTCGCGATGACATACCATAATATCTTACATGGAGGCTTAGGCCACCAACCTCTTCTTGGTGAAGAGTTGGATCTTAGTGGGGTTTGTTTGATTTTCATTGAATTTCTCTTGTTTTCCCTTGCTAAGTGTTTTCGTAGGAAAATCTCACTCTCTTGGATGTTTTGTTTGATTCTTGCAAATAAGTGGGATAAGTACTAATTTCAGTTTGGTGTTTCTATCCTAAGACTTTCTACCTAAAAAACAAACTCTATCTAGCACTCAAGTCACTCCTTTGAAACTTGGAAGTTTCGGATCAGAAGGCAGCCGGAATTTCCGGTACAGTTTTGTACCGGAATTTCCGGGTGGACCCGGAATATCCGGTTCAAACTTGAACCGAAATATCTGGTCCTGCGAATCTACCTCAAATATGCGGAGCACGGGATGAATTGGCAGTTCTTGCCATTCATCCCCAACCTCCTCCTCTTCCAAAAATTACACCCCTCTGATTCTTGGCCTCCGAGGCCACTTTCTCCACGGGATTTGCAAGCTTTTGGCCGGATCTCGTGCTCCATATCCTTGGGATCATTTCCATCCAAGCATTTTCATCCATGGACGTAGGTAATCTTCAATTTCTTTGAATCTTGGTTCCCTAACCCTACCCCTCCTTGGATGCATGTTTTTCTTGGTTAATGCTTGGTAGTGGATGTTCCCTAGGCTATCTGTTCCATACTAGAGAGAATAGGTTAGCACCCCGTATCTCCGATCTAGTTTTGAACCTAGGTGAAAATCAATCTAGTGCTGGATTCATGGAACCGGAATATCCAGTTCAGAACTGAACCGGAATTTCCGGTTGGGTTCTGTCCCAAAAATTTCAGTATTGTTTTGCTTTTCTCTAGGATTGTTACTTGATCATTTTGTGGATGCTCTCCTATTGTTTTGACTGTATGGTTCCACTTTGTTGACTTGTGTGTACTTACCCCCTTGCTTCCGTCTATATGCTTCATTCACAGGTGGTTCTCAGGTGGACAAGTTGAGCACTCGCAAGCGTCCGTACTACAAGGACATTAGTGACGAGGACCCCGGTGACTCTCGGCCTCCGAGGAAAGCTGTTGCCAATGGGAGAGCAAAGTATGTTGCTTCGAAGCCATCCTAAAGGAGGAAGAAAGGCAAGGAAGTCAGGAAGAACTGCAAGCATGATGTGACCAGTTAGGAATTTGCTCAGATTCGACACAAGGACTGGTACAACACTGCAAGGGATATGGAGATTGATGATTCTCGGTTCTAGTGTATGGAGCAGTTTTATATCTTTGCTGACATCTACTCTGATTACAAGTTTCCAGTCCGCCCGATGAATCCCTCCAAGTTCCAGTTCATCAAGGACAAGGAAGTATTTGTTGATGCTGCTAGTATTATTGAGATGTTTGGTTTTGTGAATCTCATGGAGACTCGCTGCCCATACAACACCGATCTCGTGGTCCAGTTCATGTCCACATTGGCTTTTGATTTAGTTGTTGTTTGCGGTTTGAAGTGGATGACCCAGTCCACTCCATGTGAGGCTCAGTTTTTCAAGCTGGGCAATGCTCTTGGCTATAGGTACCGCTCTCATCCTCCACTTGGTCACCGTATGCATAATGTGGACAGACCTCAGCGTGAGAAGAGTATGGCTGATATGTATGCACCTGGGTACACTGTTGGTAAGTTGGAAGGTCTTCTCCCGTTCTATGATCAGCTGGTTCGCCTCTTTCGGTCTTCGTTAGTTCCTAGTGGTGGCAATAATGATGTTCTCACCATTCTGCTTTGCGACCTCATGATTATGGCAAAGTAGTGTATTGAGGACAAGGACCCTACTGCGTCATACACGGTGGATGTCATGGACGTCATCTTCCACGAGCTCCGCAATGCTATGATTGGTGGGAACACTATCCCATATGGACCATACATTATGATGTTGATCAAGGACACGATGGGGAGAGACTTCCGTGATCTGCCTATGCAAGATCATGCCTTCAAGAAGTTGTATGTGAAGAGGAAGAAGGTTGTTACTGCTGCTCCTGCCCCTCCTCCTGAGGGTGGTTCCTCTATGGGAGCTGTCCCTTCTAGTGCTCGCAAGGCTGACACCAGCACTACTGTGCGCAATGTCAGGAAGCTCTCCTGGTTCCAGCGCAATGTGCTTTGCATGAAGGTGGATATCCACAAGGAGCAGTATCAGGCTTACCGTAGGGAAACAGCTATCTCCAGCTCCCAGCGTCAGATACTTCACAATGTGAGTGGTACTACTGGTGATATCCCTGCTGCCTTGGTTCCTGACTCATACTCATAGTGGGCTTCTAGAGACTGTACCCCTTGGGAGAAGATTGAGAAGGCTCTTCGTGTCACTGCTACTTCATCCAGTGCTCCTGTTGATGATGACTATGATGAGGAAGATGAGGAAGTGGATGAAGATCAGGAGAGAGACGCCGAGGGTTCTTCCGAGACGTCCGCTGGAGAGTCCTCTGAGCACTCGGATGCTTACCTTGTTTATGGGACGTTAGCACCACTACCTATCTCCTTTCTGGTGTCTCGATGCTAAAGGCAGAGAACTAGTCTTAGGCCTGCGGGATTTGCATGGGTTCGGGCACAAGCATATGCTTTTATCATTTATTGAGAGCTTGTGTCCATTTAGTTGTTCCGTGAACTATTTGTTTTTTATCTCGTATTGAACTATGTGTTGTGAGACTCTGGTTATCTCTGGTTATCTATGCTCTATGTTGAGGATTATCTATTATTGTGCTTCGGTATAATTGCTATTATCTCTACGCACAAGGTATCTCTTTCAAATTCCTCAACATATTGGTCATGTTGTTTCTTTTATCATGTTTGTATCACTTGTTGGAAATTACTCTCCTCGTGGATATTACATTTTTGCATATGAGGCAAACAAAAGATATGCATATGTGTAGGGGGAGAAATTTCCATTTTGTTGCATACATGATCTTGTCGAGTTTTTATTGCAAATCTTAGTATTTTCATCTAACACAAAAAAGGGGGAGATTGAAAGTGCATTTCGTTTTCCCGTTGGTTTTGTGTGTTAGTTAACAATACTAAGTATATTATTTATCGAGGTGTTGAGTGTGCAGGTGTTATTTTCAACATCCGCATCGATCACCAAAAGATCGGTGAAGTTAGATCACTGAGGTTTGGGACAGAGAGGAACCAGATATTTCTAACCGGATATTTCAAGGGCAACCGGAATTTTTCGGTTAGGAAAATCCTAGCCCAGTTTGAGACAGAGATGAGCCGGAAATTTCCAACCGTATTATTCTGGAACAACCGGAATATCCGGTTGTGGAAGTTTGGGCTCAAAATGGCTAAGGACTGGAAGTTGAAGAAGCAGAAGTCAACCGGAAATTTCCAACCGGATTATTCCATACCAACCAGGATTTCCAGTTCTAGAGCTTGTTCGGGACAGAAGCGAGCCGGATATTTCAAACCGTATTATCTGCTCCAACCAGAATTTCCGGTAGAAGTCAACCCAGTCGAAAACCAGATCTGAAGAATTGAAGCCAACCGCAATTTCTGGTTCAAGTTTGAACCGGATATTCTGGTTCCATTTTCCTGCACAAACGGCTCTATTTGGGGAGGGGGTATAAATACCCCTCCTCTTCCTCCTTGAGCTCTAGTTCGTCCATCGCATTGAATACCATTTATTGAGCTCACCAAATCCTCAATTACTCCCAATCCCTCCCACCAAACTTGTTGATCTTTGGAGGATTGAAGGAGAAGAACCCGATCTACATCTTCACCGAGCCGTTCTTCATTTTCCCCTCATTCACTTGAGGGATTTGAGTCTGGGATTTCCATTTGTGGAGAATCTAGACCTCTTGCTACACTTGGTGATTCTTGGTGTTGGGAGCCCCCAATTTGGTTGTGGGTGTGTGCCCCAAGCTTGTTTGTAAAGGATTCAATTCCCGCCTCAAAGGGGATCAATAGTAGAAGGTGGACTAGGACTTTGTGGCGGGGCTCATCGTAGAATAGGTGAGGCCTTTGTGGCATTGAGTAGGCCTTCGTGGGAAAGCTCGCATCCCTCCAACGAGACGTGCTCCCTTAACAAGGAGGAACTTGGGAATGCATCGTGTCTCTGTGTGCTTCATATCGGTTACCTCGTTCCCTTCCCCTTTACTTGTGCTTGTATTGTGTTTGTTGTTGTTCTTTTCATATAGGTAAATTCACCGTAGTTGCATTATCTAGAGAATTTACCTCTATGTCAAGCCTAATTTTGAAGAAAAACTAAAATTGGTTGTAGCACCTATTCACCCCCCCTCTAGGTGCCCTTACTATCCGTTCAAGGCTGCATGGGGCGGAACAGTGACAGATAACGTTAAGGAACTGCATGCAGAGCTCAAGAAAACATTAGAGGTGCTACTGGCCTAGGTAGTACGGCCTTCAGTTCAGTAAGAACTGAACTTCGCGAGTTGAGGAGCAAACTGAAGGTGTTGCGTTCTGATCCATTGCGGATGGGGTGCATCTATGAAGAAAACAAGGTAGAAGCACGAATTTTTGAGCTCGTTTTCAGGAGTAAATTATGTGTAGGCAACATGCTAGGGTGAAGTGGCTAGCCGAGGGCGATAAGGATACTCTGTTTTTTTTTTCATTTGAAAGCGAGTAATAGGAGAAATAATAATAGAAATGATTCTCTTGTGCGTGAAGATGGTACAATGTGCAATAATGATGTTCAAATGGCGACGATGGCATAAGACATATGTGATGATTTGTATAAGGCTAAATGCTATTGGCATTGAGGAAGTACTCCCTCGTGTCTCTCGAAAGGTTACAAAAGATATTAATTCCATTCTCAATGCACAGTATAGTTCTAAGGAGATTAAAGTGCCCTTGTTTCAGATGTTTCCTTCAAAAGCTTCGGGACGGGATGATTTTCCCGGCGCATTATTTTCAAAAACACGGGAGTATGTGTGGGGAGGAGCTCACGAATATTTTGATTCAGAATTCAACGGAAGAGATTAAAAAAAATGTTCATCGTATCAATTCCTAAGATACAGAAACATATTTCTCTCTCGCAGTTCAAACCAATCATCTTGTGCGATGTGGTGTATAAAATTTTATTGAAGGTACTTGCTAATAGCCTGAAGCAAATTCTTCTTCGAAGAGCAATCAGCGTTTGTGTCTGGACGGCTGACTAGTGACAATGTTGTAACTTCCTATGAGTGCCTCCACTTTATGAAATCTAATAGAAGAAAACAATTAATCATTTTGTGTGCTGAAATTGGATATGCGGAAGGCCTATGATCGGATCGAGTGGGACTACCTAGAAGCAATGAAGACAAAGTTTGGCCTATCTCTATGGTTTATTGACGCAGAAGGCCTATGATCGGGTCAAGTGGGACTACCTAGAATCAACGCTCACAAAGTTGGGCACATCTCCACGGTTTATTGAGGCAGTTATGATGGATGTGATCTGTCATTTTTCTATGATTTTCAATGGTGCTTGAATTGCAGAGTTTAAACCTAGATGTGCTATCTGAAAGATCATGTCTCTCCTCGGTTCATTTTGGTGATAATGACAACACAAAGTGTGTTCTAATATTTTGCTAAGTGTTCACAACATTTGTTGATGATGATCTCTGATGGTGCAGATCTTGCACTCGTTGGGAGACCCCAAGAGGAAGGTATGATGAGCACAACAGTAGTTTTCCCTCAGTAAGAAACCAAAGTTTAATCGACTATAGGAGGAAGGAGTAACTTCAAAAGGTTGAAGCAGCTGAGATGGCAGGGCGCACTACCGGTTCAGAAGAAACGTGGAACCTACACAACACAATCAAATCACTTTGCCCCAACGAAGCAGTGAGGTTGTCAATCTCACCGGTTTTGCTGAACACAAAGAGGTTAAACGTATGGTGTGGAAAACAGTACGAAAGCAGTAGCAACAGTATGAAAGCAGTATGTGTTTTATCAGTATGAGATTGGTGGATCGGTGGAATTCGGTCGCAATGCACGGTCATCGAAGGTGAGATTGGAGGACTAGCAATGGTGTTCGGAGTCTTTGCATCGATGGGGAACTGGCTGGAGTTACAAGATTCGTGGCAGCGGTATGTAAGAGGGGACGACAGCATGCGTGAAGTCCAAAGTCCTACCTTTCAGGGTGAAAACCCAAGGTCTGGCGTTAATTGGTTGTGTCTGGCACTAGTCTTCTTGAAGCCGTTGTTTTGAGAGCGAGGATTATCTTCAGGGTGAAAACCCAAGATCTGGCCTTAATTGGTTGTGCCTGGCACCGTTCTTCTTGGAGACGTTGTTTTCAAAGAGATGGACGTCAGCTGTTGTTTAGATGGTGGTTGTGCGGCTACTGCAAGGACTGTAACTCTGTAGCGGGACTTTTCTTTTTAGTTCTTTTTTTTGTCTTTAGGCTGTGTGCATCCGTAATGACTTGTTGCATAGGCCGGGTGTAATTTATATCTTCGCGATATTAATATACTTCCCTTTATAAAAAAAAGGGAGCTTGAACCAGAGGATGGGGACGAGCCAGGGATATCCTCGTAGACGGTGATGGAGACCTGACCCACCGACCCAGAGCTGCAATGGTTCTTAAAATTGAGGGAGGAAGGGATGTCGGAGAGAGTTTTCGTCTTAACAGTGACTAGGACAATGGTGTAGTCAAGCCCAGTTAGGCAGATGGGGTCAATCCAGTGAGCATTGGCAAAGAGAACATAGGATTCGCGGATGTGCTCCCTGAACTAGTGCTCATGGGGGTAGTCAGTGATGGCGAGGGCGGCACTTTGTATCCTCATAAACCTACGCGGACCTGAACCAAAGGCTAAGAAGGCTTCCTAATTCATCTACCAACTTCATGGCTTTTTTTTCGCGAAAACGCAAAAGGTTTGCGTTTCGATTTATTGATAGAAAGAGAGAGTTTATGTACAAGCCTGGAGACAGTCAACCCCGTACCATACAATTCAACCCAAGACCGGAGAAGAAGTGCGAGACCGCAGCCCCCGCACTCACCCAAGAATGAGTCTCGGTCTTGATGATTTCTATCAAAGCACGAACCGAGTGTCTTGCGTTGTCAAAAACGATTGCGTTCTGCTGCTTTCATATCCACGACGCCGTGAGCATAATGGACGAAGAAGTGCCCTTACGCAACAGACGGGGAGTGGACCTGAGAGTCAGCTTCCACCGGTCCACGAAATCGTCCTCCGTAATCGGAGGCCTAGCCATTGATCGGATCCAAGAGAGCACTTCGTGCCAGATCGACCGTGAGAACAAACACCCCGTGAGGATGTGAGCCATCAATTCCATCGCCTGGTCACATTTTCAGAGAGCACTCTACCAGATTGTCATGCACATTTTCACGAAACTATAGAAAGAATTTGGCAGCATTACCTCAAAGAGCCCTTCATAGAGTCTATTGTCGATGACACCTTTTGATGATTCAATATGTTATCTATGGCCCAAAGGTACATACATATACACGGTGGAGAAGAAGAACACACAGATGTTTTGGCACCGCACACACTTGTGCCATTTTCTTTTGTTGTCAACTCCTCAAATAAACAACTGATTATAGAGACTTATATAGCCAAACCACACAGCTAACACGCACAAGCACTAACCAAGCTGACCTATTCCTAAGCCACACACGACCTGCATGCAGCTACATGCAAGGACTCCACGCACATGCACCTCTTAACTAACTTGATCACTCCTAGAGGTAGTCTTCCGCTGGGCACACGCACATGCTTATCCTCTGGCCTAACTACTACATGGACTTATTCCTATGTAAACTTCACTGTCACCTTATGTACATGCACGGATCACATCTATCGTGCACGCACTACCGCAGCCAACTAGAGTACAAAATAAAACTCCACACTAATAACAAGATTAGTTCCAACAATCACCTCCCTAATCTTGTTATTACTTATTTTCATCTTCAGGCCCATGGTTGTCGATGCCGTCGTTGTAGCACGAAGACGGCCGCCAATGCCATTTTGCTACGCAGATTGCCGTCGTCGCCGCTGGCCTCGACGAGAGGCTTGCACCTCCTACGCCTTCACCACGAGTTGCGGTGCCAAAACATCTGTGTGTTCTTCTTCTCCACCGTGTATATGTATGTACCTTGGGCCATAGATAACATTTGGTATCAGAGCCTTGTCGAACCGAGGCGGCCGTGGCGCGCGGTCAGTCCGCGACGAGCACGGCGTACATGCAGGCGGCGAGGTGACGCCGTTAGTGCGGCAAGCGCGGAGGCCGCGGTGGCGCGGCATGGCGGCGGCGTGGAGGAGTTGCGCGGCCACGGAGGCTGTAGCGGCGCCATGCGACGGCCGTGGCCGAAACGTCCGGCGTGTGTCGCCGGCGGAGGAGCTCGGCGTTTGTCGCCGAGGAAGAAGACCGTGTCCTGGGCGCGTCGGGCTGGCCACGTTGTCTGCGTCAGTGCGCGGCATGGGCGTGAGCTGGAGGCGTGTGGAGCGCGGCATGTGTCACCGAGGAAGGAGAAGACTTGGTCCGTTAGCAGGCCGGCCGCGTTGACAGCGTTAGAGCGTCATGTGCGCGAGCTGGGGCATGCGGATCATGGCGGAGTGGGTGCGTGGACTGCGTCAGTGCGCGTCCAGTGCGCGGCCGTGGCGTCGTGAGTGCGCGCTAGAGCGGCTAGAAGACCCCTTCCTGTCTACTCCATCATGGCATCAAGTTGGAGCTCGAGTGTAGAAAGAAGAGGCGTCAGTGCGCTGGGGAGATGGTGGCTCCGACAGGTGCCCCATGATCACGAGTTCAAGATCAGGAGGGAAATTGTTAGCAATAATCTTGATTTGTTTAGGTTGTTAGCTAGCTACATGCGTGGCTGTTAGCTGCATGGGCGCGTGCGGCCTGATCGTGTGGTGATCACTGCGTTACGTGAGTTAGTTAGCTGGCTGGGTCAATGTGTTGGCCGGTGTGCGAGTCCTGGTCATGTGGATCAAGGGGCTACGTGTGTGGTGCTGCAGCTAGCTAGCTTCGTGTGTGTGCATGCAAGTTAGTTGTGCATGCGATTAGTGGGCAGCATATTGTGTGTGCGTGGAGTTAGTGGCTCCTGCTAGTGTGCGTGTGTGAGCCTACATAAGGCCCTGTAATCATGTATGAGTTACTGGTTCGAGCCAACAAAGAAGAGTAGGGCGTTGGTGCGCCCACGGCGGCGTTCGTGCGCCGGCCGGGAAAAAACCTTGTGCTTCTTCCACCTTGTTTGAGCGAGAGAGACATCGCAACAAAGGGGCTGCCGGAGGGCAGCCCCAACACAATACGCTTTGATGATATCGTTCTCAATTTCTTTATTGAAAACCGATGCATCCTTTAAACAACGAATTAAAACTACATCCTACTTTTGGAAAATAAAAACTGAAGGCACACGTTATACTATGGTAGCATGAGGCACCTGAAAGCATACTTGTTCGATAAATACGAAGCACGGATGAAAAGCAGAGCAATTTCTTTCGGATTTTTCTCGGATCAGTGACACTTATTGTTACATTATTAGGTTTTCAAGAAAGAAAGAAAGGATAATATCGGCACAACAATCAACTAGATTTAACACAATTGGACATACTGCGGAATATGCGGTGTCTTCACTATCTCGTTCAGTTTGCTCACTCCAGAGAAGTTCACATGCTTCAGATTTCACCATCCCAAAAATCCTCCAAGGTTTTGTAGACGCTTAGAGGGTGAACTGCGAACTCTGCTTTCAGCAACCTTGTCTGCATTTTTGTAAATCAGATCAAATATCAGATGCCAAGAATAAAAGGGTAAGCACTAGAGTTCTACAATTATATATCTCTCTGAAAAAAAAAATGGTCTGGTTCTTTCGAGGATTCTCCATTGCGATGTGCATATCATTATGCTACACGGTAGTGGGAGTAGCAAACATGGATGAGAAAATGACATGGAACATAGGAAGAAACATGGATCGAGACTTCGGGCATGCCTGTTTGATCTTGGAGAATTCTGCCATCAAATCTTCAGGAATGGACCAACTAAATATGTCGAAGTTCTCCTTAATCCTTGCTTCCTTGGAGCTCTTTGGAAGTACACTCTGTCCCATTTGAAGACCCCAACGTAGGGCGACCTGTGCAGGCGTCTTCTGCAACTTCTCGGCAACAGAGATGACAACAGGATTGCTAAGGACAACAGCCCCACTGACCCCGGAAGTTCCAGGCGAACCTATTGGCGAATATGCCTGCAATTTCAAAATCGACAGTTCATGACAAGACACACGGCACTTGTGCAGTAGTGGAGTCAACAAATTAAGGTGGTAACTTGAAAAAAACTGAAAGAGATACCAGAATATAAGTAATGGCATATCAAGCTTACAGAAAGATGAACACCCGTTGACTGGCATAGATTACGGAGCTTGTCTTGCTGCCAAATCAGATGGCACTCAACCTGGTTGACTGCTGGAGGCACACGTGCAATGGCAAGCAAATCCTCCAGCTTCTTGCAAGAAAAGTTACTCACACCGATAGCTCGAGCTTTGCCAGAGTCGTATAGCTTCTCCATCGCTCCCCATGTAGCTGGGATATCAGGTGGGAGAAAGTTTTCAGGGCTCGGTATGGTTCCTTTCTTGATACGGATAGGACCATGAATCTGCAAAATAAGGTCATTTGAAAAACCAAATCAGGTAAAATGCAGGGTACACTTAAAATCAGTTATGTTGTGCTCAATTATTCATTTACTCGGTTCGCCAAAGAGTTGTACTTTTGCAAATTTCCTTGGGTATGTTCTCAAACAAAACATTCTTGAAATATTATATAGTGCCAGTTATTCTCATGGAATGAAGACTAACACAGATTTATGCAAGAACTGTGACAAGGAAATAATATCTGATAATCCTAGTGTGATCTCTTTGGCGTATGTAATGACTATGGAGAAACATTATTAACATTGTACAACAAAAGGGCCAAGTAATGCAAAAAAAAAAAAAAAGAAAAAAAAAAGAACTTCAGTTATTCAGTTCATTATTGGCATATTTCAGTATGTAATGAGGCTATTTTGCTCCTTAACTTTAGTTCAGTTCATTATGGGCATATCTCAGTCTATAACTGTAAAAATAAACAAATAACTGAATTTAGGAATTTACGAGGAACAAATCCAAGAAGTCAAGCTGCAAATCTTTGAGAGTAGTGTCAATTGCTTCTGGCACATCTTCAGGTGCATGATCACCAGACCTGCAAAATTCAGAGTATTGCTGACATGAAAATTTATTTCACTTTCTTCAACAGAGATTGGGAAATGAAGCCTGACCATAGCTTAGAGGTGATAAACAAATCTTCACGCTTAACCACACCTTCCTCAAATAATTTCTTCAATGCCAAGCCAACCTATGAATGTGCACTAGTTCAGTTTAGTTAGCAATACGGCATTGCATATTTGTCTAGAAGGTTTCTTCCCCATGTTGTGATTTTATTTCCAATTTCGCGAATGTACTACCTTGCACCATTTTTTTCATCGTACCGCTTGTACCTGATTTTAAATTTCAGAACTGAGGTATTTCCTTCAGACTTATCATCAGTATATTAAGGTATATTTCCTTCAACATTGTTTTGAGTAAAATGTGCATTGCATTTTGGCCAATTTTTTTTTGATATATATTATACTCCCTCTGTTCCAAATTATAAGCCGTTTGGGCAAACTAATTTAGTTTGCCAAAACGGCTTAAATGGTACAGAGGTAGTATAAATTAAATGAGCATATTTTCCTTACATTTTGGAAATTGCAATATGTATGTGGTATCAAACAATTATCGATGTGACAGTTAAGCATATACTCGCCATTTTTTTCCCAGAGAGTACTAATCAATTCAATAAAACCAGTTACGCAAAAAAAGAAGGCAGCAGCATACACATTGAAGTGACAAACATGTGATGGAAGCTATGGTACAAATGATTAGTAAGTACCTCTTTCTCATTGCGGTATGCTGGAGCACAATCAATATGCCGATATCCAGCCTGCCAGGGAAGCATGGAACTATTAGAAGGCGGAATAAGGCCCTCGATGCAGTTTGATATATGTCAGGACTTGAAAATATAGCCAGTTTGAAGTAACATTACAAACTAGTTAACTTTGATTTTGGAAGTTCCCATAGTCGAAGTGAGAACTGATTAGTAGGCTAGTTGAGGTAACTGAATTAACAGAGATTTCCGCTTAGGGCTTCAATTAGAACCTCAACTCTAGAACTCACTCCACAGATACTCTATAGGCCCCAAAGAACACAAAGCTGAACACAAGAACACAGAGCTGAATCCAAGATTCAGAAAACCATCAAGATAGAACTAGAGAAACAGGAAAAGACCTTGACAGCAGCATAAATGGCGTTGCCGACAACACCAGGCTCTGACTGCCATGTGCCGAGGCCGATTGATGGGATCCTTGCGCCGGTTTTCAGGACGAAGGACTCAGTCATCTTGGATCGGAAAATCCCTGGTGAAGCTGGAGCAAACTAGCTGAGAAAGACTATGGAAGAAGATGGGTACTGTGGGGCTTGGAGTTGGTGGTGGTGGGGGAGCATATTGGTTCTACATAAATACACATACTGTGTAGGTGACAGAGTGACCAACAAACGCTTTTTAAATAGTGATAAGATTATAAAAGCTACACTTTTCTTTTGGAAAGCTACACTTTTCTAGAACGAGACCAAAAGTGGATATGTGATGGCGATTAGAAAAATTAAAGAACAAGCAACCATTAAGCAACACTAGAAATTGCAGAATGTAAGGATAACTAATACCAATAGGAATTTGTTGGATTTTTTCGGGGAGCAGCGGCAACCCCTTGTGAAGGAACAAAAACGTGTGTAACATCGCTGCAGCATTTTCTGCCATGATTGAACGGAGGCCTCTTGGTCGCGCTCAAACAGATCCAGCTGGAATTAGAGCATGTCTAACAGACCCGTTATGTTTTCGCCCCCTAAAACGCGTGTAGAGGGCCCTGTATATACATTTCGCCGGCCAAAAACTCGTGCGAGCTAGCAGACCCCCTACTCCCACCCCGTAAAACAGAATATCTGTTTTACGGGGTGGGAGTAGGGGGTCTGCTAGCTCGCACGAGTTTTTGGCCCCTCACAAAACAGGGTTTTGGACATTTTGCATATCAACGCAACATCTCATCACATTGCATAAAATTATCAAACCACACAATAATAATCTTAATTATTACAATCAATGTTTTCACACAAATAAAATGTTCAAAGCACACAATAAAAATCTTAATTATTACAATCAATGTTTCACACAAATAAAATGTTTTCCGAACTGCCAATCAATGTTTCACACATAGAAGAAGAGAAAATGAATCATTGGCCATGCAACTGCCAGTGGTGATCGATCAGATCTTGGGTGAGCTGGTGATGAGTCTCAGCACATTCAATGCCACGATGCCCTGCAAGAAAAGCTTCAAGCCGATCAGGGTTTCTCTCGGGCACCACTCGGGTGCCAACATTATCATAGAAACATGGCAATCTTAACCCCCTCTCATCTTCGATGATCATGTTGTGAAGAATCACACAACATGTCATGATGTCGACAAGAGTCTCCTTGTCCCAAAACCGTGCAGGACCCCGAACAATGGCAAACCTTGCTTGCAAAACACCAAAAGCTCTCTCAATATCTTTGCGAGCAGCCTCTTGTTCTCTTGTGAACTTTGCTTCTTTTCTTGTCAAAGGCCTATCCTTTCTCTCTTTAATTGCCTTCACAAGAGTTGCATAGTCTGGGTAAATACCATATGTGAGATAGTACCCCATGGTGTACTCATTGTTCATAACTTTGTAGTTGCAAGGTGGTGCATCACCCCTAATTATTCTTCTAAATAAAGGGGATTTATTCAAGACATTAATGTCATTGAGTGTCCCCGGTAGTCCAAAGTATGCATGCCAAATCCACAAATCTTGGGATGCCACAGCTTCAAGCACAATGGTAGCATCACTGCTTTTTCCACAATACATTCCATGCCATGCTTTTGGACAATTTTTCCATGTCCAATGCATGCAATCTAGACTACCAAGCATCCCAGGCCACCCTCTCTTTTCATTCATCTCCATGAGCCTCTTTGTATCATCCTCATTTGGAGCTCGGAGATACGTCTCGCCATACAACTTGATCACCATCTTGGCAAACATACGCACACAATCAGTGGTTGTTTGTACCCCAATGCGAAGGTACTCGTCAGTATAATCCGCAGGGATACCATATGCAATCACCCTCATGGCAGCTGATATTTTCTGATATGGGCTAAATCCCATGACTTGGGCGGCATTTCTCCGTTGCTTAAAATAATCGGAGTTTGCTTCACAGTCTTTCACGATTTTGGTGAACAAACTCCTACGCATGCGATATCTCCTACGGAAGAGACGGGGGGGATAGGTAGGTACCTCGGCAAAATAATCTTGCCACAGCTGTTCGTGGCCGAGCGCGCGGTTCCGCGGGATGCATATGCGGCCCTTCGTGGAACCCTTTCTCTGATCTAGCAGCTTCGCGCGGTCTTCGAGGTCCTTGATGCGGAAGATGTACTGCATCATCTCCATGTCGTCGTCGCTCAGCAGCTCGTCGAGGTCCGAATCCCCCGAAGACCAGCTCAACGAATCATCGGAATGCTCCACATCATCCATGGTCGCGTCCGCAGACATCTACGGCATCGCGAAGCAGAGATCAGGCCCCCGCGGAACGGCGAAATCGAAGAGGAACACGGCCCGGCGAGTACTCACCGTGGGGAGGCGGCGGAGATGCACACGGCGCGGCGAGTCGAGGGGCGCCGAGGTCCGCTGGGGGCCCGGCGGGGGGTGCGGCGGTGTCCGGCGGGGGTGCGGTGCCTCGGAGGCGACCGGATCTACGCGGCGGCGGCTGGCGGCGGCTGGCGGCGGGGCGAACGAAAGTGGGATTCGAACCTGAATCTTCAGCGCGCCCTAGCTCGCACGAGGTAGAGGGTTGGCCCTCTACATCTCCTCCCGACCCGCACATGTAGGGGTCGACGGGCCGCCCCCTACCCAAACTTGTAAAAAACCGTCCGGGGTGGTCCATTTACGGGGTCTGCTAGATGGCCGGGTAGAGCCCAAACCCGTATATCAGCGGTTATTATACGGGTTTGGGCCATTTAGGGGGTCTGTTAGACATGCTCTTAGCTACCGCGACGGAGGAAGATGGTGACCGAACCCTTAGCGCTGTATGCCTGTATCGGTAGGCCGCGGCGCCGCAATGGTTTTTTTTTTTTAAGCAACCACATATTTCATTAATCGAAGATCAAGTTACAATAAGCAACACACGTGGAAACTAAAAGACAAATCGGGATAAAATGACTATCCTAAATTTGCAGTAAAAATCCTAAAAGATCGAGAAATACAAAACGATCCCTACGATTTTCTGCAACCACTGTAGCGAGCGGCCGCCGTCCAACTCCAGCGCCGTCGATGCGAACGTTGGAAGAGACGTCGAGCCTGCAACATTGCAAGATCCGAGAAAGCACCATCGCCAACGAGATTTTGTGAGTCGATGAACAGACCCGCTGCACGCAGCAAGACACATGTCGTTGTGGCACGTCGACCGGGGGACGTCCCCGTGCTGTTTTGGACCAAGATCTGTCGCCTCCCATCGACGAAGTCGGAGAGGAACGACACATGCACCACCTTCGGACCAACATCCTCGCTCCAGAAGAACCACCTCGCCCCGGCCGCCAGCGCCATCGCGAATAGCCACGAACATCAGCGACACACTGAGAAACTGATCTCGCCAGATCTGAAGAACGACGAGAAGACCAATCTACCGATCTGAAGGACCGAGCAGCACACGTTGTCATCAACTCCGAGACGTCGCCGTGAAGATCACCGCCGGTATGGCAGTGGAGTTGAGGCAGATTTATTTGCCAGGGCGTCGCTCCCACCACCCCAACGACGCCCCAGAAAAACACTAGGCAAACCCTAACTACAGGCCGGCACCGAAACACCATAGTCCCCACCTCGTCACGCCACAGGAGTGGCCAACAGAGGAGACAGGGACCGGCGGCGGCCGGTGTATCTGGGCGCAGACAAGTCGCCAACCGCTTCGCTCCCACCAGTCCCACGCCGCAATGGTGGTTGTTTTAAGCTGTTTATCGCCTAGGGGCATGCCCGTTTTAGATGACCCCGTTCAGTCGTGGCAGTAAATGTTGTGGCGTAGTAAATTGTATTAGGTGTTAGGATTTTTTTTAAAAAAAAAACCAATATATTAAGCTAGCAAGCCGTCTCATTAAAAATCTTTCAGCCCATTTAGGTACCCTGATAAGAAAAAGAGTTCGTCTGAAACTTACTGCTCTGAGTTCAATCAATAGTTACATCGTTTAGGAGATAATTTAATAGGAAGCTATGGGGTTCCCCGATCCAGTTACAAGAATTTCTATTAAAATAACTATGTTTAGATAATTCATGAGCCACTATGTTTGCTTCCCTCAAACAATGTTTAAAAGAGATACTCCCGATAGATGCAACCAAGTCGATGCAGTCCGCAAAAATAGTTGTGGATCCGTTCCACCATACTTCTTGTCCAGTGCATGCTTCGATTGTATCAGTTGATTCAGATTCGGCTTAATATCATGGAAAAATCCAGTCTATCTATACCTAATAATAAAGGAGCTAAGGTTTCTCCTTTGGTCCGTTTGGTTTTCTTCGTTCGTTGTTTGGTTTGGTACGTCGTCTCTGTTCGTATTGATTTCCTAGGTATGTCTCTCATCCAATCGATCGCTCGGTGTAGTAGAGGAAAGAATCCCATCCGAACCGCCTTTGGCGCAGCCCAGTTGGTCAAGCCAAGTCCAAGTCCAAGTCTGCTTGTCCACGTCAAATACCTACCTTTTTTATCTCCTTGGTCCGTCTAAGTTTCTGGTGGTCCGTACCACCGTTTTTTTAGGTAGTCTAAATCGGAAGCACTAAACAAACTGGCCAATCGTGCGTAACAGAACCACTAATTCACTAGAAAACCGGAATAGAGTCAGCTTCCAAAACTTCAGAACCAGTATAAACGAACAGTGGGCCAACAGTGTCAGTTAAAAAAAGGAAATCATCGAGCGATCTAACTTGGTCCGATAGGGAATAGGAAATCGGATCGGAAAAATAGAATCCGTGAATAGACCACAACCGATTCGAACCAGATCATATCATCATATTATTGGCCAGCCGTCGGGAGGAGCTCTCATCGCGTCAAGATTCTAGGAGAGATAAAAAAAAGATTCATTAATTACGTCTCCAGCCGATGATAACCGAGGTGGTCAGAAGCTTGACGAGCAGGGGCTCCACGAGATATGGACAAAGGTAAGATTGATGTATCTACGTGAATGCAGAACTCGGTGATGCCATGGTCGCCGCGACTGTTGGTTAAGATTTTGTAAGGCCGGTGAAGATGGATGAGTACCAAGCGCTCACACACATAGCTTAAGATTGTTTAATCAACACTCTTGGTTCACATCATGCAAATCTATTTGGATATGTGGACGCGAGTTACATTGCGATTGTTGAAGCGAACATACTATTAGTTCTTGATTATATATCATTGATGATGGGCTAATTATTTATAGGTGCTATCGATGCGGAACAATCCAAAGTGGACCAACTGGCTGGAGTACCTATGATGGACGATCTACATGAAGAAGAAGAAGAAGGTACGAACTAACCGCCGGCCGCAGTGAGCCATAGAAGTTGATGCGGTCCTGGCTAAGATGTCCTTTTCATGCTAATTTTTTTTTTGTTCATCATCGGCTTTATTTCTTTTTTATTTCAAACGGAGTAGAAAAGGTACTGTATTTTGATTATGTAGCAACACACGTACTAGCTTATTTTTTAGTAATATAAATCTTTGTGACCTAAAATATAATATCTAATAAAAGCTAACCATAGCAACACAGGGAATAGTGAGACGTGGTGATTGTGTGTTTGTAGGTTTATAGATTCAATATTCTAATAGTGGTTTCCACAAGATGACTGGAGATTCAGACTAAGTAGAATATTTCGATCTAGATTTGGTTCCAAATCGCTCTGGTTTAATTATCATTTTGCCACCCGATAATATAGTTGTTTTCTTTTTTGAAAAAAATATAAACAATCACTTCTCTTATGCGGGTAAGAAATTTGGCTCACAATCTCAACTCATAGATGTCAAGGAACAAAGAAGAAAAAGAGATAGAGAGCGGTATGCACAAATGACGGATCAACAAAAGCAGGAAAAAGTGAGAAAACGTCGTGAAGCTTATACGCAAAACAAAACAATTAAAAAGGCGAAAAATATGTGGATTTAGAGCCAGAACAAAGGACAAAACTGTGCGCACAAAAAAGACAGAAATATGAAAATATGCAGCCAGAAAAAAAAGCTAGATTACAACAAATTATAGCGACACGAGAGTTAAGGCGCAACACGCCATGCAAAGAATCCATTGCGATGAAGAACCCTGCATATATCGCAACAGAAGAAGAAGAACTATATCGTAGAAGAAGAAGAAGTTAGTTCAAGAAGAAGTATATCGGAGGAGAAGAAGAAGTTATTTCATCTACTTGTAATATACAGAAGATCATATTGTTTATTTAAAATCATATTATTTATTTATTTTTATAGGCTATTAAACTTCTTCCTATGGTGAGAATGTTGCCTAAAATAGGTTTTTAATTGGAGCTTTAGCTTTTAATGCATTGTCATTCACTGTAACTATAGAACACACACAAAAAAAAGGACGACATGGATCTTTGTGTGTAGGGTGCAGAGGATTCTTAGTCCTTATAATTAGGTTAGTGATATGTAATGTTTTTTTCTCCCGTAGCAACGCACGGGTGCTAGTTTACCAATAATAAACCTTCTTTCATCGCTATCGCCTCAGCCATTGCATGCGCTAGACGCCACATTTGGAAGATACATTGATGAGGCTGCTATAAAACTTCCTTGGTAATCCCCCGTAGCACCTGCACGGAGATCAACAAAGAACGAGGCATCTACATTTAACTTAACATGTCTCGGAGGTGGTCTGGTCCATTTATCATTCGTTCTAATCATTAATTATCGGACATCTTTGCCGCGTGGCTGTTATAGAGAGATTTTGCATTTATTTACTCGAGGGACATTTTTGTTGCGTACCCGACGACGACGAATCCACAAAGGTACCAACATGTAACCGAAATTACCTCTTTTCTGTTAACCGAACCGAGTCCATGCAACTCGTTTATGTCAGTGCCCTCCACATATCCTGTGCGGCGGGACAAGTAAACAAGAGATGAAGGATGTTCTCCGCACCCTGATCACATATAGGGCATGCTCCATTGTTGCCAATATGGCGATTGGCCAAGATGCATTTTAACGGAAATTTTGCCGTGAAGAGCTCGCCACATAAAAAAATTAATGTTACTTGGGATTTTCAGTTTTCACATGGATTTTCACACTGGATTATTAATAGAACTATGACGTGGGGTACCCGAGAGACCCCCATGAGAGGTGTACCCGGTACGTCCCAGTAGGGGCCCCTCGAGTAGCTGCATGAAGGCCCACGAAAGAAGTCTACGTAGGAACAGAGCAAGGAAAGAATTTGACAATAAGGATAGGAAAAGGTAGGAACCGACTCGGAAGCGAGTCCAACTCATGTATGGACCCCAGGACCCGGCTAGCTATATAAAGCATGGGAGGGGGTCACAAACGGGAGAGACAACCCTACATTCAGAGTTGCGCCAGATTCAAATTGTAAACAACACCCCCTGTAATCGATCATTTTCACATCACCGGAATAAAATCCGGCGGGCATCAACCCGTCGAGTCGAGTAGTCCACCAGCGCCTTTTTCCTTCAGGAAACCCTAGGTCCCTCACCATGGGGATTGTTGAGGTAACATCCTCTTCATTGGCGTTGTCTGTGGGGATCCGGGGCGTTGGATCTACGGCTTCTTCGACTTCATCACCGTCAGGCTGCGACTCGACGATCTGGGAGGACTCGATCCGCTTCGGATCCATCGAGATCACCAAGTATTCGCTAGCATCGCGCCCGGCGTTCGACTACTGAAAGTAAAGTATGGGCACCTAGAGGGGGGTGAATAGGTGCTACGACCAATTTTATTTTTTCTTTCACAATTAGGCTTGACACAAAGGTAAATTCTCTAGATAATGCAACTACGGTGAAGTTACCTATATGACAAGGATAACACAATCACAATACAAGTATGAGTAAAGGGAGAAGGGAACGAGGTAACCGATATGAAGCACGCGGAGACATGATGTAATCTCGAGTTCCTCCTTGTTAAGGGAGTAAGTCTCGATGGAGGGGTGTGAGCTCGCCACAAAGGCCTACTCAACGCCACAAAGGCCTCACCCTATTCTACGATGAACCCCGTGACAAAGGTCTAGTCCACCTTCCACTATTGATCCCCTTTGAGGCGGGAATCGAGTCCTTTACAAACAAGCTTGGGGAACACACCCACAACCAAATTGGGGGCTCCCAACAATCTCAAATCACCAACAAGTAGCAAGATGCCTAGGTTATCCACAAGAGGAAACCCTAGGCTAGATCACTCAAGCTAAAGAGGGGGAAATGAAGAACGGCTCGATGAAGATGTAGATCGGGGCCTTCTCCTTCAATCCTCCAAGTATCAACAAGTTTGGGTGGAGAGATTGGGAGAAATCTAACATTGGAGGCTCAATAAATGCTTGTCTTCAATGCTGAAGCGAGCAACCTTTTGGGGAAGAAGGGGATGGGGTATTTATAGCCCCCTCCCCGAACTAGCCGTTTGACCCCTTTTCGTGCCTAGCGGTACTACCGCTGGTGCCAGCGGTACTACCGCTACCTGGAAACGTGAGCGGTACTGGGGTGTCCCAGACACAGGGCGCGAGCGGTACCACCGCCAAAGTATCGTGGTACTCCAGCAGCGGTACTACCGCGGGTGCACACCGGTACTACCGCTGGCCACAACTTTGAATTAAATCGAAGTGGCTCGCGGTAGTACTAGGGCACTACCGCCCTAGTACCGTAAACGTTACCGTGAGCAAATCCTAGCTGGCGGTAGAAGGGCCGGTACTGAGGGCGGTACTACCGCTTCCTGGAAGCAGCGGTACTACCGCCAGTCAGTAACGGTACTACCGTTGAGCAAGGTTTTGCTCAAAGATCAATATGACCACATCGGTACTACCGAGCTAGTACCGCTGTAGTACCGCTGAAAACAGTACGCATTTTCACTCTGGCGGTACTTCTGGTGGTACTGGGCGTGGTACTACCGCTTGCTGTACAAAACGGTACTACCGCTGGGGAGCCCGTTGCTACCGCTGAGTCGTGTTGAACTTGGTGGCTTTGTCTTGGAATTCTCTTCACCTTTTTGCGTCTAGTTGATATTTTCTGAAATACTTTGACGCACTGTTAGATACTTAGTAGTGTTTATATTAACTCCAAAACCTAAGAGAGATCAAATATGCAAATGCACTTCAATCTCCCCCTTTTTGGAGATTGATGACAACACCACTAAGAGAGGTCTAAAGAATTTTGAACGAGCACTTCGAGAGAGAGTGATGCATCAAGAAAATTTGCTTAATGAGGCAAACCTTGTTCTCTTTTAGAGTGTGTGCTCCCCCTAACTCTTTAGGACCTAGCAATATGAATACTTGCTCAAGGAATAATGATAAAAACCATAAAATCCAAATCCATAACACCAAATGGTTCAACCACACAAACTTAACACCAAATGGTTCAACACACAAGCACGCACCACACAAAGTTTGACAGCACGAACACAACCCAAGCAAATGATACGATCCTAAATAGAACTCTCTCCCCCTTTGGCATCAAGACACCAAAAAGGAAGAGGCGATGCTAACGTCCCTGGAGGTCACTCGCCGGGGCTAGAGGCACTAGCAGGGCTGCCGAGAGCACGCCCGTCCTCAGAGTCCACATCTTTGACCTCATCGTCAGTCTCACCACGAGTCCAAGGCTCGTGAGAAGTAGTAGCATCGTCAAGAAGATCTAGATCAATCCATGCATTGCCTTGCTTTGACTTCCACTCCTTGGAAGTAGTGATCATGTCCTCAGACCCTGCACGAACAGGCACCCCCAGATGGGCAAACCTTTCACGAGTAAGCTGCCGCTCCTTCTTGCTACGCACATGAGCATGATATGCCTTGTCCTCCATATCAATCTGGCGACAGAAAACCTTCTTCAAGGTTGAGGACATACACTTGCGAAAGCTATCCTTCTGAGCTCTCCCCTCCATCTCGAAATCCGAGTCACTCGAGCCATCAGTGTCCGGACCAAGATCCTCCGGACCAAGCAAGGGAGTGGCATGCTTCTTGACACGAAGATCCTTAATGACGTGAGTAGTAAGCTCTTGATTATTATCCAAGAGAGCATCAGAAAGCTTGGCATTGCGCCAAGTGGTGGATATGAGCTTGAAGACCAAAGCTGCGAACACATGCACTCTCCTCCTAATCACACAGTTGTACATTTTATTCCACAGAATGTCCATCACATCAAGCCTTAGGCCATCACCACGACGCCTATGAGTGTATACCATCAAGTCAATGAGTGATCCATGGATTTGATCAAATCTTCCAACCCGAGGAGCCAAGGTGTTCCTGAAAATCCTGTGGAGAATGTCATAAACAGGAAGCAGGTTCTTGGATTGACCAACCACAACACGTCCAGGTATATAGAGATCGTACATCTCACTGGGAGCCATGGTCTTCTCCGGATAAGGAACCCAAAAGAAGGTATGGTGAAAGGCAGCATCTGGAATCTCCCCATAGTCCTGCAGACCCAGAATAGTAGCAAACTCAGTCCAAGAAGTAGAAAACTTCTGATTCTTGGTCATCCAGGTGATCTTCCTCTCATCGGTATGGAAATACAGCGTGGCATAGAACTGGCCCACGAGGTGCTCATCATAATCTTCATTGAGCTCAATGAAGTCCAGAAGTCCAAATTCCTCACAAATTTCCAATGCTTCACCAAAATAGTCCATCTTTGACCTCATGAAGGGAACATTGATGGAAAACTGAGTCACTACCTTATTCTTGTTGAGTGGGTACTCCTCATAGAAGATCATCTCCCGAAAACGAGTCCAGAAGCACTCGTTTTCCCTAGCTTCCCATGGCTTGTTATAGGGATTTGTCCTCCTTTCTCTGTGGAACTGATCATCTGACATGTTTGCAACAGATTTGTCACAGGCTGCATGTGATTTCATTAGCACTGATCTCTGCCTCTGTGTCAAATTTCCTTGTGGCATAACCTCAGGAGCTTCATCTTCCTCGGGGTTCTTACGACCCCTCTTAGCCGCACGCTTGCGACCTTCACCCTTAGAGTCACTAGCACCTACTCCTAAGAAAGCATAGGGGGATAACAAAAGGTAAGCAAACTTTAATCAAAAAGATCTTCGAGAAGAAATCACACTAGAACTAGAAGTGCTCAGGCTCCAGGAGGCGGTAGTACCGCTTGGGGGCCATGGTAGTACCGATGTTACCAGCGGTTCCAGCCATAGTGGTAGTACCGCTGGTGCCAGCGGTAGTACCGTTGCTGGCGGATTCTTCCATGGCACCCAAGTGGACTACCGAATCCAATGAGAGGCAGAGCACCAATAGTTCTAATGCGAGTTGATTCTACTAGGGAGCCCTACGAACTACTCCTTGACTAGGAGATCTCTAGAACCCTAGGCATCATTGAAAGTACAAGGATGCCGCCTAGAGGGGGGGTGAATAGGCGCTTTAAAAATATTACAGTTTAGGCTTGAATAAATGCGGAATAAAACTAGCGTTTAATTTATCAAGCACAAAACCTATACAAGCTAGGTTTACCTATGTGCACCAACAACTTATGCTAAGCAAGATATACAACTATGTGATAGCAAGAAAGATGACTTCAAGCACGATGGCTATCACAAAGGTAAATGCATAAGTAACGAGCTAGAGTATAGAAATAACCGAAGCACAAGGAGACACCGATGTGATTACCGAAGTTCCTTCCCAAGGGAAGTACGTCTTCGTTGGAGAGGTGGGGAGCCACCTAGGCGCTCCTCAATAGCACGGATGTGCACACCTTATTCTCCTTGAGCTTCTCCGGTGAGGGAGATTCTCGTTTCCACTATGAGGTCGTCTTGAAGGCGGTGACCAAACCTTACACGAGGTTGAAGCTATCTCCACAAGTAATTTGGAGGCTCTCAACGAAGCTTCTTGCAACAAGGTGGAAGCCCCAAGCACTAACCGTCTAGGGTGCTCAATACACCCAAGAGGAACAATCTCTCCGGTGACCAAGCACCCAAGAGTAACAAGCTCACGAACTTCCCTTTCACGAATCCCGTGGGGAACTCAAACCGATGCACCTAATGCAATGGCAAGAACACACAAAGTGATCAAGTCCTTCTCTCCCAAATCCCACAAAAGCAACTAATGCTATGGAGGGAGGAAGGAGGAAGAACAAGGAAAACAACAAATGAATCCCAAGATCTAGATCCAATGGATTCCCCTCACTAAGAGGAGATACTGATTGGTGGAATAGTAGATCTAGATCTCCTCTCTCTTTTCCCTAAAAATGGGCAAGAATCATTGGAGGGATTGAGAGAAACCCAAGCTTTTGAAGGTCAACAATGGAGGAGAGAGGAAATGGGTTGGGCAGCCTCATCTTGAGGAAGAAGAAGGCTATTAATAGCTTCCCACGAAATATGGCCGTTAGGGCCGTCCGGGATGGAAATTTTTCACTTACCCCGGAAATTTCCGGCCTCCCGGGGCGGAAATTTCCGGCCCCCAGACCGGATATTTCAACCCAGGAAATTTTCGGACGACCCATGACTCCCTGGAGCGCGAGTGCCCGCTCACAGATGCCGGGCCGGATTTTTGCCCCGGAATATTCCGGCCTGGCCGGAAATTTCCGGCCTTAGACCGGAATTTCCGCCCCCCTGAAAACTGCGAAAATATTGATATGAAAACGGTCATATCTTTTGTATCCGGACTCCGTTTTCGACGTTCTTGGGCTCGTTGAAATCGCAGCGACGAGCACTACAAGAATATGCAGTGAAACATCATAGTCCAACAAGGGAGAATAAAACCAAATTGGCAAAACCTCCAATAACAAAAACGCAATAAGTTTTCTATACGAAATCCGTTTTTGATAAACTTGAGCTTGACATGAAGAACAAGACAAGATCTAAAACCACACATGGAGAAAACCAAAATAAGAACCAAGAAATATGATGCCAAAGATGCAAAGGTTTGAGCTCTCTACGAACGATACGATCAAGCAACTCATTCGAGAGCCCCTCTTGATAGAATGGTTATCTATCCTATAACCCGGTCTCCCTACTAACATCATGAGACCGGTAAAATAGAAATCCTATCAATGTCACCTTTGTCTTGCGCATTCCAATTGAGATACATGATGACGATCTTAATCACCTCAAGTTGGACCACCTTTCTTGATTGCGCTTCGCTTTGTGAAGACTTGTAAATTTTTCCCCCATAAGATAATATGGGAGAGCTTCTCACATGTCCATCTTCACTTGATAATAATCTCCATATGGGTGGCAAGCATCAAACATTTGAACTCTTCTTGATGCTCATCTTGAACTTGCACTTCAACTTGATCAACTAAGTATCTTCTCTTTATTCATGATGATGATGTCTTGAAGGTAAACATGAATGTTCATACAATCTCCTTCTTCAAGACATACTTGCAATATGATTAATAATATCATGGAAATTCTTCTTCTTGATCATATCAAATATATTCATTATAAGCAATGATCTTGATGGCATCCAACCTTGAATCCAACACATGGAGTTCAAGTGGTGCCAATGGACAAACCTACAAGGATATCTCAATGAAACTATTAGTCCATAAGGATTGTCATTAATTACCAAAACCACACGTGGGGTACCATGCACTTTCAATCTCCCCCATTTTGGTAATTGATGACAATCCCTTTTACGAGGGTTTATATAATGAATTAAGCAAACACGCAAAGCAATAAACATGGATGAATGAGAATGGAAGGCAAAAATGCTTAAGAACAAAACAAAAACATTTAAACCAAATTACCTTAAACCCTCTAAACTTCTCCCCCATTGGCATCCATTGCCGAAATGGGCGGAAAAATGTAGAAGGCCAATATAGTAAGAGCTCCCCTACAATTTTTGCATTTCTCATAATATGAGTGAAAACAAATGCATATTCAATGACGAATAGATGGGGGGAGATCAAACTATATTGAGGGTACAAAGATTGAAAATAAGATTATATTCATTTAAAACTTCTTCCAAGAGGAGGAGCACAAGCAAAGGATACGAAAAACCAATGGAACCAAAGATTTTATGATTTTAGCAAAATAGTGTTCTAAAGTAAATCATGAAGCTCCCCAATGTTCATGCACTACTTAGAGTTTTTGCATTTGAATACAAAGTGCACAAAGATGGGATCATCACTCCCCCAATATCCTCTAAAACACAAAAAAAGTGCAAGAGAGCATAAAAGACAAACTAGGCATAGCACTTGAAGAAAATAAATGAATGATTGAGCAAAAAGATACCAAATGAACGGAACATCATGAGACAAGGCTCAACCATACATAAGGAAACAAACATGCCCACCAAGGTAAGCATGAGAGACAAAAAAAAACTCAAAAACAAATGAGTAAACAAGATGAAATAATATAAGACAAGCACTCATAAGGAAAATACTTTCCGGAGTCACAAAAAATGAAAAGGGTATAAGAAGGGTGGACTCCAAAGGAATAGGATACCAAAAAGAGATGTAACTCCTCTCATGTGTATAAGTTTCTAAGTGGACAAAAATCATGATAATATGTATCCACAAAGAATCATGTACACAAAAAATAGTTACGAAAGTGAAGAACATGATATCCAAGAGAAAGTCATAAATACACCAATAAGATTTTTTTTTATTGAAAGCATAGAACATAGCTCAATTTTATCTTAAATGGGGATAAATGAATTTCCAAGACAAACACACCAAAGACATCACAAATAACAATAAGGAAAAATAGATAGTTGCAATGTTTTGGAAGAATCAAGTATCACAAATGGACAATATTTTAACAAATAAAGAATTTTCATGACAAGATGCAACCTACACAAGGTTGAATACAAGAATAGTATGCATGAGAGATACTTGTTACCAAGATTTCATTGGAGATGTTGTTGTGGATAAGAGTTAATCCATCATCCTAGCTTGACTCCGATAAGATCATGGTGACAACACCTTCCTTGAGAATGAGGAAAGCATCCAATGCATCTCAAATGTACCTAAAACACATTTAAGCACAAAATGGTCCCCAAACACATTGGGTCCAAAGTAGTTAGAGAAACTACAATACATAGGATAAGCTCCACATAAATATGTGCATATAGATATAAATTGAATTTCATGCACATCTTGGCCTTTTTAGGATTCGGTGGAGTTTACCCTATATATTGCATCAAAGAAAGTAAGCATGCCATAACAAATACTTTAGTAAATATGCATGCAAATATTTTCAAGAACCAAAAGACAAGTGAAAAAGATATCACAAAGAACCAATTGACACTTCATAGAAACCAATTAAAAGTTACAACAAGAAATGAGTTATTGAACTCCCAAAATAGATATCAAAAGAAAGATTCATTAACAAAAGGAAGTCCAATATCCAAAATAGATCGATTTGAAAAATAAAGCAATGAATAAGATAACCAACTCCCAAAAAGAACAACTAAACCAAACCCTCTACACTTTTCATGATGGCACAAAGTACCAAGACGAAAAGGTTTGTCTTCCTTAAAGACACATCATCGGGATTAAATACCAATTGAGAAAGATCTCAAGAAAAGAGAAGAAAACTAGTGTTCTAAATAATATAGGAAAGCTCCCCAATGATTTGTGCATTATTCATAATTTTGAATTTTAATACAATATGCACACAAATGGGATCCTTGCTTTAGCTTTATCACAATTAGAATACCAAACAAATACGAGTAAAACAAAAGGATTCTCAATAGGCAAAGAAGACAATGGGAGTGAGCACAAAGAAATTTCTTGGCAATAAATATGAAAAATAAAAGCAATAGCACAAGTAAAATATGATCAATAAATTCTACCACAAATAATATTATCACTTGTCAAGGACAAGGAGTACGGAGTTATTTCTCGGTGGTATGTTGCATAGATATTCATGATCATATTCACAAAATAAAAGCATATAAGAAAATTGAAACTTGTTTGAGAACACATGCCACATAGGAACAAGATAATTGACAATATCAATTCTAGGTGGCAAAACTTCAAATGTTCACATTCTTTAGGTTTGTAATATGCACAAAGGATATTACTCCCCCATAATGTGATAATCCTTATCTTTTTAACAAGAGGCAAATAAAGAACAACTAGAGATGATTAATAGACATTATAGAATTGAATTTCTCATGAGCATGACATTCCACATAGATGCTAGACAATATTTAATATCAACACTAAATGGTATTGCTCATGTACATAAATTTTAGGATTGTGAAGTGCCAAGGCATATCATTCCCCAAAAATAGGAAAGTCCATTAATCACTCAAAAGAGCCAAATAAGATACAAGCAAGATACAATAAGGCTCAATGAAAACTCACACATACATGTTGTGCGAACCGACAAACACATACTAGATTACTCAAGGATAAGTAAGTAGTAAGCACAACATATACAAAATACAAGAAAGGTACAAAACCAACACATGCAAAGGGGCAAGCAACTTTGAATGTATATATAAAATGTAGATACAAGTTACCGCAAGAAGAAGCATGGAATATGAGATAGAGACATGATAATCCAAATGACTTGGCTTGAGGAAAATATAAGTGATAAAGATCCCTTAATTCTTCATGATATATCCAAGTCTCCAATGCCCTCCAATAACACCTATTGATCAAGTTTGAGCTTGTTGGTCCCCAACAAGGTTGGGTCCTAAGAGGTTAGTCACAATAGGCTTGGCAACCCAAATGGTTCTTTTCTTGACACCACTTTGATTACCAACATATTT
The DNA here is from genome assembly GCA_028641055.1 of Alopecurus myosuroides. Classification (NCBI taxonomy): domain Eukaryota; kingdom Viridiplantae; phylum Streptophyta; class Magnoliopsida; order Poales; family Poaceae; genus Alopecurus; species Alopecurus myosuroides. Next base: position 126,430,822 of record CM054061.1, on the reverse strand, counting down.
GGCAAACACATTGCCCACATTATCCTTATGAATGGAATACGCATCATCAATTATGATAGGGTTGAATAATGTACCGTTAGTGCATGAAGAAGCAAGATGGCCCTTTTCACGGCATAAATAGCAACACCGACTCCTTCCATTCTTCTTAGTTGATTTCTCAACTTGAGAAGCACTAGCTTGAGTCTTCTTGGCAAGAGGCCTTTCTTCAACTTGAAGTTGAGATTGAGGTTGAACTTTTGGCCGCTTTCCTTGTTGCTTCTCACTAAGTTGCTTCTTCTTCAAATGGCATGATCTAACATGATGCCCTTCGACATTGCACTTGAAGAAAACAATCTTGGCCAAATTCTTGACTTGTTCATGGCCCTTCTTCTTGTCTACCTTGGACTTGTTATGTAATTGGAAATGAATCCAAGTCCTCTCTTGTCATTGGGGGATTTTTGGACACTCAACAAATAGTCAAGTGTGGACTTCCCTATATGACACTTCTCCAAGTCTTTCTTCAAGGAAGTGACTTGGTCCTTGAGCTCTTTGATTCCCTCTACATGGTTAGTATAAACACAAGAGCTAGAGGAAGTAGATGCATCATTATTAGAGCAACAAGGCAAGGAAAGAAATTCATCACAAGATTTGGACACATTACGAGAGGATGAATTACTAGGACTAGCAAAAGGCAATAAAGAATTTAGAGTAGAGGTTGTGCCTTTGTCCACATGAGGCTCACAAGATGTTACCTTAGTTAAAATAGCCTCATGAGATAATTTTAGCCTCTCATGGGAGACTAGAAGATTCTCATGAGAGCTTGAGAGCTTTTCATGAGCTTCTTCCAATTCCCCATAATTACTAGTTGGCAACTCAAGTTGAGCCCGTAGCTCAACATTCTCCTTTAATATGGATGCTTCACAAGAAATAGAGTTAGTAGCACAAGCATCACAATTTTTAGTTTTGAGGTCATTAGCAAGAGCAAGAGATAATTCATTGTCCCTTCTAAGCTTAGAAACACTAATAGCATAGGTTTCTTCTAGACTATATAGTTTCTCTTCAAGAGAAGATCTAAGGGAACGCTCTTTCTCAAAAGCCTTTTCAAGCTCTTTGTCCTTGATAGAATGACCACCATTATGACTTTCCAAAGTCATGATGATATCCTCCTTTTCATCTATAAGAGAGTTAGCCTCATCGAGTTGTTCTAGAAGAGCATTCACATTTTTCTTGGTCTCACCATCAAGGCTAGCTAACCAAAAAACTATCCACTCATCTCTACCATCATGAGATATATTGGGGTTCAAAGTAGAAGATACCTTTGAATCCTTGGCCATGAGGCAAAAGGTGGTAGATGATGATGGATCATTACTTGAGGCACCACTCAAGTCCACATCTTGTTCCATATAGAGTTGGGTTTCCTTTACATTGTTAGCCACACAAAGACTAGAGGAAACACAATTATTTTTATCATGGGAACAAGATAAAGCAAGCATATCATCATGATATTTAGACACACAACGTTGACATGATATCCAAGGACTATCAACACAAGCATGTAAAATATCTTTGGTGCTAGTTGTGTTTAAGTACAAAGATGAGGCATGGCAATAATATAGAGATGGAGGACCATCAATAATAAGCTCACTATCATTATTGCAAAGCCTATCACTACTCACCATCCCATTAGTTTGTGGCTTACCACATGTTGGTGAAGTATAAGAAGTTGAGAACTCATCACGAACGGAAACGGAGGGAGAACAATCACCCTCTTCAATATTGGACTCTCCATATTTATCTTGAAGCTTTATCCATACCTCATGAGCATTCCGGATAGGAAAGAGTGGCTTAATAACTACAAGGCTCACAAGAAGGAAAAACGCATTAATAGCAAGAGCATCGAGAGATAAGTTTTTCTCTTCCTATAAAGTTGGATATTGAGGATCCTTTGGAGGAGAAAAACCCATCTCTACAATTTGCTCCATATGTGGGTCCATGACCCGGAAATAAACGAGCATACGAAATTTCCAAACATCATAGTTTGTGCCATCGAAATGAAATGTGGGATCGTGCACTAATTCACTAAGCGACATCATTACTCTCAAGGCGGTGAAGCCTAACAATGAGAGCCCTCGCTCTGATACCAATTGAAAGTACAAGGATGCCGCCTAGAGGGGGGGTGAATAGGCGCTTTAAAAATATTACGGTTTAGGCTTGAATAAATGCGGAATAAAACTAGCGTTTAATTTATCAAGCACAAAACATATACAAGCTAGGTTTACCTATGTGCACCAACAACTTATGCTAAGCAAGATATACAACTATGTGATAGCAATAAAGATGACTTCAAGCACGATGGCTATCACAAAGGTAAATGCATAAGTAACGAGCTAGAGTATAGAAATAACCGAAGCACAAGGAGACACCGATGTGATTACCGAAGTTCCTTCCCAAGGGAAGTACGTCTTCGTTGGAGAGGTGGGGAGCCACCTAGGCGCTCCTCAATAGCACGGATGTGCACACCTTATTCTCCTTGAGCTTCTCCGGTGAGGGAGATTCTCGTTTCCACTATGAGGTCGTCTTGAAGGCGGTGACCAAACCTTACACGAGGTTGAAGCTATCTCCACAAGTAATTTGGAGGCTCTCAACGAAGCTTCTTGCAACAAGGTGGAAGCCCCAAGCACTAACCGTCTAGGGTGCTCAATACACCCAAGAGAAACAATCTCTCCGGTGACCAAGCACCCAAGAGTAACAAGCTCACGAACTTCTCTTTCACGAATCCCGTGGGGAACTCAAACCGATGCACCTAATGCAATGGCAAGAACACACAAAGTGATCAAGTCCTTCTCTCCCAAATCCCACAAAAGCAACTAATGCTATGGAGGGAGGAAGGAGAAAGAACAAGGAAAACAACAAATGAATCCCAAGATCTAGATCCAATGGATTCCCCTCACTAAGAGGAGATACTGATTGGTGGAATAGTAGATCTAGATCTCCTCTCTCTTTTCCCTAAAAATGGGCAAGAATCATTGGAGGGATTGAGAGAAACCCAAGCTTTTGAAGGTCAACAATGGAGGAGAGAGGAAATGGGTTGGGCAGCCTCATCTTGAGGAAGAAGAAGGCTATTAATAGCTTCCCACGAAATATGGCCGTTAGGGCCGTCCGGGATGGAAATTTTTCACTTACCCCGGAAATTTCCGGCCTCCCGGGGCGGAAATTTCCGGCCCCCAGACCGGATATTTCAACCCAGGAAATTTCCGGACGACCCAGGACCCCCTGGAGCGCGAGTGCCCGCTCACAGATGCCGGGCCGGATTTTTGCCCCGGAAATTTCCGGCCTTAGACCGGAATTTCCGCCCCCCTGAAAACTGCGAAAACATTGATACGAAAACGGTCATATCTTTTGTATCCGGACTCCGTTTTCGACGTTCTTGGGCTCGTTGAAATCGCAGCGACGAGCACTACAAGAATATGCAGTGAAACATCATAGTCCAACAAGGGAGAATAAAACCAAATGGGAAAATCCTAGACCTCTCTATAAGATAGGAACCGGCAAAACCTCCAATAACAAAAACGCAATAAGTTTTCTATACGAAATCCGTTTTTGATAAACTTGAGCTTGACATGAAGAACAAGACAAGATCTAAAACCACACATGGAGAAAACCAAAATAAGAACCAAGAAATATGATGCCAAAGATGCAAAGGTTTGAGCTCTCTACGAACGATACGATCAAGCAACTCATTCGAGAGCCCCTCTTGATAGAATGGTTATCTATCCTATAACCCGGTCTCCCTACTAACATCATGAGACCGGTAAAATAGAAATCCTATCAATGTCACCTTTGTATTGCGCATTCCAATTGGGATACATGATGACGATCTTAATCACCTCAAGTTGGACCACCTTTCTTGATTGCGCTTCGCTTTGTGAAGACTTGTAAATTTCTCCCCCATAAGATAATATGGGAGAGATTCTCACATGTCCATCTTCACTTGATAATAATCTCCATATGGGTGGAAAGCATCAAACATTTGAACTCTTCTTGATGCTCATCTTGAACTTGCACTTCAACTTGATCAACTAAGTATCTTCTCTTTATTCATGATGATGATGTCTTGAAGGTAAACATGAATGTTCATACAATCTCCTTCTTCAAGACATACTTGCAATATGATTAATAATATCATGGAAATTCTTCTTCTTGATCATATCAAATATATTCATTATAAGCAATGATCTTGATGGCATCCAACCTTGAATCCAACACATGGAGTTCAAGTGGTGCCAATGGACAAACCTACAAGGATATCTCAATGAAACTATTAGTCCATAAGGATTGTCATTAATTACCAAAACCACATGTGGGACACCATGCACTTTCAATCATCATCTCACAAGATTTCTCGAGGTAGAGAGATAGGAAGGGTTACCGGAGCTCATCATCGTGAGGGGGAGTTGGGAGCGGTCCACGGGCGTTCTCCGGCGTGATTGGAGCGCTCAATCACCGGAGAGAGCCCTCCCCGGCGGACGGAAGACTTGGCGGCGGCTAGATCCAAAGTGGGGAGGAGATGAGGGAGATATGAGGTTATGAGGGTAACCCCTCCTCCCAGATCCGTTTTAATACCCACATATTTTTGTCGCAACGGTAGTACCGCTGCGCTTGGCAGTAGTACCGCCCACCTAGAACTACCTGGGCCAAGGGGTAGTACCGTTGCGGGGTCTGTGCTGGGCACGAACTCTTGCAGCGGTAGTACCGTGCGCTGGGTACTACTGTCAGTTACAGCGGTAGTACCGCTAGCCGGGTCTTCATTCCACCAAGGGATCAAAGAGATTGAAATTTTCAGAAAGAAAATGTCTAAGGAAGTAATTGTTTGGGCTTGGGATTAGAATACAAAGAGATGGTACTACACACTCCAACTTTTGCAAGAAAACACAAAATTCAAATAAGGAAAAGATGGAGTGTGTTTTCCAAACCAACACCGACACACAACACAAAAGAGAGAAGGCAAAACAAACATAACGAAAACACCACATAAAAACCAAACAAGAACCAACTCTTCAAAGGAAGAGGTTAGTGTCCTAAGCCACCATGTAAGAGATTATGGTATGTTAACGCGAAGATATATCTTGGGTACATTGCCAATTCTCGACATTGAAGCTCACAATTCAACATTATAAAAAGAGAGATAACAATGAATATTTGCTTTGGGCATTATGGGGGAGGGAGAACCCAATGTGTTAGGATAACACTCCCCCTATGTCCATGCCTACACCTAAACCCAAACACGTTTCATCTATAGGGGTGTGTGCAATATTCTCAAGTAAAACTCCTAGAATCAATGACATTTAGTTCATTCCTCAAAAACATGAATCTTGCATCGTCGAGTGGCTTCGTGAACATATCCGCAAGATTTTCCTTGGTGGGCACATAAGATAGTGCAATATCACCTCTTGCCACATGGTCTCGGATGAAATGATGGCGAATCTCAAGGTGCTTCTTTCTTGTATGTTGCACGGGGTTTTAGGCGATCTTGATGGACCTTTCATTGTCACACAAAAGAGGCACATTATCCAAGTGAACGTCATATTCCTTGAGAGTTTGCCTCATCCATAGCAATTGGGTGCAAGCACTTGCGGCGGCTACATACTCGGCTTCGGCGGTGGAGAGAGATATGCAAATTTGCTTCTTGGAAGACCAACTCACCAAAGACCTACCAAGAAATTGGCAAGCCCCGGAAGTGGACTTCCTATCATCTTGATCACCCGCCCAATTGGAATCCGTGTAGCCCTTGAGAGAAAATTGTGCCCCCTTTGGGTACCACAAACCAAACCTTGGGGTATGAACCAAATACCGAAAGATCCTATGGACCACCATTAAATGGCTTTCCTTCGGAGCCGCTTGATACCTTGCACACACACCTACACTCAAAACGATATCGGGCCTAGATGCACAAAGGTAAAGCAAAGAACCAATCATAGAACGATACAACTTTTGGTCCACATCTTTACCCTTCAGGTTAGGTGATAGGTGGCACTTGACTTGCATAGGAGATGGCTTGATCTTTGCATTTTGGAAGTTAAACCTCTTGATCATGTCTTGGGTGACTTGGCTTGAGAAATGAAAGTCCCACGAGCCAATTGCTTGATCTCAAAACCAAGGAAGAATTTAAGCTCACCCATCATAGACATCTCGAACCTGTTATTCATAAGCTTTGAGAACTCATTATTGAAAGCTTGGTTAGTTGATCCAAAGATGATATCGTCCACATAGAGTTGGCATATGAAAATCTCTCCCTTTACTCTCTTTGTGAAGAGAGTGGGGTCGATCTTCCAAACTTCAAAACCACGGTCATCCAACAACTCTCTAAGATGCTCATACCACGCACGTATTGCTTTTTTAAGTCCATAAAGCGCCTTATCGAGCTTGTAGGCATGGTTAGGAAAGTTGAGGTTCTCGAACCCCGGAGTTTGGTTAACATATACCTCCTCTTTTAGTGAACCATTCAAGAAAGCACTTTTAACATCCATTTGTTGCAATTTGAAATTATGTGAAGATGCATAAGCAAGAAGGATACGAATGGACACAAGGCGAGCCACAGGAGCATATGTTTCATCAAAGTCAATGCCTTCAACTTGAGTGTAACCTTGAGTTACCAATCTTGCCTTGTTCCTTATAACAATGCCATGCTCATCTTGCTTGTTCTTGAATATCCACTTAGTGCCAATAACATTGTGGCAATCTTTGGACTTCTCAACTAATCTCCAAACCTTGTTACGCTCAAAGTTATTGAACTCATCATGCATATCTTCAACCCAATCGGAGTCCTCAAGAGTTTCAAACACTTTCTTTGGTTCCACCATAGATATGTGAGCTTGATGCTCACTAAAATGTGTCAATTGCCTTCTTGTGGATCTTCTAGCTTGAATATCTTCCAAGACCTTGTTGTCTTGGGCATAAATATGCTTCAAAGATCTTCTTATCCTTTTAGCACGACGGGCTTCGATCTCCTCATTATTGCAAAGAGGGATCACTTGATCATCTTGATCATTTGGGTCCCCATCTTGACCAACTTGGCATTGATCATCATCATCATCAATAATAATATCTTCATTACTTGATTCAACTTGAGGAGAGGATGAATAGGATGGATGATCTTGGCCTTGAACTTGACTAGCATGAATGATAGGAGTGGTTGCATCTTGCGTAGTAACTTGGTCAATAAGAGGAGGGTCTTCAACATGTTCTTGGTTAGGTGCATCACTTGGCTCCTTGGCTAGTTCTTCTATTGTAGAGGAGGGCTCCACTTGAGTAGAGCATAGTCCTTCTCGAGTCGCCATAAGGTGTCCCTCGATGGGGCGGAAAAATCCCACACCCATCCTTCCTATGGCTTCTTGAGGCATCTCAACATCTACATTAGAAACATGAAATTGCGCCACTTGGGAGCCATCATTTTCCTCGAAAACCACACTACAAGATTCTATGACAATCCGTGAGGCTTTGTCAAAGACTCTATAAGTGTGGGATTCGGCATCGTAACCAACAAATATACCCTCAATAGTTTTGGATTGAAATTTAGACAACCTAACACCCTTGATCAAATAAAAACACTTACAACCGAATACATGGAAGTAGGATACGTTGGGCTTGTTGCCGGTGAGGATCTCATATGGAGTCTTGTCCAAGACCTTGCGGATGTAGAGGCGGTTGGAGGAGTGGCATGCGGTGGATATGGCCTCGGCCAATAAATATTGGGGAGAAGAATACTCCGCCAACATGGTCCTTTCCATATCCAAGAGATTGCGATTCTTCCTTTCGGCAACACCATTTTGTTGAGGAGTGTAAGTGGCGGAGTATTGATGACGAATGCCTTCTTCACTAAGGAATTCATTCAAAGTGTGGTTCTTGAACTCCAAACCATTATCACTCCTAATAGCCATGATTTCCACATTGTGTTGACGTTGCACTTCGTTAGATAATTCGATGATGGTTTGTTGAGTTTCACTCTTGCACTTGAAGAAATAAACCCAAGTGTATCTTGAATAATCATCGAGAATCACCAAGCAATACTTCTTGCCACCAAGACTTGCCTCGGGCACGGAACCAAAGAGATCAACATGGAGAAGCTCCAAGATCCTCTTTGATGAAATAATAGTCTTGGCCTTGTGCGAGATATCATGCATCTTTCCTTCAACACACGACCTACAAACGCGATATTTGGAAAAGGAAACATTTTCTTTTAGTCCGACAATAAGGCCACCTTTGTGAATACTTTGCAAAGTTCTCATGTTGACATGGGATAGGCGGCGATGCCACAACCATCCCACGTACGCCTTTCCGAAAATACACATTGATTGAGAGTTGGTAGACTTCGAAAAGTCCACCACGAACAACTCATTTTCAACATGTCCCACGTATGCGACGTCAAGAGTCTTGATCCTCAAAAGGACCACAATATCTTCATAAAAAAAGACGGAGAAACCCATCTTTCCAAGAGAGTGGACGGAAAGTAAATTGAAACCAAGGGATTCGACAAGCATGACGTTCAGGATAGTGATATCGGGAGCAATCACAACCTTGCCGAACCCCGGTACCTTAGACGAGGACGAGTCTCCATAAGTGACGGTTGCTTGTATGTCATTTGGGCGCAACTCCGTCACAAGTTCTTTGCTTCCGGTCATATGACTAGTGCATCCACTATAAATTATCCATTTAGACCCACCGGAAGCATAGTCCTGCAAGAGATCATGTTAGCAACAAGGGTCTTTGGAACCCAAATGGTATAGTCAATGTAACCTTCAATAGGACCAACATATTTTAGCTTTCACAACACCATAATAATCAACATATAAGAAATGGTGTGGATTGTTAGTTCCCGTGGAGATGCTACGAGTAGTGTTGTCCATGACACTACTACTCGAAGCAACATTGCTTGCTTGTGCGGGAGTGTTATGAGTAGTGTTGTCCCTAATGACAATACTACCCGAGGCGTCATTGTTGGCCTTCTTCTTGTTCTTCTTCTTCTTGTTCTTCTTCTTGGCAACATAGCCAAGACCTTGCTTGCCCACTTGTGGCCTTGGGAGCACTCAATTGTGGCCTAGCAACAACCACATGAGGACTAGGGGCCACCACTTGTGGGGTAGATACCACAACCTTCTCAACTTGAGGGCTTTTTGCCCTTGAGCCTTGCAAGCTCATCTTTCAATCTAGCATTTTCCTCAATAATGTTTGCATGATCACAAGAAGAAGTAGAGGTGCTAGGGTTGTTAAGTTGATTAAGTTGAGTTTGAAGTTGTTCATGCAACTATTTGAGGGAAGAATGTTGACTCTCCAAAGCTTTGTGAGCCTCGGTTAGTTTTTCAAACTCCTCGGTTAATTTACCATGACCAACCCCAAACTCAAACTTATCCTTTTTAGCCTTTTTGTATTTAGCAATTGCAAGGTCACGTTCCTTAGTGATATTAGAAACAAGTTCATTATGAGTTTCTTCAATAGATTCAAGTTCCTCAAGAGAAACTCTACCATCATGCTCTTCCTCAAGAGTCATAGTGAGGGATGCAATTTCATCGCATCCCTTCTTTCAACCTCAACTTTCTTCTCAAGAGCTTCTTGGGCATCTCCCAATTGGCTCATGAGATGTTCGAAGTACTTCTTGGTCTCCCCTTGCATGTTAGACATAAAACGTTCCAAGGAGAGCATTTCATCTTCTACTCTAAGACTAGCAAAATTTTCTAGTTCACTTGGGGTCTTAGAGTTGGGAGAAGTTGATACCTCCGAGGCCTTAGCCATGAAGCAGTTGGCATTTGGCTGAGGATTATTTTCATTGGGGGATTCAAAGAGAGATGAAAACAATGGAGTAGATGCAATAGCTAGAGCGGACACTTCACTAGTGGTTTCTTCTTCTTCATCACTCCCGGAATCATATTCCTCTTGAGTCACTAGCACAAACTTGGTGGGAGATTTCTTGTTGAAAGGTTTCTTCTTGAAATGAGGTTTATTGTACTCAACCTTGGACTTGTCCTTGCGAACGAGCTTTCCACCATGGTGTTCTCTATTTTCATAGGGACACTCCGCAATGAAGTGGTGCTTATCTTGGAAATTGAAGCAAGACCTCACTTTTTGAGCCCATCATTGCCATAGCGAGACTTGGTCTTCTCCCCAACAAATTTCTTGGCCTTGGGAGGATTCCTCCAAAACTTTTGCACGGTGAGAGCAATGATATCCTTGAGCACGGGATCATACTCTTGATCCTTCAATGGAGCCAACACCTCATTGTCTTCTTCTTCATACTCAACCTCTTGAGACACAACCTTGGCCTTCAAAGCAACCGATGCCCCTTTGTGCATTCCTATGGCCCTAGCACGGTTGTCAAGAGCATTCTTGGTTTGCACTTGATAGGAGCACATTTCTTGCATAAATTGAGTTGAGGTCATAGTAGGGAAGTCATGTCTTCATTGAATGCTCTTCAAGTCCGCGCCTAGAATGGCATGAGGGAAATCATGTACTTCCTTTTGATCCAAGCATCATCAATGTACTTGGCACCAACATTAGTGAATGCGGTGGCAAGTGTCTTTAGCCTTCGGTACATGTCTTCGTGGTTCTCTCCATCATGCATATAGAACCCTTCGGCCTCATTGGTTAAGGCATCATATATATTCCTTTGCATGCTGTCATTGCCCACAAACATGACGACAAGAGTGTCCCATGTTTCCTTGGCGGTGGAATATTGTTGAAGATGCGGCATGTGGTTAGGACCCACGGCTTGTTGAAGAATTGACAAGGCAGTGTAGTTGAGTTGACAATCTACAGCTTCTCTTCTTGTTAGGTTCTTGGGGTCATGAGGTTTGTATCCATCACGAGTGACTCTCCAAAGCACTATACAAGAAGAGTTCAAGTGAGTCTCCATGTAATATTGCCATTCACGAAAAGAAAAAGCATCAATTTTAGGTGGATCTCCCCTAGGGATTATATGAGGACGTGGGACGGGAGGATCAGGAGAATAACTTCCGGGAACGGAGTGAAATTCTTCATCTCCTTCCATACCCTTCTTTGTGGAGTTTTCGGCAGAAGCATTTTTAGATGGTTCACCATCTACCCCTTTCTTGGCGTCCTCCGAAGGTACTTCCGGAGTAGATGAGCCGGTGACCTCCGGTCCTCTGGCTTTCAAGAGTTCCATCAAGACTTCACGCAACTCATCGATTTTGGTGTCTATGGATGAGGTCAATGAATTTTCAACTCATTGAGATCATTCATGGACACCGGCGCCACTGTCGGATATATACTGAATAGGGGTATATCAGATGGTAGTCATAAGTGCCGGATTACCAGGGTGGCCCAAGTGGTAGTGGGCTATGGTCCATTGGGCGGCCCAGTAAGCTGACGCGCAGAAGCCGGATTCTAGAAGGACCCGGATCACGGCCCACGTGATCTGGCTTGGAGGAGAAGGCGGATTCCTTACTTTCCAAGTTAGAAGTTACCGTAGTCTTCTAGGTTTCCTACTCTGTATGCCCTAACCCGGCTATTATATAAAGCTGGACGGGAGATATGATAGATAGACGCGAAGCTACAGGCTAACTCGACGGGAAGTTGATCCTCAGCGAATAGCTAAACAAAAACTCACATTGTAATTGTATACACAGGCTTTAGTCCTGATTAGTGAGTTTGCAGGAGTAGGAACGCCGTACCGAACCTGGGTAAATCCTGTGTCTTTGTCTTCAACGCGATCCCGTTTCCCCACGTCTCTACCCGTAGTCTCATGGCACCCCCGTCTATGAAAACTACTACGATGTCTCGACAGTTGGCGCCCACCGTGGGGCAAACAACGTCAGGCGTTAAGTTCCGATCTGGGATACTCGGCGGAATCGGCAGTTCCATAACTGTCGGAAGCCTGGAGTTCGACGATGACGTCGGACGCTTCCTCGACAATGGATCCTACATACCGGCGCAAAATCATCTGGTAAGTGCCTGCGTGTTACCAATCGGATCTGCTAACATCTTTATCGGACTAACTGCAGAGGCCATGGGGTTTTGCGGTGGAAGTAAATTTTTCCCACCCGCCCTGTACCTAGTCGAAGATGACTATGATACCGGATTTTGCTCAGATCGCCGACATAAAAGTGATACACACTTTATCGGTATGGTGCAATCCGAGGTCGCCGAAAACACGGACGACGGAAATCCCGTGCAGGAGGCAGACAACAACACGCCCGCCACAGAGGTGGAAGATCCGACATCCATCAACATGACGATCAACTCGGAAGCTGACTCAGTGCTAGCTGCCATTGAGGCGAGATTAGAGTCAGAAACCGGATCAGATGATTTTGATTCCGAAGACGAAGACGTGGAAGCCTTCGAAAGAAAAGTTAAATCTTTTCAGGAGGGATTCCATGAAGTACTAATGGCGAAATCGGCTGAAAACACGGACGCCGGCAGTCAGGAAAGCCCTAAAACCCCTCCGCCAGAGGAAGAGAGAGAAGATGGAGAAACTTCTCCGATCTTTCCCAACGTCAAGGAATTGATAGAGGATGAACCTGCCAAAAAACCTCCCTCTTCCAAGAAAAAGCACAAGGCCGCTAAAAAACTCCAATACAAACTCCGGAAGAAGAAATTGGCTGATCCAGCTGATGAATGCCCGGAAGTAGGAGATGCAAGCGGAATAAAACTTGCGGAGAAGAAAACAAAAGAAATCCTTATTTCGCCAATGACAGCGCAAGAAGAACATGAATTGTTACAAACACCAGTGGGATTGCATGAACCCCCTGAAGTGCTAGAAGATAGGAGACAAGCTCTCCAAAGGCAACAACAACATCTATTCAGAACTCGTGAACACCTCCAAAAAACCCAGGATGACATCAAGCTCATGAAGGAAGAAATCGAGGAGTACGAGAAAAAGAATAGATCTGGCATTAAACCTACAAGGTTACCCGGAATCGTAAGACCGGAAGTACTGCCGCCAAAAGAAAGGTTTCACAACCCATCTTGGCAAAAGAAGGTAAACGGCAAAGATGCCAGAGGCGAACCAATATACAAAACCGCAGCAGAAAATGCGGAAGCAGCGTTTGCCATCCTCAACAATGACATGTACTCCAACGGTGAAAAACTCCAAGGGGTGTATGCTTTCCTAGGAAAAGCATTGCAACAACAACAGCGGGCCCAAGAGCGATCAGGGAAGTTGCACGACGACTCTGCCCTATGCAAAACAGCTACTTGCGCCGCTGGAGCACCTGGACCGGAAGAACCTGGAGATTCCGACAATTCAAAGGATAAGAAAGCGGATCCGAGAAAAGATAAGAAAAATCCTGACAACAGGGATGAGGCGTCTAGAACTGGATCTCATCTCCCGAAAGGTGGACGCAAACCCCACGATCGGGAAGAAAAACACCGGAATGATGGCAAAGCAATGCCACCTCCGAGACACCCTGCTGAAAAAGCCGGAAGACATGATGTACCTCACAGGCGTGAGAGATCTCGGACACCTCCCAAGGATAAAGAAAGGCACAGGAGTAGAACTCCGCCTCATCCAAAAGGGCGTGATCTTGAAAGAAATAGAAACGATCCCGGAAAAGCGCGTCCGCGCAACAATGGAAAAGAAAGGAGTAGATCCCCTTCTGTCCATTCAGCCGGTAGATATTCCGCGCACATGGACAGAGCGGAAAAGGATGACCTGTACTTTGGACCTAAGTGTTTCACTGATAGGATCCGAAGAATAACCCTGCATTCTGGCTTCGCCAAGGTCGGTCCAACGTACCAGAAATACACCGGCAGTACAAACCCGGATACCTGGCTCTCAGACTACTATACAGCCGTCCAGATTAACAATGGGACAGATCTGGAAGCTGTAAAGTTTCTTCCCCTAATGTTACTGGATGGAGCCAGAGATTGGATCAATGGATTGCCATCAAGAACTGTCGACAGCTGGGATGATATGGCTCGAGTATTTACTCAGCATTTCCGGGGAACTTATAAACGCCCGAACAGCATCAACCAGCTGAACCGTTGCACCCAGTTCGAGGATGAACCATACGTGGATTTCATCTCCAGATGGACTGCAATGAAGAATAGTTGTTCTTGAGTAACTGACGTACAAGCAATGCATGCTTTCGTCAATGGCCTAAAACCCGGACTAGTACCGTTCATGGTTGGTTCCAAACAGCACAAAGATCTCGGATCTATGCTTACAACCGCCAATGAGCACGCTCCAGCCGAAGACGACATCAGAGCAAGAGGGGGCAATATCGATACACTGATACTGGCCAAGAAAAATCCTCGCCCTGAGAAAAAAGGAACTTCATATGCAACACCAAAACCCAAAGAGGTTAACATAGCCTTTGGAAGTGAAAAAGGGAACAGATGGAAAGGACGCAGTTCAGAACCAATCAACTACACTAAGGAAGAGTGGGAGAAGATTAAGTCGGAACCCTGCGTCCACCATTCGCAATTCGGGAAACCCACCCATACGAACGCACAATGCCGGCTGAATAAGCACATGAAAGGCAGTGCAGGATCCGGAAACAAGGGAAAGAGTTCCAAAAGGAAGTTCTCTAAACAAAAGCCAGAAGCCGAGAAAGAAGACAGTGAATCGGACACTGACGAAAAAATCCAGGAACAACAGCGGAAAGGCGAACCCAAGTTTCCGAGAGTTGATGGAGAATGCGCCCTAACTTTCCTAGCAACTCCATCAGCAAAGGTGGCGAAAAGAACACTTCGAGAAATAAACGCGGTTGTTCCGGCAACCCCAAAATTCTTGAAGTATTCGAACACACCAATCACATGGGACCAGTCTGATCATCCCGGAAATATCCCTGAACCCGGCACACAAGCTCTTATTGTAAGCCCTATTGTCCAGAACACTAGGCTAAAAAGAGTGTTGATGGACGGAGGATCCAGCATCAACATAATGTACCTGGATACGTTGAGACATCTGAAAATCTCCGAGACCCAGCTCAATCACAGCAACATACGCTTCCATGGCATTGTTCCCGGCAGGCAAGCACGATCCCTAGGAGAAATTTCCCTAGATGTCACTTTCGGAGAAAAAGATCACTTCCGTCAGGAAAAAGTATCCTTCGAGATGGTGCCGTTCGAAAGCGTGTATCACACAATTCTCGGACGTCCAGCTTTCGCCAAATTTATGGCAAGATCATGTTATATTTATAACAAGCTGAAGATGCCAGGGCCGAAAGGAGGGGTAATCACCATAACTGGAGACTTCAAGCTGGCGAGCAAGCTGGAAAAAGAAAACGCCCTTTGTGCTGAGAAGATTATAGCAAAGGAAGAGATGAAGGAGCTGGCTAAGGAGGTATCGCCGACAGAAATGCCGGCAGGAAAAGAAACTCGGAAGCCAGCAGATAGCTTCAAGGCATCCGAGAATACAAGACAGGTAATCCTAGATCCCAAAGATCCGACAAAATTTGTCGTAGTAGGAACTGGGATGACCGACAAATAGGAAGGCGAGCTCATCAAGTTCCTCCGTGAGAACTGGGATATTTTCGCCTGGTGTCCGGCTGACATGCCAGGCGTGCCCAGGGAACTTGCTGAGCATCAACTCAAGGTGATTCCAGGCTCCAAACCCGTCAAACAAGGTCTCCGTCGATTTGACGAAAGAAGACGAAAGGCTATTGGCAAGGAAATTATCCGGCTTTTAGTAGCAGATTTCATCCAGGAAGTAATCCACACTGAATGGTCTGCGAATCCGGTATTAGTACCGAAGAAAGACACTACTGCTCTTAGATTGTGTATAGATTACACCGGCTTGAACAAATTGTGTCCAAAAGATAGGTTCGCGTTACCGCGAATCGATCAAATAATAGACGCCACCGCAGGCTCTGAGCTTTTATGCTTTTTGGATGCTTATTCCGGGTATCACCAAATACGCATGAAAAAGGAAGATCAAATTAAGACTTCTTTTATAAGCCCGTACGGGACGTATTATTACGTAACCATGCCATTTGGCCTGAAGAACGCATGTGCAACTTACCAGCGTTGCATGCAGCGTTGTCTGCATAGTCAGATTGGCAAAAATGTCCATGTTTACGTAGACGATATTGCTGTCGTAACCAAGGAAAAAGACACACTCCTTGAGGATTTGCGAGAAACCTTCAAAAACTTGGGCACTTACAAGATGAAGTTAAATCCATCAAAGTGTGTATTCGGGGTTCCCTCAGGAAAACTTCTGGGTTTCATCGTTTCTCACAGAGGAATAGAAGTTAACCCGGAAAAGATCAAAGCAATCTTGAACATCTCCAAACCCACGTGTGTGAAAGATGTCCAAAGATAGACGGGTTCCGCCGCTGCCGTCAGCACATTTATTAGTCGGCTGGGGGATAAAGCCTTACCACTCTACAAGTTGCTGAAAAAATCCGACAAATTCGAGTGGACAGAAGAGGCCGATGCAACATTAACCCAGTTAAAGGAAACTTTGATGAAAGCTCCGATTTTGGCATCCCCAAAAGACGAAGAACCTATGTTATTGTACCTCACGGCTACAAACAGGGTTATTAGTGCGGTAATTGTTGTGGAACGGAAGAAAGACGAACAAAGCATACCAGACCAGCATCCGGTATATTACATAAGTGAAGTTTTCTCCGAGTCCAAGCAAAGGTACCCACACTACCAAAAACTGGTATATGGCGTATTTTTCGCATCTAGAAAGTTGCGCTATTACTTCCAAGGACATTCCATAACAGTGGTATGTAAAGCACCACTAGGGGATATAATAAACAATGCGGAGGCAACTGGCCGAGTAGCCAAATGGGGTATCGAGCTAGCAGCCTTCGACATTAAGTATCAGCCAAGGACGGCAATAAAATCCCAGGTTCTGGCAGATTTTGTCGCCGACTAGACGGAAGCAATGGAGAAAACACCAATGCCGGAGTCCGAGTACTGGATCATGCATTTTGACGGATCCAAGATGAAGGAGGGCGCTGGAGCTGGTGTAGTCTTAAAATCCCCTAAAGGAGACACAATAGAGTATGTATTACAAATACACTTCAACGCTAGCAATAACATGGCAGAATACAAAGCTCTGCTTCATGGCTTGCACATTGCAAAAGAAATAGGGGTTAAACGCATCCTGTGCTACGGCGACTCAGATTTGGTATAGCATCAGCTTAACCAAACCTGGGACGCAAAGAGCCCTATAATGGCCGAATACCGGAGAACGGTGGACGAATTCGCCATTTGTTTCTTTGGATTCGAAGTACTCCACGTTAAAAGGGAGGAAAATTGGAACGCGGATGCGTTAGCCCGCATGGGGTCGGAAAGGGTAAAAATCCTACCACCAGGTGTATTCGTCCAGCATTTGTACGAGCCATCCATAAAAGGTGGAGATATCGATTACCCCTGGCTTCCGAATCAATTGAAGTTATGCTCGTTAACCCGGACTGGACAATTCCATATTTAAACTTCTTAGTCAACTAGAAGTACCCGGAAGAAGCAGACGAAGTCTTGCAGAGGCAAATTCAGCGTCGATGCAAAGGATACACGGTAATTGATAACTGCCTGTACAAACGCAGTACTTCCGGAATTTTTCTGCGGTGTATTTCACCAGAAGAAGGACGAGAAATACTGCAAGAAATTCATGCCGGAGATTGCGGACATCATGCTCAATCAAAAAGCATAGTTAAAAAAGCATTCTGTGCCGGGTTTTTCTGGCTAACAGCCAAGACAGATGCTGAGCACATAGTCAACACATGTGCAGGGTGTCAATATTACGCCAAGCAGACTAATATGCCGGCCCAAGCACTCAAAACTATCCCAATTACATGGCCGTTTGCGGTCTGGGGGCTAGATATGATGGGACCGTTCAAAACTGCGCGAGGCGGACTTACACATCTACTTGTAGCTGTGGATAAGTATACCAAATGGGTGGAGGCTAAACCCATCAAAAAGCTTGACGGTGTAACTGCCAGAAATTTCATCATTGACATAGTCATGAGATATGGCGTTCCACACAGCATAATAACCGATAACGGGACAAATTTCTCCATTGGAGAGTTGGCAAAATATTGCCGACAAACGGGAATTCACCTAGATCTCGCATCTGTAGCACACCCGCAATCCAATGGACAGGTTGAAAGAATGAATAGCTCAATCCTGCAAGGAATACGCCCAAGACTCGAATCTCCTCTTCATAGAGCAGCTGGAGCATGGGTAGAGGAGCTACCTTCCGTGCTTTGGAGTATTTGAACGACGCCAAACAGGTCAGCTCGGTAAACCCCGTTTTTCCTAGTTTATGGTGCGGAAGCTATCCTTCCAACGGATATGATCCATGATAGCCCAAGAGTGCGGGATTTCGACGACTCGGATGCCGAAGAAGCACAACAGGATGCCGTCGATCTCTTAGAAGAGGAACGAGAACTTGTGCTTCAAAGATCCGCCATTTACCAGCAAGGTTTACGACGTTACCATAGTCGGAAAATCAGGCATCGTTCTTTTAAAGAAGGCGACTTAGTGCTGAGACTGGTGCAGCAAAGAAAACACAAATTGGCCCCAGTATGGGAAGGACCATTTGTAATCAGTAAAGCTATGAAAAATGGGTCATATTATCTTGTAGATATTCGGGACACGGAAGACGATCCCGAAAAGCCGAATCGCAAAAGAAAGAGAAAGATAGATGATGAACTAGGAGAGACAAAGAGGCCTTGGAGCATCCAGCAGTTACGTCCCTTCTATACTTAGTTCAATTTCTATGTAAACATCTTTGAGATCATGAAATAAAGTTGTCGGAATTCTTATATCCATGTTTTTACAAGTTTATTATAGTACAAAACATGATTCCACCTTATCTATTTCCCAATGATCTTACAAAATACTCAATGTTAACCCGAATTGTGCCTGCGTGCTCGGTGTTTAAAAACTGAATGATTTTCAGCCTGCTAACGGCTAAAGGGAACTCGGATTGTGCCTGCGTGCCCAAGTTTCAAAAAATTCCTTACTTTTCCCTAAGTATTATTTGATTGTTTACGTGTTGGGTCACTGGAGCTAGTTAGTAAAAATGCCTTTAGTATGATCCATGTTTCCGAGTTTGAACTGATTGGTTTTACCCAGTAATTCGGCATGATGATTCATAGTACTATTGAGCCATTTCAAACACTAAGGACAGTTAAAACACATAAGCTAGAGAACTTAGAAGACAAAGGAATATTAAAACCCGGAAACCTTGCAAAGAATTTCATAATTAAAACTGCAAAAGGCGGAGTTCTTGTTTATACAAAAGGAATAGAAGCATTACAATATAAATTACATTGTAAAAGTGCAGTAATGCTCCTATTGTCTACTTTCATCATCCAGGTTAAAGACATCCCTTCAAGCATCCGAGTCTTCTTCGCTGCTGTCATTCTCGGGGGCTTCGGGGATCTCCTCTTCCTGATAGGTGATGGAGATGTTCACCATGGAGGCGATCTTGGTGGTGTGGCCTTTGATCTCATCAAAGATGGTGGTTCGCTGGGTTTCCGTGTATCCTTGAGGGATACCGGACGCCACGCGCCAAGATTTGGCATCAGGGTAATGCATACGCATAAGGCCGAGAGCCATGCGTGCACCGCCCCGTGCTGCGGAGCGTAAGGTGGACTCCTTAGACTCCGCCACCTCCATGATAGCACCCGGAAGTTTTTCAACTTCCGAGAATTCCTCAGTCCTTGTGGGAAGGAATTTGTTGACCAACTGCATGCCAGCAGCTCTGATCGCAGTCCAAACCTTCCCAAAGGCTCGGATCCTCTCAATCCGAGTAAGATCTGGGTTATCTCCTGTTTTTCAAACAAACAACCAAAAGGTTAAACGAAAAAGCAGAGAAAGAAAGAAAGGTAAATGAAATAAACTTACCGATAATCTTGTCCATTTCGGAGCCTTCCTCCAGGCGCAGATTTAAGGCATTTTCCAAGTCCTGAATGGTGGACTTGTCCTTGTCAGCCTGCTCGGAAGCCTTGGACTGAGAAATTCCAAGGGCCAGATTGCTGGCTTCCAGATCTTTTTGGGCCTTCATAAGTTGCTTATGAAGGTCCAGATTCTCCTCACGGAGACTGGCAGCATTACCGGCATCTTCAGCTATTTCCTTGGCTTTTGCCAAAGCAGCTGGA
This sequence comes from Alopecurus myosuroides, assembly GCA_028641055.1. Classification (NCBI taxonomy): domain Eukaryota; kingdom Viridiplantae; phylum Streptophyta; class Magnoliopsida; order Poales; family Poaceae; genus Alopecurus; species Alopecurus myosuroides. The sequence continues at coordinate 126,410,771 of CM054061.1, read as the reverse complement.
AAGCAAGGAAAATTCCGAGTTTAGTCAAAACTCGGGAAAAGTACTTAGACAAAAAGCTGAATCAAAAAAACTTCAGAGAAAAAAGTTTACCTGTTGTTTCCGACAGCTTCAGCTGAGACGATGCTAGCTCCGCATCTTTCACATCAAGAATAGAAAGAAGATTTCTAACTTCTTTATTCTTTACGGAAAGCTTATTGAAAACTTCCATGTTAATGGATTCAGTGGTTTGCTGGAACATGACAAGGAAAAGAGTAACTAAAAAGCATCAAGGCGAAAAGTATACATTTTGCTTAATGCTTGGGGGCTAGAGTTAAATACCTGGCTCATTCGCTGCAACCCCGCCAAGTTTTCATTGAACTCTTTTGCGTATTCCGCAAAAAGAATTCCGGCCGCGCTTAGGCCATCGTTGATGTTCTTGAAGTCCTTGTCGAAGGTGGGAATCTCCTCATCGGTCGTTCGAGAAGAATTTCCCACCTCTGGAGCCGCCCTTTCCCTCGTGTCCGTGTCCGGCACAACGGGCTGGCTGGGCTCCAAAGACTCGGTGGTGGGGGTTGGGGTATGCTCTTCTGCCATCATGGACGGTGTGTCCGGTGCAATGACGGGAGAAGGTTGAGAGCCTCTGCTGGTCACAACCTTATGCCTTTTCAGCTTCTTTGGCTTTAAGGTAGAGGGAGGCAGGCTAAAGGCAAAAAACAAAAAAAACCCGGAAAGAGTTAAAACTCCGAAGACAAAAGAAAACTTCGACAAAAGAAAATAACCCGGATGCTCTAACCTGGAGGTGGCGACGGGAACCCCGTCAAGATCAATGATTTCCTCAGAAGAGGAGATCTTCTTGTGCTTTCCCCCACCTGCAAAGGCAGCACGCAATGCCTCCAGTTCAGCTTCGGATGCCAGCTCCGATTCAGGAAGATCAGCAATCTGTCGAAAAGAAAAAGCAGAGTTAGAAGCGAAAAATCCGAGAAAACATGGAAAAGTTTAAACCCAAATGACTGAAATAATACCTTGGGAGCCGGATTGTCGGCCGTATACATTGGCCGACTCGCTTCATATTGGTCGTGTGATGCGACCAACTGATTCACGCGCCTCCGCAGATCCCTCGCGGCCCAGTCTTTGCTGGTTGTCCGCATTTTATCGCCGGCACCCGTGTACTCGCAAAGGAGACGACCACCATGGTTGGCTAACGGCTGGATCCGCCTGTCCAACCAGCAAAGGACTGTGTCCATGCCGGTTAGAGGCGGATCAGAGGAAGTGAGCTTGGCGATGCGCCGCTTGATCCTTAGAAGATCAGGCGGCAGAATTTGGACGGCTTCAGTTCCCCAATTTTCTTGGGAAACAGCAGCGGTGTTTGTGAAAGGTGGAACCCCGATGGCCTTTTTCGGGAAAGGAACATCGGGATGATAAAAGAAGGAACCCGTCCAAAATTTGACGGATTCCGAGGTTTTGATCTTGGGGAACCAATCCTCCCTAAATCTCCTAAGAGTGAAGGAAATGGTTCCGCAAGTCGGGAGTGCGCCTTCCGAAGAGTTTCGCTTAACCCCAAAGCAGTATAACCAGAAATCTAATCTAGGTTCTATACCTAGAAAACCCTCGAAGAGGGCCTGAAAGCCGGCCATATACAAAATAGAATTTGGTGGCAGGTTATGGGGTTGGATATTGTAATGGGAGAGGACTTGGAGGAAGAAGGCGGAAGGTGGCAGTCCCATACCTCTCAGAAGGTGGGAGGAGAGAAGAACCCGTTCGCCGTCGTTTGGCAGGGGTTCGTTCTCGTCCTCCGGAAGCCGCCACTTCCCTTTCAGCACCAACCCCTCCTTTTCCATGTTTGGAAGGAGGGACGGTGGAATGCTGCAGGCAATCCAGTTGCCGGCAGTCTCCATTTCTTCGTCAGCTCCCGCGGCGGCGGACGCGGCAGCTTCTGCAGCGGCGAGCTCGTCGCCAACGAGCGTGATCTTCTCCTCCGCCGTCTCGAGAGCGAACGGCGGAGTTGGCGCGGAGCTCGAATCCGCAAGATCCGCGGCGGCGGAAGCATTTCCCTCGTCCGCCGCGGTGCTCGCGGTCTTCACTGGTTCGTCGCCGCCGGCGTGCGTTGGGGAGTCCAGCACAGGATCCATCGTGTTGATGATATCCTCAATGTCTTGCTCGACGTTGCGGGCTGGCGAGGACGGCGGAAATGCCATTAGGTGGCGGCGCTGGCTCGCCTCCGGTGAGGTTTTGGGCGCGGTGTGCGTTCGGTGCTCTCTCTCTCTGCTGGAAGCTTGGGCGCTGTAATGGCGTTCGGAGTGGTTGCGGAAGGTTTTCCGGGAGGACGAAGAAGGCTATTTATAGCCGGAAATCCGTCACGATACGTGCTAACGGCTCTTTTGACCGTTGGATGATCAACGCGTGTCGCTCGCCGGAAAATCCGGGAAATGAATCGACAGGGTGATTATGGTTATCTCCTCGTTTCCCGCGAGAATCTGTCAGAGATATGTTTCTGGGTTTCCCGCCTGGAACCCAAACGTCCCTTACGTCAGCACGATTAAAGCGCTGACGTAGGAGGTTCCTTCTCCACGAAGGATCGTGTGATAAAAGCCGGATTTTCGGAATTCCAAGTTTTACGTTATCATCTCTTTTTGAAGAAGAATAAGAAGAATCAAGACTGCTGGTCAATATTTCTTGGACAATATGCATTTGGCGAAAGACGGCGAATCAGAGTTTTAATTCTTCTTGGGGGCTACTGTCGGATATATACTGAATAGGGGTATATCAGAAGATAGTCATAAGTGCCGGATTACCAGGGTGGCCCAAGTGGTAGTGGGCTATGGTCCATTGGACGGCCCAGTAAGCTGACGCGCAGAAGCCGAATTCTAGAAGGACCCGGATCACGGCCCACGTGATCTGGCTTGGAGGAGAAGGCGGATTCCTTACTTTCCAAGTTAGAAGTTACCGTAGTATTCTAGGTTTCCTACTCTGTATGGCCTAACCCGGCTATTATATAAAGCCGGACGGGAGATATGATAGATAGACACGAAGCTACATGCTAACTCGACGGGAAGTTGATCCTCAGCGAATAGCTAAACAGAACCTCACATTATAATTGTATACACAGGCTTTAGTCCTGATTAGTGAGTTTGTAGGAGTAGGAACGCCGTACGATTACGACGTACCGAACCTGGGTAAATCCTGTGTCTTTGTCTTCAACGCGATCCCGTTTCCCCACGTCTCTACCTGTAGTCTCATGGCACCCCCGTCTATGAAAACTACTACGATGTCTCGACAGCCACGGAACCTTCGGTATCCGATTCATCACCCATACTTAAACTCTTAGGAGGTTAAGCCCTATAGAAGAGCCGAGGCTCTGATACCAATTGAAAGTAAAGTATGGCCACCTAGAGGGGGTGAATAGGTGCTACGACCAATTTTAATTTTTCTTTCACAATTAGGCTTGACACAAAGGTAAATTCTCTATATAATGCAACTACGGTGAATTTACCTATATGACAAGGATAACACAATCACAATACAAGTATGAGTAAAGGGAGAAGGGAACGAGGTAACCGATATGAAGCACGCGGAGACACGATGTAACCCCGAGTTCCTCCTTGTTAAGGGAGTACGTATCGTTGGAGGGGTGTGAGCTCGCCACAAAGGCCTACTCAACACCACAAAGGCCTCACCATATTCTCTGATGAACCCCGCCACAAAGGCCTAGTCCACCTTCCACTATTGATCCCCTTTGAGGAGGGAATCGAGTCCTTTACAAACAAGCTTGGGACACACACCCACAACCAAATTGGGGGCTCCCAACAATCTCAAATCACCAACAAGTAGCAAGATGCCTAGGTTCTCCACAAGAGGAAACCCTAGGCTAGATCCCTCAAGCTAGAGAGGGGGAAATGAAGAACGGCTCGGTGAAGATGTAGATCGGGGTCTCCTCGTTCAATCCTCCAAGTATCAACAAATTTGGGTGGAGGGATTGGGAGAAATCTAACATTGGAGGCTCAATAAATGCTTGTCTTCAATGCTAGAGCGAGCAACCTTTTGGGGAAGAAGAGGATGGGGTATTTATAGCCCCCTCCCCAAACTAGCCGTTTGACCCCTTTACGTGCCTGGCGGTACTACCGCTGGTGCCAGCGGTACCACCGCTACCTGGCAACGTGAGTGATACTGGGGTGTCCCAGACATAGGGCGCGAGCGGTACCACCACCAAAGTACCGTGGTATTCCAGCAGCGGTACTACGCGGGTGCACACCGGTACTACCGCTGGCCACAACCTCGAATTAAATCGAAGTGGATGGCGGTAGTACTAGAGCACTACCGCCCTAGCACCATAAACGTTACCGTGAGCAAATCATTGCTGGCGGTAGAAGGGTCGGTACTGAGGGTGGTACTACCGCTTCCTGGAAGCAGCAGTACTACCGTCAGTCAGTAACGGTACTACCGTTGAGCAAGGTTTTGCTCAAAGATCAATATGACCATAGCGGTACTACCGAGCCAGTACCGCTGAAAACAGTATGCATTTTCACTCTAGCGGTACTGGGCGCGGTACTACCGCTTGCTGTACAGAGCGGTACTACCGCTGGGGAGCCCGGTACTACCGCTGAGTCATGTTGAACTTGGTGGCTATGTCTTGGAATTCTCTTCACCTTTTTGCGTCTAGTTGATATTTCCTGAAATACTTTGACGCACTGTTACATACTTAGTAGTGTTGTTATTAACTCCAAAACCTAAGAGAGATCAAAGATGCAAATGCACTTTCAACTACCTCGAGAAAAGCATCGATCTGAAGATCGGTGACAACTTCCGCGCGAGCCGCACGGGAGTGTTTTGCCTGGAGGACTCCCATGGGGTCCAGCCGGAGGAGTCAATCATATCGGAGTTTTCGCTGCTCTTGCTTGAAGAGGCAAGCTCCGAGTACTTTTACCCCGCCAACCCTAACATACACTTCATCGCGATGGCGTGACGCACAGTGTCATCATCCTCAGGAAGCAACAAAGAGGATGAGGTAACCGATCCACCCAAAGCAACAGATGCAACTGACACTGAAGCAGCCGAGGGGGATGAGGAGGAGCTTGGCGAGGACCCGCCAAAATCCGGGTCGCTAGGGATATTTGCCCAGTTCGGCGTGTAACGAGAATTGGACGACTAAGAATGTATGGAGAACAAAATCCGACGGACCAAAGTGCCTAGTTCGTGAGAGAGCTCATAATTGGCTTAGTTTTAATATGCCTAATACCGCCCTCGGTTGTGAGCGGCTGAGCACATCAGCCACTGAGCCGCAACAAAAAATAATGACATGCATGCTAAGAGCCGTTTCCTCTGCTACATACGGCAACTTTCTCTCTCTTACTTAATTAGGGTGACACGTCAGTTTTTTTGCTTAGGTGGCACTGCTAAGAAACGGTCCAGCATGGAGGCTGGAGCATTACGGAAGGCCTCGAGAAAAGATAATTAACACGTTGACTTTTCAATCGGACGACTCTAACTCTTTCCTATCCCGTTAGTCCTTTTTTTCCACTGGCATATCCTGTGAATGGAACCGACAAAAAGGGAACAGATCTTCCACTTTGGAAATTTAGAAATTAAGTCATGAAATGCATTTTTGCAAAAGTCTAAAACCTTTAAGGCCGTTTGGCATCCCTCATTTCAATTCATTTGGTGCAAATGAATTGAAATGACATTCCCACATCATCCTCATTTCGCAAAGCTGGAAATTCCAATTCACAGCCTATCCCATTGTTCCGATGCCACAATAACTGGAGCCACCATGTACATATCCAGAATTCAAGTTACGATAACGTTGTAAATTGGTGACCACGACACAAGTCACATGTGTGACTGCTTAAGAATTATCAGTGCACCCTGCAATTCTG